>CM043315.1:8496878-9036878 GCA_023736055.1 Quercus glauca
GTTTAGGGGAGTTATTTTTTTCCGCAGGGGAACTCATCTTCCCTGTAGAAATTCGCGAGTTAAAAAATCAGGAATAGAATTAGATTCTCCTTTAATATATTCAATATCAAAGTCAAAAACACTTAAAATAGCCTGCCATCTAGCAAAACTTTGTTTGGAAACAAGATTTTGAACATCTTTCTGCAAAACTTCTTTAGCACTTTTACAATCAACACGAATTAAAAACTTTTGATTAAAAAGATCATTTTGAAATTTTGAAACACACAATATAATAGATAAAATTTCTTTTTTAATAGTGCTGTAATTCTGCTGAGTAGTCGACCAAGAGCCAGAATGGAATCTAACAATCTGTTCTTTAGTATTATCTTTTGCTATCTGTTTTAGAATTCCACCATAACCTATATCAGAAGCATCTGTCTCAACAATTTTGAAAGAATGGGGTGATGGGATAACAATACAAGGGAGTTGTTTAACATATTTTTTAATCTGTCGAACTATCATAGTATGTTTATCTGTCCATGCAGGAGGATTCTTTTCCAATCTTTTATATAAGGGTTTGCATATCTTTCTTAGTCCTTGAAAATAATCTGACACATAATTGAGACTGCCAAGAAATCTTTGTAACTGATTTTTATCTTTTATTTCATCTGGAAATTTATCTGCAAATTGAATGGCTCTGTCAATGGGACTTAAAGTTCCCTTATAGATATTATGTCCTAAAAATCGGATTTTATCTTGAAATAAATTTATCTTAGAGGCTGAGACGACTAATCCATTGTGTTTAATTATTTGGACAAATATATCTAAATGTTTCCAATGGTCATTAATGGATTTAGAGAAAATTAAAACATCATCTATATATACAATTGAAAATTCTGTAAAGGGTGTAAATATGTCATTCATTATATTCTGAAATTCGCTGGGTGCATTTTTTAATCCAAAAGGCATGACATTCCATTCATAATGACCAAAAGGGACTGTAAAAGCAGTTTTATATCTGTCTTTCTCATCAATTTGTATTTGCCAAAATCCACTTTTCATATCAAATTTAGAAAATATGGTTGCTTCATGAAGTCTGTCAAGTAGATCTTTCTTATTGGGGATGGGATATCTTATCCATTGTAATGCCGTATTTAAGGGTTTATAATTTATAACTAATCTTGGAACTCCTCGTTCCAATTCTGCCTGTTTATTAACATAAAAAGCGGCACAGCTCCAAGGAGACTTGCTTTTTCTGATTAATCCTTTATTTAAAAGATCTTCAATCTCTTTCTTACAGTGTTCTAACAATTCATTATTCATTTGTATTGGTCTAGCTTTAGTAGGTATCTGTCTGTCATTAAAATCTTTTTCATAAGGTAGTTGTACTATGTGTCGGTGTCTATGCCAAAAAGCAGTGGGGAGATTAGAACAAATTTCTGTCTCAATCTGTTGTCTAAAAGATTTTATTTTATGATTCAGTATGGGGTCAGTTAATTGTTCAGCAATTCTTTTGTATAATATTTCTGTCTTTAAAAATTCTAAGTGTCTATTCTTTCTGTCAATCTTTTCTTTATCAATTTTTCTTACTATCGAAATATTATTTAGTGAATAAATTTCTTTCGGGATGGGTGGTAGGATGAATTTAAAAAGTATGTCTTTTCCTAACACATTGGTTTTAATTCCTTCTTCTGTTGTTAAAAAGGGATAGAGTAAAGTCATAAAGGGATTCCCTAGAATAATTTTAGAGGAAAGGTCTTTAATTAAAACAAAAACTGTCTCAAAGCATATTCCGTCATTACATATGTGGACATTGGGTATTTTATAGTTAATTATTAATTTTTCTCCATTAGCTTGAGTTAATCTTTCTGAAGATTTTTCACAATATTTTAAAGGTATTAGTCCTTCTTGTATACAGTTCATGTCAGCGCCTGAGTCTATTAAAGCAATTTCTGTCAAAGAAAATTCTTTATTAATTACTAAAGTAATTTCTGTATGCCATTTTTGAAAGAGTACTCTATCAATTAAACTTAAGAAATTCTGTTTAAAGTAAGCATCTTTTTCTAGTAAAGGAGATTCCACCATAGGTTTAGAAAATTCTTTCAAGTTTATTATTTCTATAATGTTTTGTTCATTTATATCGGTAGAATTATCCTCCTTAATATCTTTAATTTCTTCTTTTAATGTTTTTGCTTCTGTCATTAAGTCTTGTAAAGTTACCGATTCTGTCTCTATTCTTTCTTGTTTCTTTTTTGTCTTAACTTTCGTTTCTTTTCCTTTCTTTTCACATTCCGTAACATGGTGTCCATATTTTCTACACTTAAAGCAAACAATAGGTATTTCTATGGAATCTTTTAATTTTAGTAAATAATCTTTTTTATCTTTTTGGTGATTAGGTAAATTATCTATTAGTTTCACTATAATGTCTTTCTGTTTTCTTTTTCTTTTATTGACTTTAAGTGGGTTGGTTGACTTTTTCTCTTTCTTTTTCTGTACTTGGTCTATCTCTTTTTGACTAATATTAAATACTTTCATTAATTCATTAAGTGTATCTCTTTCAAATTCTAATTTACTAATTTGTTTAGCAATTTTATTCTGTCTAGCACATTGTTTTTTAGTATGTCCATATTGTTTACATTTATGACAAATAATACTTCTAATGTGTCTGTCAATATTCTCATTATCTGATGACTCAGTATTATTTAATACTGCTATATCTCTTTTTCTGTCCGTTTCTAAAGGTGTATTTAAAATTTCTATCTTTTTAGTCAATTCTGTCAGACCATCTAACATGGATTTGTCAATTAATTTTAGTCTTTCTTCAATTTTTTCTTTGAAACTATTATTATTATTATTCCTTCCTTTGTTGACTTCTTTTCTTGATTCTAGTCCATCTTTTCCTATCTCTTCTAGCTTTCTACGTATAGCCTCTTCATTTGTTACTATTATGTCTCTTTCTATTTCTAGCTTCTTACTAGTTTTCCAACCATTATTGACTTTTTCTCTTTCTTGTTCTCTTTCTTCTTTTGTCTTTAACTTTCTACGTAGCTTTTCACTATCTTGTCTTTCCATTCTTTCTATCATTTCTTTTACCATTCCTTTTTTTATTATTCCTTTGTCTTTCATGTTGTCAGTCTCTTTTAATACCTGTGAGTCTATTTTATATTCTTTATCCGTTATAGATGCAACTTTATCAGTTGCTTTTGACTTTAAAGATTCGATGTTTTGCTCATTTCTGCCAGTTGCTGTTAATATTTGTGAGTCTATCTCTTTATCTTCGTGTATTATAGATATAGCTCTGTCAGTTACTTTTGACTTTATTAAACTGTCATTATCCTTATCTATTGAGTCATTTTTTCTACTGTCTATCAATATGTCAGTACTTGTTCTATTATGCCAATTATCTGTCATAGTATTTGTTAAAGATGATCGTTGATGGGGTTCAAATTCTCTTTCTTTTTCTACCTTTGAATTTAATGCTTTAAATCTTTCATAGAGGTCCAAAAAACTATCAGTTTTCCTTTCTACTTTTTTAATACCTGTAGTGGATCTTTCAGAAATTTCTAAAGATTCTAATTTTTTATTAATTATGTTTAAAAAACTATTATTTCGATTATTAGTCTGTCGATTGATTTTATCTCTTGTTGAATTACTCCAATTATTTGTGTTACTATCATAATTATAATCATCAGTATCACTGTCAGAATCAGAATCTGTTTCATAATCCATATTACTATTTAGCCAATTATTGTCTATATCTGTCATGCTATAACCTTCATCATAATCTATATCATCATAGTCCATGTTTCAAATTAGTGTGTGCCTAGCCTAAGTGTGAACAAGCAAACAGAAGATGAGCTGATAAATGTATTTATTCTCTTTCTAAGCAATTAATAATTACTGGCGGAACTATTACTAACCACTGGTATCCTTGCTATCGGGACCACCTCCTCGGGAAACTCCATTGCGGGACCACCCAAACATCGCCTGTCCGTCGGCTTCAACAAAACGGGCTGACCAACGCGAAACTATGATTTGCCAACGAGTTTGAGGCTGACCAACGCTATCAAGGATCAAGTAGTGGCTATGGAGTAATACAAGTTCCTAGTAACTTCTTAATTGCAAAGAAATAAAACTCATACATCTACCATCCATGGCTCTGATACCATTAACTACTTGATCCTTGATTCTTTTGGTAGCAAAATTAGTAGTGGCTATGGGTAGTTAATGGTAGTTAATGGATGGTAGATGTATGAGTTTTATTTCTTTGCAATTAAGAAGTTACTAGGAACTTGTATTACTCCATAGCCACTACTTGATCCTTGATAGCGTTGGTCAGCCTCAAACTCGTTGGCAAATCATAGTTTCGCGTTGGTCAGCCCGTTTTGTTGAAGCCGACGGACAGGCGATGTTTGGGTGGTCCCGCAATGGAGTTTCCCGAGGAGGTGGTCCCGATAGCAAGGATACCAGTGGTTAGTAATAGTTCCGCCAGTAATTATTAATTGCTTAGAAGTAGAATGAATATATTTAGTCGCTCATCATCTGTTGCTAGGACACACTTAGGTCAGGCACACACTAATCTGAACATGGAAAATGATAAGATAGTTAATTCTGAGGAATATAGCATGGAAGATATGGACAGAAATTTGTTGGATTGGAATAAATGGAATATACCGACAGAAAAAACTGATAAAATCTACAAACAGAGTTCTTTTTCTAAACTATCTTTCTTGACAGATTATACTATAAAAACAGTTGAAAGAACTTACTCTTTATTTAATGAATATGAAACAATTCAATTATTCTCAAAGGACTCAATTGACAGACATAAAGAAAAATATGCATTTTTACATATTGGCTTGGTTCAAGTAGCTGTCAAACCATTAACAAAAGAAGCTTTAAATGCAAGTGTTTTACTTTGTTTAAGAGATGACAGACATTTGAAATTTAATGACTCACTCCTAGGAATGATGGAAACAAGTTTACATAATGGACCAGTATATTTTAATTGTTATCCTAATTTTGCTTTAAGTTTAACTGACAGAAATATTACGGATGCTTTAACTTTGAATGTAAAGACAAATGGTTATTACATGAAAGAAGGCTCAGAACCTTTAGCTATTATCTATAGGATTTATTATAAACTCATGAAAACCACCCTAGACCCCCAATCTATGGTTGAACCCTCTCCCAAAGGTCATACTCTCCTTCTTCAAGCCTCAACAGTAAATAGTAGACTTCGAGTACCTAGACAGATACAGTGGAAAGATATAACCCTTCCTGAAAGATGGCAACTTGAAGCTATTGCACCCACACCAAAAATAGAAAACACAGAACCAGATTTCATAGCTCAAAATACAGATGGCACAGTCATTATTTCTTTTAATAATAGTGACAGATACACTAATAGCCTTATAAGACCCAGCAGTTCTACAGGCAGAAAGACCCCTATGATGTTTACCCCCAGAAGCTCCTTCTCCTCTAGGACACCTTTTTCTGATTCCAGACCTTTACCTCCTCAAAGTCTTCCCCCAGTCATACACCTCCCTCCTATAAACACAAAAAGAATCCCAGACCCTGTTGAGACAGCTTATTACCCAGCAAAAACCACACAACCAACCCCTAATGTTCACCAAGCCCTTTACCAATCCCAACCTCAACCGGATTCTCCCACTCACACAGACATATTAGGATTTACAGATGATAGACAGATTAATGTTTTATCTAAGGAATTTGTTTTAGACAAAGAATTACTAAAATATGATTACTTAAAATCTGAAAATACTAATAGAAAAAATCAGTTTTTTAAAGAATATAATGAACAAGAAAGAAGTAATTTAAGAACCAAATATTATGAAATGGTGACAGATTTACAGACACACTTTAGCTTTTTTGACTTTTTGGATTATCATAATAAAAAGATAAACGTGATAGAAAAAACATTATCTTGGATGAAGACAGAAAATCATGAGAAAGTTTATCAAACTTTTCCACCCTTTGAATCAATCATATTAAATCAAAATAGTGGGGTCCAAGTGTTAGCTACTCCTATCAAAAAGCCTAGCCTAAGTGATGAAAGTAAGAACCTAGACAGTATAATTCAACAGAATAATTACACCAATACTTATCTAAAAACAATTGGTCAAAAGCTACAAGACATAGAAGACAGAATAACAATCCCTTCCACTTCTATAAAAAAAGAAAATGCATCCAATACCCCTTTGTTTATCCCACATGAAATACCTCCTCACCTTCGAGCACCTTTAAAAAAGCCTGTGACAGAAAAGACTGATAATTTACTTAATGAAATAAATAAAAAGCTGGATTTAATGAAATTAGAATCATTAAAGGACAGAGAGCCATTAAAAGACAAAAATCTTATTACATTAAATACAACAGGACAAACTGACTCTTCAGAGGATGAAGAATCAGAAGACAATCAATTGACAGATTTGACAGACTTATCAGACATAGATAATTTAGAATCACAATTTACAGATAAATTACAGATTAGTAAACTAACTTTAGCATCTTCATCACAAGAACGCAAAAAGGGAAGAATTGAAGATATATACCCTAAAAAGAATTGGTATCCCAAACCTACTCCTCCTGATTTACAGTTTGAAGAAAGACATACTTATGTTAATTCATCTTACTCACCAGATTTAATTTATGAATGGAATATTGATGGAATGTCAGAATATGAAATAATAAACCTTTTACATGAAATGACTCTGCTCACTAATGTTTATAAAAATCATGGAAAACAGGATCACCAGATAGCTCATTTAATAGTCACTGGTTTTACTGGCCAACTAAAAGGCTGGTGGGATCATTATTTAAATAATGATGACAGAAATGAAATACTAACAGCAGTTAAAAGAGAAACAGATGGAAGTGTTATAATGACAGACAGACACCCTTCACAAGATGCAGTTAATACTTTAATCTTTACCATAACTAAACATTTTGTTGGAGATCCTAATCAATATAAAGAAAGAGCTTCAGATGTTTTAATTAATTTAAGATGTCCACAACTTTCAGATTTTAGATGGTATAAAGATGTTTTTATTTCAAAAGTTTTAAGTAGGAATGATTGTCAACAATCCTACTGGAAAGAAAAATTCATTGCTGGCCTACCTTATTTCTTTGCCCAGAAAGTCAGACTTGATATAGCCAATAGTGAAGGAACTATTGACTATCCTAGCCTGACATATGGAGACATAATATCTTCAATTAATAAAACAGGCCTATGGCTATGTAATGACCTAAGGCTAAAAAATCAAATAGAAAAAGAAAAAAGGTATGCTAAAAAAGAGTTAGGAACTTTTTGTGAGCAATGTGGCTTTGAACCATTGATTGCTCCCTCTAGGAAAAGAACAAAAGAAAAGAAAGATAAGGATAGATACAAAAATAATAATAAAAGATATCATAAAGGTAGAAATAAAGAAAAGAAAGAAGAGTCCAAAAGAAAGAAAAGTGACAGATATAAAGAAAGAGATATTATTTGCTTCAAATGTGGGAAAAAGGGACACACTAGTAGATACTGTAACTTTCAAAGAAAGATAAATAAACTTGACATATCAGGAAAGAAAAGAGATAAATTAATAAGTATATTAGAACAGACAGATAGTGATAAAACAGACAATGAAATTCACCAGATAGATAATTGTGATAATTGTGACATCACCTCATCATCAACAGATATTTCTTCAGATAATGGGAAAATCAAATTATGTAATTGTAATAATCCTGATAACTGTTATTGTAAAAGAAAATTAAAAATAAGTGTTTTAACAAAACAAGAAGATATAATAATAGACTTGATAGATCAACTTCCAGATTCACAGTCTAAAAAAGATTATTTATCTAAATTAAAAGAATCTTTAATCCAAACTGATAGACTTGAGATAGATTTAAAGGATTATAAGTCAACCTATAATTTTGCAGAAATTACTGACAGATTTAAAACTAGTAAACCAATAACAATAACAGATTTACAGATAGATATTAATAATCTAAAGAAAGAATTAAAAGAATTAAAATCAGAAAATTTCATTCTGAAAGACATGATTGAGCAGATAACTGCTCAAGTAATAAATATAAAGGATAGAATTAAATATAGCAATGAACCCCTGACAGACTCCTCTCTCCCTGACAGAGATAATAGTGAAAGTCTTCATAAAGATGATTATAAAGATGAATTCTTAAATATAATTGACAGAATGGTATTTTAGAAATGGTACACTGAAATAACTTTGGTTATCCATGAAGAATTCTCATTAACTGTAATTGCCCTTGTTGATTCAGGTGCTGATATGAATTGTATACAAGAAGGGTTAATACCTTCCAAGTATTATGAATCAACAACAGACAGATTAACTCAGGCCAACGGTGATAGACTTAAAATAAGTAATAAATTAACCAGGGCATACATACATAATAATGGAATCAATTTCAGAACACCTTTCTTTCTAACAAATAAGTTGTCCTCTAAAGTTATACTGGGAAATCCTTTTTTGGCTCTACTTTACCCCTTTTCCATGACAGACAATGGAATATATGCTAATATTTTGGAAACAGAAATATTTTTTAAGTTCCTCCTACCCCCAACCCCTAAGGATATACACTTACTAAAAGAAATTTCCATTTCAATGGCCAAAAGCAGTGATAAAACTGAGCCAGTAATAGATGATGAGAGTCCTCCAAATCCAATTATAGAAAATACTGTTCTACCCAGTAGCAGCAGCATGTAAGTATGCACATAAAAAAAAAAAAAAAAAAAAAAATTTCAACGTTTTATGACAATTCCTACTTTTGTTGACTTGTCTTTCTTCTACCTTTGCATATAACCCCCTATGTATCCTATCTTGACTTACAAACAGCTTTTGTTTTCACTTTCCAATTCTCCATGCCAAATGTTTGACTATATGATAATAACTTGTATTATAGAATCATGTATTATAGAATCATGACTTCTTTCTTGCCCTCACCATATTATCGCTCACATTATGGTCCAATAATAATTAGTTAATTTTAAAATTAACGGTCAATTGCCTGGCAATGTTTTCCTATAAAGTTCCTCCATTTCATAGTTCACATTGTTCTAAGATTGCTTTCGGAAAATTGAAACGATAATAGGCTATCATGATAATTGAAATTTGTTTTAGTAAAAAAAAAAATGTATAGGTATAATTTGGGGTTAAAAAAATAACTTGTTAACACTAAACGATTATTTGCTATCATGTGGTGGTGGCGGCAGTGGAAGAGTTGATGGTGGCGGCGGTAGATGAGTCGGTAACGACGGTGGTGGCGGTGGTGGCGGTTGTGATTGTTGTTTATTGTATTGGATATATTATTTTATTGTAGTAGATATATTATTTTATTGTGATGTTTATATTATTTTATTGTATTGAAAGCTAAAATAGATCCACTGCTGCAGCATATGTGTAGGTAAAATAGATAAAGTAATTTTTGGTGGAGTTAAAAAACTAAATTTTTAGCTCCACTGCTATGGATGCTCTTAGGGGAGATTGGGGTATAATTTCAAGGGACCCCAAAGAACCACGGGCTGAGGAAATAATAACTACTGAAGAGGTTCCTTTAAAAAAACCCACAAGAACCTGAAGGACAGAAGACTCTACCTTAGTTTTCACTCGGATCTTGGGGATGAGAGAATGGCTGACTTCCTTTCCAATTGCAGAAGGGTCCACTCCCTCGGGCTCTTCAGAAACAACAAGCTGCTTGCTAGACTTAGTAGTTTTTCTCTTTTTGGTCTTATGGCCAATCCCAATACTCTTGGCACTATCTTCAACTTCATACTTCCTGACAGCCTCCTGCTTGATCTTCTTTTCCTTACCTTTGTCCACAGGAGTTGCAGCGTCAATAGCCTCTACCATTCCTCTCTTAATTGGCACATCGGAGGAAAAGCCCAAGATGAGGTCGCACCTTGACCAAGCATCAGGGAAGTCGTTGGCGTAGCACACCCAACCACCCCTAGAGGCATGCTACTCTGCAAATCCTGTTTTACTGCTTATTGCAGCAGATACAATGCGAGTAGTGGGGAGGCCCAGACATTTGTTATAAGATGGAGTAGAGAAAAGACTAGGATCAGGAACACCCTCAATCTTACTAGAGCCAACAAAGTCCAAGAAGGACTTTTGAACCCTTATCTAGTAAGGATGGGAAAGAAGGCACTACCCCTTTGCAAACCGGTGGGATGTCCTGATCAAAACCAAATTGCCTGAGTACCTAGTGTGCTGAGTAGTAAGTGTACTTTGGACCACTCGATGAAGGCATTGGAAGCCATGAAGGGCTGGTGCAGGTCAAGTATGCCAAATTGCCTTCATCTCCCTGACAAAGGTCAAAGGTATGCCTTGGGAAGTTGAGGAAAGAAGCCAGCATGGAATCACATGTGAACCCGGGGCTAAATTCTAGGGGAGAACGCCAACTTAAGTACCCCGCTTGATCAAACAACTTTACCAGGTTAAGGCTGCCACCCTTTAAGTTGGACCAGCAGAAGATGATAGGATGACTATCAGTAAAACCGCCACACAAACCCTTGATCACGTTCGGGGATCCCTAGAATTTGTCTTTTACATACTTCAAGTTCTTGCATTTCGCTAGAGTAACAGAAGAGCGATTCCACATGAACACTTGAAGAATAGCATAGTGGAGGGATGAAGTAATAGTGTAGCAGGAGTTGCCTTCAACCTTATCTCCGTGAAGCAAGTCCAACTGAGAATAAACATGACCCAAAAACATGGGGGCTAAAGGATAATGGGCCCCTCGGCCAATCTGATTGTAAGAGGAAAAAAAGTAGACTTAATCCCATACCCGGGGAACTCGTTGAACAAAAACTTACTGAGCCACAGTGTTAGGAACTCCACTTGCCTAATCACCTTGTCATTTTCCTAAGAAAGGGTCGTTACCTACTTTTCTATTCTGGTCGGTTTTCCCCCAAAAGAAGTTGTACACCCGCCAAAGTGACAAAAAAGCTTGTCCTTAATCTTTAGATCCTTACTAGAAAGGCTGATATCAAAGGGATTCTCGTCACCAAACACTAGAAGGAGGAAATTATTAACCTCATCCTCTAAAGTGATGGTGAGCTCACCAACTGAAAAGAAGAATGTGTGGAGCGAAGGACACCAACGGCGCACCAAGTGTCTAAGGCCTTTGGCGTCCCTAAAACCTTCAAGATTCCTAGAAATTGCCACTAATTTTAGAATCCTGGCATGCTCTAAGCAATTGACAAACTCACTGTCAAAAAGCTCATTGTCCACTAACTGGACCAACTAGTAATCTTACTCGAGACAAAGTCAAAGAAGATGGGAACTGCCTCACGAGATCCTCTTCTGATCTGAAGATCTAAAATCTCCTTTGGATATGGAATCTAGGCGAAACTAGCAAACCCAGGCTGACTAGAAAACACCCAGGTGTGAGGGGAAAGAGGAGCCTTGTTGTGGGACACCTGAGGAAAGAACAGGCAAGGGGTGTACAAGGTGTCCTGTAAAGGGAAGGCTAGACGATCCACAACCTCTTGCACCTCGCCTTGTGGTAACCCTGAAGAACCTTCACCTTCAAAAGGAGTGAGAGAACACTCCCTCCTTTTTCGTGAAGAAGAAGAAGCCATGGAATAACGATGCAACAAGAAAGGTTAAAGGAGTAGAAAAGAAAAAGGGACGAAGGAAAGAATAGAGAGGAAGAAGGTGGGTTTGAAAATAAAAAAATATCTCTGAAAGTGAAAGGATGGCGTGAGATAACTAATGGCACAAAGAGAAGTTAGAGAATAAGATGTATTGAAAAAGGCGCTAGTTGCCAATATTCAATTTTACAGGAAATAGTTATTGACAGTTATTAATGGGAGTTACGGGAAATGTAAAAAGTGGAGGGGAAATTTACTCAGACATTTAACTGCCACGTTCCATGGAAAGAGATGGAATTACAAAAGAAGTGGGATATGTAAAAAAATCAGGATGCCAAAGGATAACGTAGAGAAGTAGGATCCCAAGAAGTTGACAAATGGGGATCTTGAGGCCGACTGAGACAGCAAATGAAAAAACTCTTATAGAGTTCAAGAATCTTGTCTACTCACGCATGGGCTGTAGGCAATCAACGAGCTCGGAGGGCTAAATGTTGAGGTCCAAAATGTCACAATGATGTATCAAGGCCTAAAACAGTACAAAGGATTGAAATCTAGAAACCATTTGGGCTTTTAATAAAAAAAATGAAGGAAGCCCAAATCTATAGGAAGGGACCTAAGCCCATGAATGGGCAAGCTTTGGACCTCACGAAATAAAGGAAAGAAAAAATCCAACCTAACTTTCAAAGGTAAGAAAATCGCTAAGGAGCCTAGGGAGAAAATTGAACTAGGATACTTGGGGATTCCTAAAGGCCTGGGATCTTCAAGATGTGTAGCAAAGCCAGGTTGAGACTGAGACAACATGCCCAGAAACACAAAGAATAAGGGCAGATATGTCCCATCGGCCACCCAATAATGCAGAAAAGGATTAAAAGACTTAGGAACCAATAACTCATGAATAAGGGTCTGGTACCTCAGAGAATCCACAAAGATGAACTATGAAGGAAGGTGGTTGGAGATCTTTCAGCCTGATAGAAAGGAATCAGCCTATTTAGGAAAAGTGACAAAAAGGAAAATAGCCAAAAAGTGAGTTTGAAAAGGTGAAATCTAGAAGCCTTGGAAAAATGAAAGATCAAAGGTCAGCCCTCTAGAACCCCCAAGAATGGGGAAGTCAGCTAGGGGCTTTTGAAGAGCAAACCTCAAAAGAAAGAAATAGTGAAGAACGAAGAAGGGACCAGCTACTAATGATGCTGACACAATATTGGTTTTGGTACCTAGGGCAACAAATAAAGGAAATAAGTGGTACCTTAGAAACTCTAGGATGGCACTATAGAAGAAGGGCCAGCCAACAGTGAAAGACATTTAGCAACAATGAATTAAAGGGAAAAGATCCTTGAGAAAACTCTGTTAGAATTCAAAAAGGAGAAAAGAGAGGCAAAACACCATCCGGGATCCTCAAATAGCCACTAGAGAATACACTTGGATTCAAAGGGATTCAAACTTCGCAGTCTTAAAGGCCTAAAGAGCCATCTAAGTCTTTGATTTTTGAACTTATTTGGACCTTTTAACACATCCTAGTGAGTGTGATGTATTACAAATTTAAGAAAATAATGAAACATTTCATATTATCCTAAGGATCCCTAACGTTTTATTTACCTTTCTTCTTCTTATATCATTTTCTTTACTGTTCCTTACTGTTCAATGCGTATATGTTTTCTATATGTTAGTATGTATGCATTGTAGGATCCGCGCTTTGTGCACAACTTGATTCGAAATCAGCCCAACTTAACTGCGGTGAACCAAACCTAGTTCTTTAAAACATAAAGCATTGGGCCCAGGATCCTAGTTTGCTACTTGGGCCTGTATGTTGTTTAACAAAAAAAAAAAAAAAAAAAAAACCCACACAGAAACATATACAAAAACATGCACACATTCGATGTCACTCTCTCCTACAAAATCCTCTTCACCAGACTATCTTGGAAGGAAATGTCCAAGCAAAGTTTCTTAGACTAGAGTTCCAAATCCCACAAGTCTTGTGCCAAAACACTAAATCTATGAGAATTAGGGCCAAGATCCTCGTGGCTAACTCATTTTCATGAAGTTTATTCATATATATATATATATATATGTGGTGGGTTCAAGTTACACCTGGTGTAACTCTAAGTAATGTTACAGCACTCAATATTTTTTAATTAGATTCAATTTTTGACAAATTCACCGTTAGATTATATTATCTTTGTATATTCTCTACGCTTGCAAAATTTCAAGGTGATCAAAGATTAATAACCATGTCATCAATCAATTATTTAAATTCAAATTTTTGTAGTTTAAAATTGATGATGCACAGAAAATCAGTAGGCTGAATGCTCTGAGCTTCAATGATCTAATAATTGCTTGGAATGCTTGAAAAGAAAAACAAACGATCAAAGGAGACCGGGGCTAACCGGCCAAGAACCCTCCGATGCTTAAGTTAGTTTTCTCTTTTAAATTCTGGAGTTCCAACTTTTTGGGAGTTGTCTAAAACTTACCTTCATTTATCGTGAATGAGTGTTTGTATAGTGTGCTCTTGAAGCGGTTACTTGTCTTGTAACTTTTCCTATATTTGAGGAGGTTAGAGGGTTTAAGGTTAACTTCCACAACCGCTATAGGAATTAGAATATTTTTCTATAACCATCGTTGGAAGTTAAGTACTAAGTAGGAAGTTATAGCAATGAATCAGGATTTTAGTCATGCCTTGAAATAATAACATGTGGTTCAATTTTACTGGCTCATGCAAATAAATCTCCATGGAATTTTCCAAGTGTTGGGGGTAGTCCAGTTGCTTGCCTCATGGGCAACCCATATGCTCATGGATGACCATTTTGCTAGGTACATCTATTCTTTGGACGTGCCTTTACATTGGTTGTTAAACATTGTGCCACGTGTCATGACCTCACTGGTGATTGGTTGTGTCGATTTACCTCTTCGAGGAATATGCCACGTGTCATTTTCTGATTGGTTATGTCGTTTTAGATGCCAAAATTTATTGCCTATAAATAGCAGAATTCCTCTCCTACCTTTCACATTTATCAAATTCTCTCCCTTGACATTCCTCGTCTAGGAATATTCCCGCGTCCTTAGTCTTCCTTCGTCTAGAGCTAGGTACTCTCCTCATCCTCATTCTTAGGTTTTCCTTCAAATTCCAACATGTCTAAAGCTGTCGTCTCTTCGTCTAGTAATAGTGTAGAAAAAGTTATAGACGAGTACCATGACTCCTCTAGTTATAATGGTTCTAGTAGCAGTAGTAGTAGTATTAGTGGGAATACCATAGACGAGGAATACACCTCTGGTGTTCTTGGGGTCCCTCTAGAGGTTTTCTAGGAGCATCTTAGGACAAGGGCAGCTTCCGAATCTCGGGCTTGCACCTCGACAAGTATTCCTTTGTCCCCTCCTTTTCTAGGAGCATCTTAGGACGAGGAGTTGGTACTAGATCCCAGATGACTTTAACCTTAGGTTAGCCATCCATGGAGAGTGGTGTTGCAACCCTCGTTTTGGGATAGGCATCTATGAAGCTTATCTTTTGGGGGGACTTAGGTTACCCATTGATGCTTTTGCACGAGAATTACTCACTAGGCTAGGTTTAGGAGTGTGTCAACTTAACCCTAACGCATGGAGATTAATCGTTTCTATGCAAGTTTTATGGAGGGAGTTGTTTGAAGGGGATCGTTCTCTCACTGTGGACAAGTTCCTCTTTTGCTGTGAATCCTTAGAAATTAACCAATCCCTTGGCTTTTATCAATTCATAACCAGGGGTAAAGATTGTAGATTAATCAAGTCTTTGGTAACGTTTGACAGAAACTAGAAGACGAAGTTTTTCTGTCTCTGGTTTCTAGCCTAGGCACCCTGTTGAGGTTGGCAGGGATCCATTTGCCACTTATACTGGAAAATTAGAGAACCTTCGTCCTAAAGGTATGTTTTGTTTTGCTATGTTTTTGTTTTTTTTTTTGTTTTTTGTTTTTTTTAGTGTTTTTATCTTTTGCTTATAGTCGCCTAACCTTTCTCTCTCTTTCTTTTAATAGCTATTGGACGACCTTCTTTAAGCAAATTCCACTGTGACCGTGTCCACAGAGCTCGTCTATACGTTGATAGGAGTTTCCACTCGTTGGTGACCCTTCAACGTCTTGCAACGTGGGGACTTAGTCCTGAGCCATCTGTTGAAGCCCTTGCTCACGAGCTCACTGTTTGCAGACGTGGGTTTTCTTTTTACTTTGAAATTACCTGAGTATTATGACTTATATCTTTAGCTAATATTTTATGCTTTTCTTTCAGGGATGGCAACCATGAAGGAGAATAAGGGAAAAGAGGTTGTGGACGAGGCAACCAGGCTTGAGGCTCAATCTCAGCCTCTTCCTTTTGTTAAGGACAAAAGAAAAACTTTACCCAAGACGCTGGACTTGGGAAACCTTCCCAGTCGTCGAGGGAAGAAGGCGAAGCATAGGTCATCCAGGCCTGGGGTTGTCAAGCCTAGTCTTCCCATCTCCTAGCCATCTGTCCTAATTTTTGATGTTAACTCATCCATTCCTATTGAAGTCACTCCAGTCAAGACCACTGCTCCCCTTTCGTCTCAACCTTCCTAGAGGGTCCCTATGAACTTTTTGGAAAATGAGGATTTGGCTTGGGAGAGGTTTAAAAAGGCTGTAACTGGTGAGGACATGACTGCGTGCTATAACATGTCCTTGAAAGAATTTGAGCATTCTGGTGTTCATGATCTTTTCAAGGTAATCACTTTTACCTCGTCTTGTCTTAGTAATATGTATATGTATATATGTTTTTTAATAGAATTCTTTAATCACTTGTGTAGGCCATGTCAAAGTTCATAGCTGCATCTAGGCAGGCCACAGAGATGGACAAGATGAAGATCCTACTCGAGACGAGGATCTAGGAGGTCAAAGATGACTACAAGGGCTGGGCTGAGGTGGCAGCTTAGGCTAAAGACGAGGCCAAGGAGGTGCAGACCTGGTTGAAGAGCTGAAAGCTGATATTGTTGAGAAGAATACTCGTCTTGACCACATTCAAAAGAGGAATGACGAGTTGAGTACCCTTCTTAACAAGGCGCAGTAGTGGAGTTCAGAGCATCTAAACAATTCACTGATTTGCTAGACACTAACTACGGAGTGGGCTTTGAAGATTTTCGAATGGATGCTATGGAAAACTTCCCTGAAGTTGACTTTAACTCCATTAAGCTCAACCTTGGTATTGCTACAAGCTCTCTCCTCCAGACAAGCTCTGAAGATTTAACATTGAAGATGATGCCACCACTCAGCCTACCCAGGAGTTGGAGATGACCCCCACAATGAAGATAGAAAATTTTAATCTTAATTTCCCTTTGTCTTGTCTTTTTCTTCTTCTTTTTTATGAGGTCCATTGTTTAGGACCATTTAAAATTGTTCAAGTACATTTCACTCGTCCATATTACTTAGGACGAGCTTTCAAATAGTTGCCTTCCAGGCTTTTATTTTATAAGAGTTTTTGGACAGTGGTCGTCTACCATTTTCTAAACTGATGAATGAATGTTTATTTCCATCACTCTTTTATTTACCATTGAACATATTATTGTATGGACAAACCCCCTTTTTTTATGCATGTCATTCATTATATTGGTTTTAAGTGTGGTCCGTCCACTCATGAAGGCATTGTTCTTGTTCATGAAGAGAATTTCCTTACGTTTAACATCTTCACCATTCTTTAAATTTTTTCAAGCATAACTCGCCTTATGAATGGCATTGGTTCTACTAGCTTTAATCGTCCAAAGACTTAATAGCTGGTTTTATTTTTGTCCGTGGGACTCACCTTTTAGGCAAGACGTTTCCAGCTTTTTACTCGTCCAAAAATTGGATTGTTTTGGCTGGTTATACTTATCCCTAGACTCTGAATATTCTTACGCGCGCGCATTTCCATGTCCATAAGTTGGACGAATATGATTCAGGCTTTACCTCGTTCATTGTTTAGATGAATGTGCCTTTATTCTTTGCTTTATCCCAATTTAAGGAAAGCTTAATAGACATTACCTCCATGCGTCTAGAGATTTTACTTGTCTTAGACAATTAGCCTTCTTGTGGATGAAATCTGTTAGGACATATGTGTTTGCATGTTAGGAACATATGTCATATTTTATGTAAATTGGCTAATCCTTTGACAAAACGCACTCTACTTGTAATTGGGTAGTTCTAGGTGTTTTTAATACTTCAAGAAACTATGTTTCAAGATCAAGTGTTGAAGTCATCAAGTCTGTCCAAGAAAAAGCAAGTTGAAGTGCAGAATTTTTAAAGCTCGACACCTGCTCGACACCTACCTCGACACCTGTTAGTTGTCGAGAATTAAAAAGTCAGAATTCTGATCTGATTTTCTTGGGATCCGTGAATGTGTTTTTGGGCTTTCTTTTCTTCTAACCCTAAACATATTTAAGGAGTGTTTTAAGAGCCGTCAACATAGACACAAGTTGCATAAGCATTGAGCAATCCTTGTTCAAGCAAATTGTGCTCTAAGACGAAGTTCTTAACCTAGATCATCTTCTTCAAGAAGTTGCTGTGTATTGTGCACCTTAGGGTTTTGTGACCAAGCATCTTCCTGATCTTCATGCATAGGATGATCTGAAGAACTCTGCAGCCAACCTCTCATTCTAAAGTTGGTGATTGAAGTCGCGTACTGGGATCCGCGCATCTGGTTAGTCACGTACTTGGGAGCCGTGCATCAAAGGTGGGAATTGTCGCTACAGATCAAGTCCAATTGGGTATTGGGGTAAGGGTTCAACTATAGGTTGGTAAGGTACTTGGGATTCCTTATTTGTAACCGCTTGATTTGATAATAGTGGAGTTTCGGGAGTGGTGACCTGAAAATCACCCGGTGGGGTTTTTGCCGTTAGGGTTTTTCCCCATTCGTGAACAAATCACCGTGTCATTTATTTTCCACTGCATATTTAGTTATTCGGTGATTTGTTTGTGCTGCCACGTATTTGCATGTTAAATTAATTAATTAATAACTTGACTAAATTAATTAATTAGTTTAAATCACAAGGGGTCATTCAATTTGTGGCCTAGCAAAATCATGAAAATTGGAAATTCATACATCACATATATTGGAAATCCAAACTGTATATATGTAACATAAATATCATCCATAAGCATGGCACATGTCTTAGAAGCCAATGCCTTAGGGAATTAAGAATACATATAGATCGTTTAGGACTTTGTCCATAGCGCATAGTTTAAAAACTAGTACACCTTTAGGGAATTAAAATACAACATATAGTGCTAATAAAGAACACATGTAACAGAAAGCAAACATGTAACAGAAAACAACAAACTTTATTTCATCCAGAGTGACAACGTTTAGGATGATTTCATCCATAATGCTCGTCCAGGCTAACTCTTTACTGATAATATCTTCTTAAATGCTCGACATTCTAGGAGTGCTCTAGCTTTCTCTCGTCCAGGGCTTCCAAGTAATATGACCCTTGCCTCTTGGAATTAATAACCCTGTAGAGTCCTTCCCAATTAGGTCATAGTTTTCCATGGGCTGGATTTCTAGTTGCCAAGGAAACCCTTTTTAGAACGAGGTCTCCAATGTTGAAGCGCTTGGGTTTGACCATTACATCATATTGTTGAGCCATGAGGTTTTTATGCCTTGCAATCCTTTGCTCTGCGTTCATCCTTATTCATCTATCAAATCAAGGTTGAGGAGAAGTTGCTCCTCGTTATCCTCTTCCTGATACTTCATCACCCTATGGTTTGCCATGTGCACTTCTGCAGGTATCACTGCTTCACTTCCATAGGCTAGTTTGAAGCGAGTTTCCCCTGTGGGGGTCCTCACAGTCATCCTATAAGCCCATAAAACTTCTGGTAGCTCGTCTGGCCATACTCCTTTTGCCCCCTCAAGTCGGGTCTTGATGATTTTCAAGAAGGATCGGTTTACCACTTCTACTTGACCATTTTCTTATGGGTGGAAGGGTGAGCAATAATGATTCTTTATTCCAAAGTGCTCGCAGAAGTCCTTGAAAAGCGTGTTATCAAATTGTTGTCCATTGTCTAATATTAATACCTTAGGCACCCCAAACCTGCATACAATGTTCTTTCAGACGAATTTCTTGACATTTTGCTGTGTGATCTTTGTTAGGGGTTCTGCTTCTACCCACTTAGTAAAGTAGTCAATTTCTATTACTAAAAACTTCATCTATCTGGTTCTAAGTGGAAAAGGACCCAAAATATCCAATCCCTGTTGTGCAAAAGGCCATGGGGCCATCAATAAGGTGAGATACTCTGATGGTTGCTTGGGGATGTTGCTGAAGCGTTGACATTGGTCACACACCTTGACGTAAGCCTTTGCGTATGCTTGAATAGTTGGCTAGTAGTAGCCTACACAGACGACTTTATGGACTGGTGCTCTTACTTCTGAGTTGTTTCCACATGCTCCTTCATGAACTTCCTTCAACACATAGTTTGATTCGTCTGGAGCTAAGCACCTTAAGTAAGGCTGAGAGAAACCCCTTTTATATAGTACTTTATCTATGAGGACATACTTGGCAGCTTTGATCCTCAATCTTTTGGCCTCATCCTTGTCCTCCGGAAGTCTACCATCTTTGAGATAAAGTAATATTGGAGTCATCCAATTTTCTTCACCTTCAACCTGCTGTATCTCTAGAAGATCTATGCTCAGCATGTATTAGACTTAGTCATACTCGTCCATGGCCCCTCTTGCCAAAGCTGCTTTTGCCAAGACTTTTGCTTCCATGTTTTCCTCCCTCGGGAGTTGAACAAAGCTGGCTTCTTTAAATTTTTTGACAAGCTGCTTTACCGTACTTAGGTACTTCTTCATCCAATCTTCCTTAGCTTGGCACATTCCATTTACCTAATTAATAATCAACTATGAATCCCTTTGGATGACTACTGACTCCGACCCTAAGGACTTAGCCAATTCCAATCCTTTAAGAAGAGTTTCATATTCTGCTTCATTATTAATGGTTTCGTATTGTAAACGGGTTGCATATTTCAACTTATCTCCTTCCGGGGATTTGAGTATAATTCTAATCCCTCCAGCATATAATATGGACGAGCTATCCACATTGACGATCCACCTTTGAGTTTCGTCCACCTTGTCTTGTTCACCTTGTTTGGGAGTGAACTCTGCAATGAAATCCGCCAATACCTGAGCTTTTATTGCATTCATTGGTTGGTACCTGGCATCAAACTCGTTGAGTTCTATGGCCCATTGGATTAGTTGTCCTGCAGCTTCCAATTTGTTCATTGCCTTCTTTAGTGGATGGTCTATCAACATATTTATGACATAAGCCTGAAAGTAATCCTTAACTTTCTAAAAGCCGTGACTAAAGCAAATGCTAGCTTTTCCATCATTGGGTATCGTCCTTCTGCCCCTTTTAACGCTCAACTTGTTTTATAAACCGGCTTCTGTATCTTCCCTTCTTCTCTAATCAATGCTGAGCTCACCGCATGCATGGACACTGCTAAGTACAAATATAATTCTTCACCCGGTATAGATGGGCTTAACAAAGGAGCTGCTGTAAGGTAGGCCTTAAGGTCTTGAAAAGCCTTTTGACACTCGTCTGTCCATTCAAATGCCTTCTTAAGAACATTGAAAAATGGTAAACACTTGTTAGTAGCTTTAGAGACAAACCTGTTAAGGGTAGCAACTTGCCCTGTGAGAGACTGGACTGCTTTGATATTCCTCAGTGGCTCCATATTCAGTATTGCTTGAATCTTATTTGGATTTGCTTCAATTCCCCTATGTGAAACTATGAACCCAAGGAATTTTCCTGACGAAACTCTAAAAGCACATTTGCTCGGATTTAACTTCATTTTATGTTGCCTAAGCGTATCAAAGGTCTTTTGAAGGTCGTCCAGATGCTTTCCTTTGTCCAGACTCTTTACCAGCATATCATCTACATAAACTTCCACATTCCGCCCAATTTGTGGAAGAAACATATGGTTCACCAGCCTTTGATAAGTTACCCCCGCATTCTTCAACCCAAAGGGCATCACTTAGTAACAAAACAAGCCTTGACCGGTGACGAAGGATGTCTTTGTTAGGATTAGTACCCTTAAATCTTATTGTATGATGTTATGTATGACATTATGTATGACTTAATATTGTGATTAATAAAATTGTTTTATTATTATCTAAAATAATGGTAACATGAATATTCAGACATTATCATATAGTTCATGAGATGCATAGTATGTGATTTAGTCACAAAAGATATAACTCACAAGTTCTTTGTAAAATCAGTATTTTAGTTTGTAGTCGGTGATGAAATTGGGCATTTCATCTGCAAAGACTATAACATATCAACTAAGATGATTTGTCTTGATCATAGAAGTGGTGACTTCTAGTTGATGTGTTGATATGTTTTAAGAGTTAAGACATATTGAACTGGACCGCTGTGAGATTTATTATTTTCCTAACGACTGTCAAATGAATAATTAATCTCACGACTTCTATTTACATAAACTCTTAATCTTGAGAGAATAATGGACCTGATCATAAAGTGTAGGTTATTTTGATATATCATGAGTGAGATCTAAAGTAACGGTCAAAATCTCAGTATGTTGGGCAGCCACATTTAGTGTTGATGGAACATATATTCTCAAGATGGAATTCATAGTCTCTTAACGGAGATATAAAATATTCACTTGAGATAAGTTTAATGAGTTTGTTAGAGTTAGGCCTAACCACTTTGGTAAGAAATTACTAAAGTATATATTTATGAAATTAGATTTCATAAATATATGATGAATAACTTTAAAATGATTAAACTGAGTACTCAAGAATTAAGATGTAGTAATTTACAAAGTGGCAGTTTATATTTATGACTTTGTATTCTACAAATATTTTATGAACGGGTTGCATGTACAATAAACTCTTGGGACGTAATTTATTAATAAGGCCTAGAGTGCAATTATATTTATATAGTGGTATTAAATATAATTAATAGTAACTTTGGACTTGTCAAAAGTTGACAGAAAAGCCCAAGGCCCATTGGAGCTAGTGTCTTATTTGTTCCCTTTTGGTCCCACTCCAAGCCACATACTAAAACCTAATTGGAAAGGTCCAAAAGGTTAGCCCAATTAGATAATTAGTTATTATGAGAGAAACATACATATTTGCGTAATAACAACAAGTTACATGAAATGGTATGTAAGAGAGTGTTAGACACTCTTTCATTCTCTCTTGAACATACACATATAACTAATTGAGAGGCTACACTTCTTGGGTATCAAGTGGAATTGGAGTGAAGATTAAAAGTGTTCCCAAGTGCTTCTAATCTTTGATTTTGAATTTCACCACATCAAGGTACACTCTCTTATTCTTATAGTCTGAAACTTACATAGCATATGTTATCAATTATGAATGAAGTAGATCCGTTAATTTTTCGCTGCACATGCATATTTCTAACAATCTTCTCTTGATCTGCCTCGTCCATCTTTATCTGATTATAACCTAAGAAAGCATCCATGAAACTTAGCAGCTTATGACCCGCTGTTGAGTCCACCAACTGATCAATACGCAGAAATGGATAGCTATCCTTGGGGCAAGCCTTGTTCAAATCGGTGAAGTCCACGCACATCCTCCATTTGCTATTAGCCTTATTGATTATCACCACATTAGCCAACCAGTTCGGATAATAAACTTCCCAGATAAATTTTACTGTAGTTAGCTTTTAAACTTCTTCTTTAATGGCATTATCTTTTTAAGGAGCAAATACTCTTTTCTTTTGATGAACGAGCTTAGAGGAAGGATATACGTTTAGACAACAGGTGATAACACTATGGTCGATACCTAGCATATCTTCATGACTCCATGCAAATACATCAATGCTCTTCTTTAAGAACTGGACAAGGTCTTGCTTTGTCTTCCTTTCTATACTTGCTCTAAGCCTTATGTATTTCTGGGGTTATTCTCGTCCAAAGGAATGTCTTCTAACATTTCAGTGGGCTTTGCAACAACTCTCCTCTCCTTAATGCTCATTATCTAAATCTGTTCGTCCATAGCCAACATGGTCAAATAACACTCTCTTGCTACTAATTGATCTCCTTGCATTTGCCTTATCTTGTACTCCATAATGAATTTGACTAATAGGTGGTAGGTAGATGTTACTGCCTTCCAACTGTTTAAAGTTGGTCTTTTAATGATGGCGTTGTATGACAACGAATAGTCCATGACAAGAAAGTTTACTTCTTTGGTTATCTATTGTGGATATGCTTTTACCACCACAGGTAACGTAATGGTACCCACGGGCTGCACTTTCATTCCTCAAAATCCTACTAAGGGTGAATTCATTGGATGAAGTTGATCTCGTCCAAACCTCATTTGCTGGAAAGCAAGGTAATATAAGATGTTCACCGAACTCCCGTTGTCCACCAACACCCTTTTGGTTATATAATCAGCAATAAGCAAAGTAATGATGATCGCGTCGTCATGTGAGTGGTGAACCCTTTCAGCAACTCCGTCCGTGAACGTAATGGCTTGCTCGTCTGTGGCCTTCGTTCTTGGGGATCGTTCTGAAAGTTGGACGTTTTGCAATACCTTCAGGTATGTCTTTCTTGACTTAGAAGATTGTCCTGTCGAGGTCCCGCCTATGATGACTCTTATTTCTCCAAGTGGGGGTCGTGACGGCTCTTTTAGCTTTCCTTATAACTTCTCGTCTTTGTGATCTCGTCCAAGGAAATTTCTCAATTTTCCTTGCCTGATGAGATTTTCTATTTGCTGCTTCAAATCAAAATACTCATCCATGTCATGCCCATGGTCTTTGTGGAAGCGGCAATTCTTGTTCCTGTTGCGCTTGTTGGGATCTTCCTTCATTTTTTCTGACCACTTCAAAGAAGGATCAACCTTGATTTGAATGAGAACTTGTTCAAGCGGCATGTTCAAGGGCATGTATTGCTAACTCCGTGCCGAAGAGCTTGCCTTATTATTATCTCGATCTTTCTTCTCTCCCGTTTGTGTCTTCTTTGGACGAGGACCTTGCTCAGGATGGCGCGGGAGATCTGCTTCCATTCATTCAGCTCTCTTCATTTTCTTAACTATAATTGCGTCCTCTGCATTCGTGAAGTTTTGGGCTGAATGGACGAGTTCAGCTATGGTTTGAGGCTCTTGCTCATAAAGCTCATAGATGAATAAATCAGAGTTAACTCCATTATGGAAGGCCGCCAATAACAACTTGTCGACCATTTCGTCCAATATCAGGGCTTCCTTGTTGAAATGAGTAATGAAGGATCGTAAGCTTTCATTTTCCCCTTGCTCTATAGTTAACAGGCTGGATGAGGAACGTTTATGCCTTTATCCTCCAATAAAATTGTTAACAAATATCTTACTCAATTCTTTAAAAGAACTTAGAGTATTCGGAGGTATCTTGCTGAACCATACTTGTACTGGCCCTTTGAGGGTAGGAGAGAAGGCCCTGCACATAATCTCATCTGGAACCCCTTGAAGGTGCATTGTAATCTTGAAAGTAGCAATATGATCAAAAGGGTCGCGCGTTCCATCATATGAGTCCAAGGAAGGCATCCTGAACTTAGAAGGTAAGAGGTGACTGTTGATGGAAGCCGTGAAAGGGGAGTCTGTTCGATGAACTAAATCATCTACGAGATTCGCCCTTCTCATGTTCTCCCTCATTTCGTCCATGACCTTCTTCATCTGATCCATCTCCCGCGAAGCGGTACCCTTTGATTGGTTTTCGAGCTTAGCATTTCCTCTTTTATCTTCTTGACTCTAGGCTTGTCCTTCCGCATATCTTTCATGGTGTTGCCTCCTTAGACTAATCTCCCTAGTCAACTCTTGATTTTGACTGGTTAATTCTGCCATGGCGGCTGCCATGGACTATACATACTGGATGGAAGGTGGTTGTGTGATAGGCGCTGACTGTCGATCATGGTGGGGATTACTAGAGGCATCCCTACTCTCCTAGTGGCCTGGGCTAGGAGCCCTTGATCTTGTCTGAACCATGCAGCCTTTTGTCGGAGAAAGATAAACTATTAAACACAAAAATAATCTTCCCCACAGACGGCTGATAATGCACAGAAAATCAGTAGGCTGAATGCTTTGGGCTTTAATGATCTAATAATTGCTTGGAAGGCCTAAAAAGAAAAACAAACGATCAAAGGAGATCGGGGCTAACTGGTCAAGAACTCTTCGATGCTTAAGTTAGTTTTCTCTCTTTCTGGAGTTCCAACTTTTTGGGAGTTGTCTAAAACTTACCTTCATTTGTTGTGAATGAGTGTTATATATTGTGCTCTTGAAGTGGTTACTTGTCTTGTAACTTCCCCTATATTTGAGGAGGTCAGAGGGTTCAGGGTTAACTTCCACAACCGCTATAGGAGTTAGAATATTTTTCTATAACCGTTGTTGGAAGTTAAGTACTAAGTAGGAAGTTATAGCGATGAACCAGGATTTCACTCATGCCTTGAAATAATAACATTTGGTTCAATTTTACTGGCTCTTGCAAATAAATCTCCATGGAATTTTCCAAGTGTTGGGTGTCATCCAGGTGCTTGCCTCATAGACAGCCCATATGCTTTTGGACAACCATTTTGCTAGGTACAGCCATTCTTGCCTTCTTGGCTTGGATGACCCTCTTGGATGAATGGGAGTTAAATTTTCAGTTCACCATAATAAATAATGCATAAAATATTAGTTTATAGATTGAATTGTAAATAAAATTCAATTGACATGAAAATTGGCACAAATGTTAAGAACATATAAAACATGTAATTCAACGGTAGGATTTTCAAAATATAAAATTTATAGCAACTTATTGGGTGGTGTAACATTGCTTAGAGTTACACCAGGTGTAACTTGAACCCAATCCTATATATATGTGTGTGTGTGTGTGTGTGTGTGTGTGTATGTGTGTATTTTAGAATATATATATGCTAACCTGAGGAACTAACAATTACTTGAGAATATTTGTATTGTATAGTTCTTATGCAGGACTTATAAAGGTAAAGGGAAAGGACAAAATCCAGTAAACATGGAGGAAGATCCTGTGGCCAGGGAACTAGCATTTCGGGTTCCCAAATTAAAAGGCCCCATAGTTCAAGGAACCAATGTTTTGGTTTCCATGGATTAAAGACCTAGTACCCCTAGGAACCATGACATTATGCTCGGGGAACCACGAACCCACATCTTGGGAACTGTTGGTGGAGGTACCACCACCACATCTTTCCCACGTCCTGGGAACTACTGGTGAAGGTACCACTACATATTCTATTTTAACCTCCTCCTCATTATGAACGTTATGAACAATTATTTTGCTCATTTTGTAAGAGTAACAAGTTATTTTATGATATTAAAACACTTATAATGATATTTTATTGCTTAGGAGGAAATCGCATTTTTGCCTTGAGGAGTTCTATGTGACTTGCGCACAAATTGATTCATATAACGACCTCAATAGGTGGTGGAGAACTGAACACAGTCCAAATAACAATCAATCATCTATCCTTGGAGGCCCAGGATCCCTTGTCATCAATGGACCTGGGTACCATCCAAAAAAAGGAATCCACAATAAAAGGTGACTCCACTAGGGACTGGGAAAAGCAAAGGGAAGAAGCAGTCCCTTTGCAAGCATGGCTCCAAAGCTAGGAATACCAAGAGGAAAGAAAGTGCCTTTTAGTGCATTCAACATCAGGATCTCAAAAGTGCGGGTTCCTCCAAAGAACATCCCACTGAAGGATTCCATATGGAATTTTGGGGAACTTCCTTACGCAAGATGTGTTTTATGCATCATTACTTTCTTAATTTTATATTGTGAACATAATGGATCATTGCCCTGCTTTAAAAAAAAGTGTGAAAAGATCATGATATAACATTTAAATAATCATAATATTGCCTCACGTTCTAGGGTTGAAAGTAAAAAGAAGAAGAAAGCAAAAAAAAAAAAAAAAAAAAAGATTGATGAAGTGAAGATTGTATGAGCTACATAGCAAAATAATTGCCTCATGTTTGGGGGCTAAAGTAATTTCTTTTAAAAAAATTTATGATATTGTTTCATTTGTTTAAAAAGAAAAGAAAAGAAAGAGAAGTGAGCGAATTAAAGAAGCTTGATGAAATGAAAATTACATAGCAAAGTAATTGCCTTACATTTTGGGGCTAAAGAATTTTGCAGCAACTTGGTAATAAAACCATATGATGCAAGTTAGCAAAATGGAATAGTTCCTTGGCCCCAGCCACAAATACAGCAAAATGGAGTAGTTCCATGATTCCAGCAAAGCCAAGGAGATCCTTGATTCCAGCAAAGTTGAGGAGATCCCTGATTCTAGCAAAGCTGAGGAGATCCTTAATCCCAGCAAATCTGAGTAGATCCTCGACTCCAAGAAAGCTGAGGAGGAGATCCCTGATTCCAGCAAAGCTGAGGAGATCTCAGATTCTAGCAAGACTGAGCAGATCCTTGATTCCAGTAAAGCTGAGTAGATCCTTAATCCCAGCAAAGCTGAGGAGATCTTTAATTCTGACAAAGCTAAAGCCGAGTAGTTTTCTGATTCTAGCAAAGTTGAGGAAATCCTTGATTTCGGTCAAGCTGAGAAGATCATTGGTTTCAGTAAAACTGAGGAGATCCTTAGTTCCAGCAAAGCTGAGTAGTTCCCTAATCCCAGCAAAACTAAGGAGATCCTTAATTCCAGCAAAACCGAGTAGTTCTTTGATTCCAGTAAAGTTGAGGAGATCCTTGATTCTGGTCAAGCCGAGAAGATCCTTGATTCCAGTGAAGCTGAGAAGATCCTTGATTCTAGTAAGGCTGAGTAGTTCCTTGATTCCAAGCAAAGTCCAAGAGATCCTTGATTCTAGCATAGCTTAGTAGTTCCTTCAAACTAGTAAAGCTGAGTGGATCCTTGATTCCAACAAAATGGAGTAGTTCCTTGGAATAGGTCCTTGGTTCCAGCAAAAGTGAAGTAGTTCCACGGTTCCAACAAAGTAAAATAGGGTCAAGTATGATTCAACAACTACTTCATGTCCTGGGAGCTAAAGCTCATTGTACGCAGGACCTTGAATATATTTTGAAGAAAATCAATAACAACACTATATTGCAAGTTAGTAGTAATATCTATATTATTAAAAGCTCAACAGTGGATAAAAGTTCCATAATAGCATCAAGAGAATGTGAATCAAGCATGATTCAACAACTACCTGACGTCCTGAGGGCTAAAGCCTATTGTGTGGAGGAGCTTGAATATATTTCGAAGAAAATCAATAGCAACACTATATTGCAAGTCAGTAGCAATATCTATATTATTGAAAGCTTAATAACTATACAGTGCATCCATCATTTATTGCAGCTCAACAATTAGGGTTTCCTATGGAAATAATGGGATTTGGAGGAGATAAAGAGTCCACTGAAGGACACCTAGAACTAGTTCTAAGGGGTGACCATGGCTCAACAAGCATCGCTTGATTCTCTCAACGTATCACTAGTACAAAAAAGAGGGATTGAATGGGAAGCCCATAAAAAAATTGCTGCCAATCTTAGTCCCTTCATCCAGCACAAAGTAAACTTTGTGGAAAACATATTCTATGATGAGTCGGCTCCAGCTGAAGAATGTCCCATTTTAGGATCTTGGGGGCTCCCATTCCAGAATAAGAAGAAACTTGGAGGGAAGGCAGAATATCGCTTATGAAGGTACGCGGGACCTGAATGTAGCCTGCAAGAGGATCTGGGACCACTATCTTACATGATAGCCCAAGAAGAGATCCTGGAGGAACCTAGGGATACGATTAGTCAGAATATCCCATCTCCAAGATCCTAGGGGGCTCCCATCTCAAAAGAAGAAGAAACCTGGAGGAAGGGCAGAATATCGCCTATAAAGGTACGCAGGACCTGAATGTAACCTGCTGAGGGATTCTAGACCACTATCTTACATGATGGCCTAGGAAGAGATCCCAGAGAAACCTAAGGCTATGGAAAGGGAGGCATAGATCCTTCTAAAGGAGGGACTAGAAGAGGTGAACCTAGGGTCTGACCTAGGGAACCTAAGGCCCATAAAGTAAACTTTGTGGAAAAATATATTCTAGGATGAGTCAGCTCCAGCTGAAGAATATCCCATTGCTTAGAACCTGGCGGCTCCCATCCTAGAAGAAGAAGAAACTCGAAGGGAAGGCAAAATATTGTTCATAAAGGTGCACAGGACCTGAATGTAGCCTACAAGAGAATTCCAAACCACCATTTTATATGATAGCCCAAGAGGAGGTCTTGGAGGAACCTAGGATATGGAAAGGGAGGAACAAATCCTACCAAAGGAAGAAATAGATGAGGTGAACCTGGGGACTGACTTGGGGAACCTAAGCCCTATTCTTAACAACAGTCAGTTATCAGTACAAGAAAAAGAGCAACTAGTAGAACTATTGAAGAAATACGAATATTTATTTGCGTAGGCTTTTGCAATTTAAATAAGGCATGTTCAAAGGATGAATTTCCTTTGCCTAACATCGATCTCCTCATAAATCCAACTAAGGCAACAATAATACCAACCATGAAGAGGCCTACCACAGTCAAGGAACTCAAGAGCTTCTTGGAAAAAGTTTCTTACATTAGGAGGTTCACACTATGATCAGCCTTGGCTACTAGTGGACTATCCAAACTATTGAAAAATAGGAATGCTTTCATATAGGGAGTTGAGCAACAAAATGCCTTTCAAAAATTTCAACAGACCATGGGCTGTTTGTCTACCTTATAGGCACTAGTTCGTGGTAAAATCACTATTGCTGTTTATGGTATATTGTCCCAGACATACAGAGCATAGAAGGACATTGAAACAAGGTATCCCAACATAGAAAGGGTGTGTTTGGCGATCATGTACCTCAACAACTGAAGCGTTACTTTTCAACCCGCCAAATCCTATTAGTGACATGCTCCCATCTAATAAAAGCCCTCCTCCATCAGCCCTTGCTGCCTTGAAGAGTGATCCAATGGCTAATATTAAATTCCCAATACAACATAGGTCTGAGGATCCCCAAAACTGTCAAGAGCTAGGCCATAGCAAACTCACCAGCCCAGTTCCCTCAAGAAGAGGAATGCTCATTGAGTAAGGAGATCCTTAAAAAAGTAGCAGTGGTGGAGCTCCCTAGAAAGAAACGGACTATGAGGTTTGTTAAGTTAGCCTCTAATAGGCACCTAGAGGAAGCTTTCCTTTTCCAGGATCCTTGTAAGAGGAGCCCCCACCTGAAGAAAGCACCATCATAGAATTATCTTGGTGGAACTCCCCCAAGCCACTGGTTCACCAATGAAAGCAACCTTGGATGACCCATAAAAGAAGAGTATTTCTACGAAAGACTTGTTCACAGCCAATGGAAGATATTTTAAAAGTCCCCTGGAGAAGGAAACAAATCCTTAACCTTTCGAAGAAAAGAAAAGAAATCAGTTCAGTGACCCCACTAGAGAATGGGGGCTACAAAGGAACCTCTCTAAAGATTGAAGAATTCAATGGCTCAATAATGGGAACAGATTATAGATATGTCCCAGTACTGGGAACAAACCACACATAGCTCAAAACTTGGTCATGAACAAATTTTCCATGTGACATGGCCCAGGACATTGGATGAGAAAAAATTTTCCAAGTACATGGCCTAAGACTTGGAACAGAGCAAATCTTCCAAGTACCTGGCCTAGGACATTGGACCAAAACAAGTTTTCCAAGTGCATGGCCCAGGACTTGGAACAAAGCAAATTTTCCAAGTACATGGCCTAGGACATAGAACAAGAACAAATTTCCAAGTAACATGGCTCAAGACTTGGAATAGATCAAATTTTCCTAGTACTAGGCCTAGGACATTGGACTAAAACAAATTTTCCAAGTGCATGGCCAAGGACTTGGAACAGAGCAAATCTTCCAAGTACCTGGCCTAGGACATTGGACTAGAACAAGTTTTTCAAGTGCATGGCCCAAGACTTGGGACAAAGCAAATCTTCCAAGTACCTGGCCTAGGACTTGGCTTAGAACAAATTTTCTAAGTACATGGTCTAGAAATTGGCTAAGAGCAAAAGTTTCCAAGTACGACTGAGAAACTGGTCAAGAGAAAAAGTTTGTGGGTGCAAACCTTAAGCACATCCTAGTAATGGGTATAAGCCGCGGCACGTCCTAACAATGGGCATAGATTATAAGCATGTCCCAATAATGGGTGCAAACCTTAAGCACGTACTAGTAATGGGTACAAGCCGCAGCACATCCCAGCATTAGGCACAGATTATAAGCATGTCCTAGTAGTGGGTGCAAACCTTAAGCACATACCAATAATGGGTACAAGCCGCAGCGCATCCCAGCAATGGGCGCAGATTATAAGCATGTCCTAGTAATGGATACAAGCTGTAGCATGTCCTAATAATGGGTGTAGATTATAAGCAAATCCTTGTAATGGGTACGACCGTAGCACGTCCCAGCAATGGGTACAAGCTGTAGGACGTCCTAGTAAAGGGTGCAAATTGTAAGCAGGGCCCAACGAGGGGTACAAAGAAAAAGAGCCTTGAGAGGGTATGAAAACCCAGAAGTGGGTGTATAAAGTGCACAAGATTAACCTCCTTGAAAGGAATCGGTTCAAGGGAGCCTGAGGAAATCATCTCAAGATTTATGTGGAAGCAAGGATGGCATAACTTAAAAAAAAAAAAAAAAAAAAAAAAAAAAAAAAAAAAAAAAAAAAAAAAAAATCTAAGAGTACATCACTTGAAGCCACAAAGGCATGGATAGTTTTACAAATATCTACACAACAAGATTAGTCAATGACATTGCCAAACCAGCTAGCAACATTTTCCTCCTCCTACAAGGTGCAAAATTCGCCAAAGGCTTGGAGGTACTTCAATTCAACAAAATAAAGGTACCCTTTTGGTAAGCCCACTCATTAATACCATGTTTGAATATATGAAAACATTGCAAAATGTTGTGCAAGAGGTATAACCCATGCACTAGTACTTTATTCACGCGGATTGAAATGAAAATCCTAATATTTTGGTCTTCTTACATGACCAATTGCCAAAAAATCAAAATTTGGAATTCTTACATGGTTGAGATTCTTACATGGTTTCATATACATGAAGTAATCTTTATTGCTTTGACTTATTTGGCAATTGGAATTTTCGATGCATACACTGGGGGCTAAAAGATTTAAAATTTTCTTTAGATATATCTTTCACTTGATGAAAGTTAAGAAGTCTAGTGGAAACTTTACTTTACATAAGTTCAGCCACTATTATTTTCTTTGGCTCATGAACTATATGGTATGTAGCAATTCAACAACAATTCAATTGGTGGCATGATATATGTATATTCTACTGCAATGTGAAATACTATACAATCTCCCACTATCTGGAAAAGGAATAAGGCAAAGATTAAGAGCATCCACTAGAAGACCAAGGTCCTTAGCTGAAGCAAGGCGTGGGGATGTTCTTAAACCTCCTAAGCCATGTCCTCAGGGAAGTTGCTAATCTCTTAACACATTTTGAGAAGAGTAGCTAGCCTTGATTATATGACAATCTTGAACTCTAAATTACCATGTGTATGGGTTTTTTTTTTTTTTTTTTTAAATAAAGCACACAGGTCCTAAGTGAAAGAACAAGGATCCTGGGCCTGATGCTTTATGCTTTAAGGGACTGAGCTTAGTTCACCACAGCTAAATTGGGCTGATTTCGAACCAAGTGGAGCACAAAGCGTGAATCTTACAACACATACATATTAACATACAACAAGTATATACGTATTGAACAGCAAGGAACAATAAAGAATGAAATAACGAGGAAAAGGAAAGAGAGTAAATTAAAAAAGCGCTAGGGATCCTTAGGATAATATGATATGTTTCATTATTTTCTTAATTTTGCAATACATCATGCTCACTAGGACGTGTTACAAGGTACAAATAAGTTCAAAAATCAAAGACTTAAATGGCTCTTCAAGCCTCTAAGACTTGCGAAGTTTGAATCCCTTTGAATCCGAATGTGTTCTTTAGTCGCAGTTTTGAGGATCTTGGACGGTGTTTTCCCTCTCTTTTCTCTTGTTTGAATTCTGACAGAGTTTTCTCAAGGATTTTTACTCTAATTCCACTGTTCTTGAATGCCTTTCACTGTTGGCTGTTTTTCCTTTTATAGTGCCATCCTAGGGTTTCTAGGGTACCATTGATTCTCTCTATTTGCTCCCATGGGTACTAGAACTAATGTTGTATCAGCAACATTGGTGGTTGCTCCCCTCCTCATTCTTCATTATTTCCTTCTTTTGAGGTTCCCTCTCTAAAAGACCCCAACTGACCTTCCCGTTCTTGGGGGTCCTAGAGGACTGACCTTTGGTCTTTCTTCGTCTAAGGCTTCTAGATTCTACTTTTTCAGACCCATTTTTTGGCTGCTTTTATCTTTGTCATTTTTCCCAAGTGAGGTGATTCCTTCCTACTAGGCTGAAAGATCCCCAGTTACCTTCCTTTATGGTTCATTTTCCTAGATTCCCCGAGGAACCAGACCCTTACTCATGAGTTGTTGGTTCCCAAATCTTCTGATCCATTTTTTGCATCATTGGGTAGCTGATAAGGACACATCTGTCCTTGTTCTTCATGTTTCTAAGCATGCCCCCCTGAATTGTCTTAGTCTCAATCTAGCCTTACTGCACATCCTGAGGATCCCTGGCTTTTGGGAATCCCCAGGTATCCTGGTCCAGTTTTCTCCTTGAGCTCCCTAGCGATTTTCCTGACCTTTGATGGCTGGGTTGGACTTTTTCTTTCCTTAGTTTTGTGAGGTCTAAAGCTTGCCCATCCAATTGTTTGGGTCCCTCCTTATGGACCCTTAATGGGTTTGAGTCTCCTCAATTTATTTTTTATTTTTTATTGAAAACCCACATGTTTTTTTTTTCTAGGTTTCAATCCTTTGTGTTGTTTTGGGCCTTGGTACAACATTGTAATTTTTTGAACCTCAACATTTAGCCCCCCGAGCTCGTGGGTTGCCTGCAGCCTACGCATGAGTAGACGAGACTATTGATTCCTTTAGGAATTTCTCATTTGCTGTCTTTGTCAGCTTCGGGATCCCCTTTTCTGCTTTTTGGGATCCTGCGTTATCCTCTAGTATTCTGATATTCACGTGTTACACTTCTTTTGCAACTTCCTCTCTTTGCACGGAATGTGGCAGTTAAGTGTCTGAGTAAAACTTCCTATCCACTTTTTACGTTCCCCATGACTCCTATTAATAACTACCAATAACTCTTTCTTATAAAATTAAATATTGGCAACTAGCACGTCTTTCAATACACCGTCTTCTCCAACTGTGCCTTGTGCCATTATTGCCGTTACTTCAAACCATCTTTTCACTTCCAGAGATTTTTACTTTCAAGCTTATCTTCTTCCTTCTTGCTTTTGTTTCTTTGACCCTTCCTCTCTATCCTTCACCCCCTTAACTTCTCTGCTTCTTGTTGCTCTGTTGTTCCACGGCTTCTTCTTCCTCACGAAAAAGGAGGGAGCGCTCTCCCACTCCTTCTGAAGGTGAAGGTTCTTCCGGGTCGGTATAGGTTGATGTGCCAAATGTTGTGGATCGCCCAGCCTTCCCTTAATGGGATCCATGGTACACCCCTAGCCTATTCTTCCTTTAGGTATCCCACGGTGAGGTTCCTCCATCCCCTCACACCTGGGTGTTTTTTGGTCAGTCTGGGTTTGCTAGTTCCACCTAGATTCCAGATTTAAGGGAGATTTTGGATCTGCAGATCAGACGTGGATCCTGTGAGGCAGTCCTTATCTTCTTCGACCTTGTCCTAGGGAAGATTATTAGTTGGTCTAGTTGGGTGAACAAAGAGCTCTCTAATGGTGAATTTGTCAGTTGTTTGGAGCACGCTGAGATCCTGAAATTAGTAGCGATTTCTAGGAATCATGAAGGTTTTAGGGATGCCAAGGGCCTTGGACACTTGGTGTGCCGCTGGTGCCCTTCTCTCCACACATTCTTCTTTTCTGTGGGTAACATTTTGGAATATGTGGTTAATAATTTCCTCCTCCTAGTGTTTGGTGATGAGAACCCTTTTGACATCAGCCTTTCTAGTGAGGATCTCGAAATTGAAGACAAGCTTTTCAGTCTCTTTGGCAGGCGTACTGCCTCTTCCGGGGGTAAACCAGCTAGAATAGGCAAGTGGGTCATGAACCTTTCTCGAGAGAAAGACAAGGTGGTTAAGCAAGCCAGGTTCCTGATACTATGGCTCAGTAGGTTTTTATTCAGTGAGTTCCCTAGGTACGAGATTAAGTTTGTTTTCTTTCCTCTTGCAATCAAATTGGCCTGGGGTGCCTAGTTTCCTTTAGCCCCTATGTTTTTAGGCCATGTTTATTCTCAGTTGGACTTGCTTCATGGAGATGGGGTTGAAGGCAACTCCTGCTATACTATTACTTCGTCCCTCCACTGCGCTATCCTTCAAGTGTTTATATGGGACCATTCTTCTGTCACTTTGGCAAAGTGCAGGAATTTGAAGTATGTGAATGATAAGTTCCAAGGATCCCTAGACGTGATTAAGAGTCTGTGTGCTAGTTCTACTGACAGCCATCCTATCATCTTTCGTTGGTCTAACTTGAAGGGTAGCAGTTTCAATCTGGTAGAATTGTTTGATCAGGTAGGGCACTTGAGTTGGCGTTCCCTCTGAGAGTTCAGTCCTGGGTTCACATGTGATTCTATGTTAGCCTCTTTCCTTAGCTCCCCCAGAAACACCTTTGATTTTTGCTGGGGAAATGAAGGGAGCTTGGTATATTTAGCCTGTACCAGCCCCTTATGGCTTCCAGTGCCTTCATTAAGTGGTCCTAGGTACACTCATTACTCAGCACACCGGGTACTCAGGCAATTCAGTTTTGATCAGGACATCCTACCGATGTTCAAAGAGGTATTGCCTTTTCTCCCTTTCCTGGATCCTTTCCTAAGACTTTAGGCTTTTTCTTATTGGTCGCGGAGGAGCCCCCAGTTCGTGGTGCCCAACTCCCAGCGGGGAGTCTTTGCTTCCAGTGGCTTTGCTAGTTACTGGAGAAGAGTTCAAAAGCCCTTGATGGACTTTGTTGGTTCTGGCAAGATTGAGAGGGTCCTGATCCTAATATTTTATCTACTCCTACCTTCAATAAGCTTTTGGCCCTCTCCACTGTTGGCAATATGTCTGTTGCAATATGTAGTAAAATAGGATTTGTGGAGTGGCATGCCTCTAAGGGTGGATGGGTGTGCTACTCTAATGATTTTCCCAATGCTTGGTTAGGGTGTGACCTCATTGTGGGGTTTTCCTTAGGCGTGCCTATTAAGAGAGGGGTGATAAAGGCAATTGGTTCTGTAACCCTTGTAGACAAAGGCGAGGAAAAAAGGATCAAGCAAGAGGCTGTCAAGAAGGTTGAGGTTGAAGGTAGTGTTGAGGGTATTGAGGCTGGTCATGAGACCAAGAAGAGGAAAACTGCTAAGTCTTGCAAGTAGCTTATTGTTTCTGAGGGGCCTGAAAGAGTGGACCCTTCTGTAGTTGGAAAGGAGGTCAGCCATCCTCTTATCCCAAAGATCCGAGTGAAGATTAAGGTAAAGTCTTCTATCCTTCAGGTCCCTGTGGGTTTCTTTAAAGGAACCTCTTCTGTAGCTGTTACTTCCTCAGCTCATGGTTCTTTGGAGTCCCTTGACATCATACCCCAATCTCCCTTAGGACCTTTTGGGCGTACCCGTAGTAAGTAAAAGACTGTTGAAGAATCTAAAGAGAGAGAGAGAGAGACAGAAGGGCAATGCCTCATTCCTTTTTTTTTTTTTTGTAGTTTAAGCGTAAGTCAAACCCTAAGGGAGCAAAGATTCAGTCCTCTGGTGATGAGGTGGTGTGGCCGTTATTCGCTTATTCTTTTTCACTTTCTGCTTTCCTTCTTTCTTTGGCACTGTGTACATATTTTGTTTTTGATGTTTTGTCAATTGCTTATTTCTGCTTGTCTTTTCTTTTTGCAGGTCGAGGTGCCTTCCCTTGTGACTGGTGGTGTCTTGGTGAAAGAAGCGGTGACAGCTTAACCCCCTACTGCCTTGAGCGTGGAGAAAGGAGCCCTCTAGTAGTGGCGTGGTCAGGGAGGCTAGGCAAGCAGTCAAGGATGACCAACCCATCTCATCTCTTGCCTTGTTGGCTGTCCAAGATCCTAAATTCTCTCAACCTCCTGCTTCCCCGAATCCCAAAACTGAACTTGCATTGGGTAAGGAGTCTCTAGGGGGTGCATCTTCATCTACACGAGCAAGTAAACCTTATCCCATCCTTTATTAATGCCTATTTTCTTGTTTCTTTTATCCTTTCCTCCTTAAGGATTTTGTTCCTTTTCTCTTTTTCTTTTTTAGGCCAAGTCAGCCCCCAATTTGCCCCTGAAGCAGCCCCTTCTTTGGAGTTAAAGGCTTCTGAAGGTGTGTACTGCCCATTTTTGTTGCCTTTCCCCCTTTTTAGTTTACATCTTCCCTTTCTCTCTTTCCATCTTTCTTCCTTGTCTTTATTTATTTATTTATTTATTTTTTGTGGGGAAGCCTGTGGCATCCTTTCCCTCATTTAGCAATGTTGCCAAGATTTCTTCGCCCTCTTCTCAACGTGCCTTATGCCCTTTCACAAGGTCTTCTGAGAGGTCAGAGGGACAGGAGGACGAGCCTCCTATGATGACTGAAGTGGCTGTCTAGGCCCAGAAGGGAGCTCAACCATAAGGGGCTAGTGCTGGTTCTTTGCCTTTCCCTTTCTCCCCTTTCCTTATCTTTTTCTCTTTCCCCCTTTTTTTTTTTACTTTCTCTGTTCTCGTAGGCGCTGACATAGGTACCAAGGATCCTGAGCCTATGGTTACTGAAGAAGCTAAGGGACCTATTTCCAGTGTCCAGGTTACTGCAACTATGGCTGCCTCAGATCTCGACTCAGGGCTCCCTACTTTCCTAACCCACTTTGATTCTTTGGAGTTCAACAGCCTTCCTACAAGCCACTTTCACTGTTTCGGGCCTTCATTTGGTAGCTTCCTGCGATTCTTTGTGCCTGCTGAGGGCTTGCCACTCTTGGAGGGACTGTTCAAAGCTTACGGGGACTTCACCAGTGGGTTCAGGGGAGGCGTGTTTCAAGGCAACATCCTGATAAAGCTCTTATGTGCTATGCTTATTTCTCTAAGGGACTCCTCTCTTGACTCCATATCCGAGGAGAGGCTTTTAGTGTGGAGGGGAGTAGTGCAGGATCTCATAGAAGCCAAGTTCAATCTATCATTTTTGCCGGAGTACCTGCGGTCCTTAGCCCACATACTATTCCAGAGGAAGGTTTCCAAGGACCTTGATGCTGAAATCGCTGCTACTGAGAAGGCTTTGACTCGTGTTCACAAGGCATTGCAAGATTTGAAAGTTAAGAAGCAGCTGGTTCTTTCTTTCTCAACTGTTCCTGCAATTCCCTCAGAAGGCTCTCTGTTGAATGGCTTTATATCTTAGCCCTTTTCTTTCTTTCTTTTTTTTAAAATTTTTTTTTCTTTAGGCAGTTTAAGATGTACAAGTTTATTCCTCTTTTTTTTTTTTTTGACAATTCAAGGTGTATAATGTTTTTTTTTGGGAACTAATTCTAACTACTTTTTATGATATATATGGATTTATGTTCAATGTATTTATTATTATTTTTTCTTGGTATTTTTTTTTTTTTTGAATTGAGTCCTGGACCATGGCCCCTACAAATTCTTGTGCTAAGGCCTGGAGCAGGTACTTGGCGGTTGTATTTCTGCATAGGTACTGTACATTGGATTTTTTTTTTTTTTTCCAGGCCCTAGGTTATGAACCAGGTAGATCTATTTTGGGGCAAGTACTGGGCTGGGTACACAGGGCACTTATTCTTGCCTGTGGTCCCAGACCATGTACTTGGACTTATTGCGGTGTAAGTCCTAGGTCATGTGCTAAGGTTTCATCTTCCTTCTTTTTTTGCCTAGGTACCCTACCCAAACTTGGCCATATTTGGGCTGTGTCATGTAACACTATGCAATTGTACATGTTACTTGAAGCTCCATTAAAATAAAAAAAATAAAAAAAGAATCCATTGAAATACATCATAACTACTAAACTAAGGAACATATGATGATTTGACAAAAGATAGTAAACATCATAGAATGTCCTTCTACCATAGATTCCTAAAAGAAACAACTAAATAAAGATCTTGGTAAAGATAACATGGCAAACTAAAAGACATAAAGAGTGACGAAACACTTAGCAGATTGGAGAATGACAACAAAAGAGGTTTTCGTGTGTACTGTAACCTCCCCCCTTTACACACAGTATTGCTTCAGCCACTTTCCATTTATGGGGTCTATTAGGGTAGTCCCATCTTCCTTAGTAAGGTAGTAATATCCACTATTGTGGGCTTCCTTGATGATGTAGGGTCCTTCCCATTTTAGAACAAATTTGGAGGGTCCTAGGACATTCTTCCTTACGTGCTTTACTGCTCTTAACACCAGCTGCCTTTCTAGGAAGGCTCTCAGGTGTACTGTTTGCCCGTATGCCTTAGCCATCCTCTGCTATTACCTCTGGCTTCTTCTCATTGCCACTTCTCGCTCTTCTTCTAGCCCCTCCAGATCTGCCAATCTCCCCTTGCTATTTGTGCTTTTTGTGTCTTCTTGGATTCCTTCAAGTACTATTCTCGGTATGGGGATGACTAGCTCCACTAGGCAGATGGCTTCTGTCCCATAAACATGGGAAAATGGTGAAAATCCTGTGGCTATTTTTAGGGAGCTTCTACATGCCCAGAGTATATCCGTCAGGTGGACACTCCATTTCCCTCCATACCCATGCTTCATTTTCTTGAGGATTTTCAGTATCACCCTGTTAGTGACCTCGGCCTGGCCGTTTCTTTGTGGGTAGTACGGTGTGGACCTCCCGTGCTTGATGTGGCATGCCTCGGTTAGGTTTTTCATATCCTTATTTATGAATGGGGTACCATTGTCGCTGATCAGTCTCCTGAGGATCCCAAACCATGTAATGATGTGTTCTCAAATGAAGTTTGTCATAGCTGCTCCAGTGGCTTTCTTCAAGGGGATGGTCTCTACCCATTTTGTAAAATACTAATTTTTTCTGCAATCCCACAGGCCTCTGACTGTGTAATTCTTCTAACCTCAGCTTCCCTTCTTTCTCACTGATACATCTGGATAGGATCCCCCAAGTAGCTTTCTCTACAGTTCTCCTTCTATCAAGGTGTAATATTTCAATTCTTTGATACTTCCTCCGTGCCCCAACTTTCCTATCTTCCCTCTTATCTCATCCCTCCAATCTTTTTGTTTTGGTTCTTCAAGGAACATCCTTCTGAGGCTTCCTATGATGGAATTTTCCTGTTTGCTTACTTTTTTCAAAGTGCTCTTTTCTTTAAAGGGCATCTGGGATCCCAGGGTGGCTAGTGTGTTAATGAACCTGTTTTCACTCATTTGGGCGTACTCTACACTAAAGGTCTGGAATTTCTGTTCCACCTTTTGTGCCCAAGTTCTATAAACTGCCAAACTCTGCTTCTTTAATGTGAAGTCTCCCTTTACTTGAGAAACCACGAGGTTAGAGTCTCTTAAAATCCTCATATGCTTTACTCCTATGCTAAGCGCTATGGCCAATCTAGTCAGGTATGCCTCGTACTCAGCAGCATTATTTGAGCAGAGAAACTTGAGCTTGAGGGATAATGGCATGGTATCCCCATCTTCGCAACTTAACATTATTCCTAGGCCATTTGAAGTTGCTATTGTTGACCTATCAAACCTCATGGTCCACCTTTTTCCTAAGAGCTTTGCCCGGGATCTCCTCTCTTAGTGAACACTCTTCTTTCCCTGGGAATTGGGCCAGCAGATCTGCCATGGCTTGGCTTTTAACAGCCTTGAAGGTCCTCATACTGATGTCATATTGAGAGAACAAGACCAGCTACTGTGCTATTCTTCCCGTTAGGAGGGCCTGATGAAGGAGTGCCTTTATGGGATGAGACTTAGTCACCAAGAGGATCTGATGGGCTGAGAAGCACCGTTTTAGCCTTTGGGATGCATAGATAACTACTAGACATGCTCTTTCTATCTTGGGGTACCTAGTTTAGGTATCTTTTAGTGTCTTACTCACATAACAAATGGGTTGCTCATTCCTTTCATCATCTTCCTGCTCTAGTAGGGCTCCTATAGCCTGGGTATTTGATGCTAAGTATAGTAACAAAGGTCGTCCATGTACTGGTGCTTGTAGGGTAGACAGATGATTCATGATCTGCTAGATCCTCTAAAAGGCTTCTTGCTGCTTAGTACTCCAAGTGAATTCAGCTCATTTTTTCATTAGTTTGGATGATTCACTTGTGACCGAAGCTAATCCTAGTACAAACCTCCTGATGTAGGAGACTCTTCCCAAGATACTCTTGAGCTTTTTAACTATTGTAGACCTTTTCATTGTTGCGATGATTATGGCCTTAGCTCGATCCACACTTATGCCTTTCTAATGTACTAGGGACCCAAGGAACTTTCCAGAAGATACTCCAAAGGCACACTTCATGGGGTTCATGCACAATTTGTACATCTTGCACCTCTCAAAGACTCATTCAAGTACTTGGAATTGTCCTGCCCTATTTTTTAATTTTACCACGATGTCATCTACATAATCTTCCATTTCCTTGTGCATCATATCATGGAAGATGGCTGTCATGGTTCGCTGGTACATGGCCCCTGCATTTTTAAGGCCAAAAGGCATCACAGTATAATAAAAGTTTCCAATCGGGGTCTTGAACGCTGTCTTGTCTGCATCTTTGGCAGCCATTCGAATTTGGTTATACCCACTATATCCATCCACAAACGAAAAAATGGAGTTTCCCACGGCTGAATCTACAAGAATATTAATATTTGGTAAGGGGAACTCATTCTTCGGACATGTTTTGTTCAGATTGCGAAAATCCATACAGCATTAAATTTGCCATTCTTTTTCTTCACGAGTACTATGTTAGAGAGCCATTTGGGATACTGGATTGGCTTGATGAACTCGGCTGCTAGTAATTTCCTGACTTCCTAGGTTATTTGAGCCTCTACCTTGATGTGAAAGACCCTAGCTGGTTGAACTACTGGTTTGACCCCCGGGTCCACATTAAGGGAATGAACTACCAGCCTTGGATCCAGACCAGGCATCTTATCATATGTCCATCCAAATACATCCATATATTTGTTGAGTAATGCTACTAACTACTCTTTTTCTTATGCTGTTAACTGACTATTGATAAAAATAGGCTTTGGGGATCCCAGGCCAGCCCCCAAGTTTACTTCTTCCAATTCCTCTTCGGGCTAGATCTGTGCTTCCTTGTTTGGGCCCTCCAAGATCTCTTTTTGAGTCATCATACAGTCTGGTGGTCCGGGGCCTTCATAAATGATATATTAACCTTCCTCTGGGTTCTCGTACTACCACGCACTCCTGGGATCCTGAGGAGTTGGTCTCCTTTTTGTTTGCCTTTTTTTGTCCAGGAGGTTCCTTAGATTGTGGGTACCCCCTCCTTCATCTTCTTCTAAGACAGGTGTTCCTAGTGTCCCTGGTGTAGGACTCTTGTCATTTGACCCCAACTTGTCATAAAACATTGTTTCTACAAAGTTTACTTCTAATTAGCTGAGAGGGTTTGGGTTGGCAAGGATTCTTATGGGCCTTCCATTCAGCCTCCCTTTGACACATTGATGGTATGTGGAGGGGATGAGATGATGCTTATGGAGCCGAAGGCGCCCCAACAGAACATGGTAGGAAACTTCTAAGTTGATCACATGGAATCTAGTTAGGGCTACTATTGGACCTACCCTTAAAGCTAGCTACACATATCCTTCGATTGATTTCGCTGCTCCTCTAAATCCTGTTATCTCCATAGGAGGCCCCAGGATCCTTCTGCCAGTCATGCCTACAGCCTCTAGGGTACTCAAAGCAATGAGGTTGAGTGATGCCCCTGTGTCTATCAGTGCTTTCCTGATCTGGACACCGTTTATGGTAGCCATTAAATAAAGGGGTCTACTATGGTCTGGATGTTCAACTTCCATGTCTTCATCCATGAAGGTTATTGCATTGGTTGTCTCCAAGTAAGCCCAGTTGGCATGGGACTCTGCTGTGAAACAGTCCACCCCTGAATCTGCTGCTATACTCATGAGGGATTCTGTGGCAACCTTTCTTGCCTTTAGCCAAAATCCTAATTGGTTGAATAATGATTTGAACTTAGGGCTCTTTTGAAGGGTCCTAATTATGCTTAGATGGTAAGATCCTTTAGATTCTTCTATTTCCGCCGGGTTCCTAATGGATCACTACAGCCACCACTCATTTCCCTTTGTGGTTAGGTAAAGGGTTCCTCTGCACCTCAGGTTCGTCTACTTCTTCATGCACACTAAGTTCAAAAATCACAGACTTAAATGGTTTTTCAAGCCTCTAAGATTTGCGAAGTTTGAATCCCTTTGAATCCGAGTGTGTTCTTTAGTGGCAGTTTTGAGGATCCAGGACGGTGTTTTCCCTCTCTTTTCTCTTTTTTGAATCTGACAGAGTTTTCTCAAGGAATTTTACTCTAATTCCATTTTTCTTGAATGCCTTTCATTGTTGGTTGCTTCTCCTTTTATAGTGCCATCCTAGGGTTTCTAGGGTACCATTGATTCCCTCTATTTGCTCCCCTAGGTACTAGAACCAATGTTGTGTTAGCAACATTGGTGGCTGGTCCCTTCCTCATTCTTCATTATTTCCTTCTTTTGAGATTTCCTCTCCAAAAGAAACCAGTTGACCTTCCTATTCTGGGGGGGTCCTAGAGGACTGACGTTTGGTCTTTCTTCTTCCAATGCTTCGAGATTCCACTTTTTCAGACCCACTTTTTGGCTGCTTTTCCTTTTGTCATTTTTTCCTAAGTGAGCTGATTCCTTCCTACTAGGTTGAAAGATCCCCAGTTACCTTACTTTATGGTTCCTCTTCCTAGATTCCCCAAGGTACCAGACCCTTACTCATGAATTGTTGGTTCCCAAATCTTCTGATCCCTTTTCTACATCATTGGGTGGCTGATAAGGACATATCTGTCCTTATTCTTCATATTTCTAGGCATGCCCCCTTGAATTGTCTTAGTCCCAGTCTGGCCTTGTTACACATCCCAAGGATCCCAGGCTTCTGGGAATCCCCAAGTATCCTGGTCCAGTTTTCTCCTCGGGCTCCTGGGCGATTTTCCTAACCTTTGAGGGCTGGGCTAGAATTTTTGTTTCCTTGGTTTTGTGAGGTCCAAAGCTTGCCCATCCATGGGTTTGGGTCCCTTCTTATGGACCCTTAATGGGTTTGGGCCTTCCCACTTTTTTTGATTGAAAACCTACATGTTTTTTTTTCTAGGTTTCAATCCTTTGTGTTGTTTTGGGCCTTGGTACAACATTGTGATTTTTTGAACCTCAACATGTTTATATGATTCAATGATTTATGATATCATGGTCCCATCGGTAAGTCACTATCTATGGACTAAAAAATCTCATGTGGCAAACATCTTGGTGTTATTCACCCTAGTCATAGCAAGCATGTACTACAATGCATAGAATATCTTTGGCAAAGTTCATGGGGGCTTCCTTCACTCAACCTATTTTGTAAAACAAGCAAAATCTTGTTAATAAAGCAATGCTATCTTATATTGAGATTTAATATGCATTCAACATGATTTTTGTATGCTACTTTCAAAAAAGCATATCCTAGAATTGCTAGCAAACATTAGTGCTAGAAATATACTTTTAGCATCAAGTGCAATGCCAATATAATTTGGCTATATATGCATACTTCATTGTTGGTTTGGCAAATTTGATTTGTCGTGGGAAAATTGAATATAATCTACAGCTTAATACTAACATGAAGGTAAATTCTAATATTTGGCAACATGTTAGTTCATTCCATGAAGGAAGTGCAGCAATTCCTTTGGAGTTTCCCTCAGGAATTATTTGGTCTACACATTGGTTCTACAAACCATGAAAGTGTCCAAGAACAATTTATTTTCTCGCACATGAGCTACAGGTAACTCACAAGCTTGGGGGGCTAATGTTGAATACCAAAATTTGACAAGAGAGCCCATTCCATGAAAAGCAAAGAAAGATCATCGGCCTTGACAAAAGAAGCCCAGCTCATGAAGTTAAGAAGGACCATGAAGGCCTAAAGGCCCAAAAGAAGGAAAAAAAAAAGAAAAAAGTAAAAAAAGGAGAGTACCCAAACTTGGGCCACGAGTAGGATCCCCATCCTCCAAGAAGTAGATCCTTTGAGGGAAAGCCTAGAAGATCCTGAGAAGGACGTGGAGGGCTTAGAAGATCCTGAGAAGGACATGGATGACCTGGAAGATAGAACAAATCACTCACAAGTATCCTTGAAAGAATGAAAGATTCTTTAGATGTCCTGTCAAAATCAAGAGGTAGAGAGAAGTGAAAGGGACGAGTGGTATCCTTGGGTTTAGTACCTGACGTAGGAACTGAGGGATCTCAGTCAACGCAGAGGACATGCAGTAAAGGGGAGGATGGTCAAAGGCTTTCCAAGCTCACCCATTGCAAGGAGGAATCTATATCATTTTTGGGAAAATGCCAAACCAAGAAGAGTCAACATCAAGGTCCTAGGACCTTGATGTGTCCTTTCAAAGCCTTGAGAAGAGCACCTTGGCTAACACATGGGAAAGCCAAGGTGTATGTTCAGATTCCCAGCAAAAGTCATTAAGAAATCCAGCAAAACTAGGTATCCTCTTTGTAGCCCATGGTCCAAACCCATGGGATCCTGAATTGGTAGTAAGGGAGAAGTGGTTTGGTCAGTAGAGGAGTGACTTTTGGTGAAAGGAGGATCCTAAAGTTTTCCCTTGGTTAATGTATTTGCTTAGAATGCATGAACCAATGGAAAACTCAGTTCCTCCATGTGCATGACATCTCCCCACAATTTCCTCTCAATTGTCATTTTCAGTTAAAGTTGTCACTCATTTCCAAGAAGGCATCTTCCATTTGTAGCTAAAGCCAAATACTCCTTTTGAGTTATAATTGCCAAATTAAGCTAAACCTTTGCCTAATGCACTCTTTTAGATTTCTGTTAAAGGACATGGTTTTACCCAACAGACTAAGGACGTACTCGCTTGTGGTACCAAACCATGTCCACTATAAAAAGAACACTTAAGGATAATAGAGGGGTCAGTTTTAGAGTTTGGGGGAAAATGGGGAGAGTTTTAGAGATTCAAACTTATAATTCTAAGAATTCTAAGAGTTTAGCAAGGGAGATGAGAGCAAGAAAGAATAAAATAAGAGAGACAAGGAAGAGGACTTCATTCCATATCCTTGAAACCCTTCAAAATATCACTTAGACTTCAAAGAAACATATACAAAAACATGCACATATCAGAGATCACTCTCTCCCACAAAATCCTCTTCACCTGACTATCTTAGAAGGAAATGTTCAAGCCAAGTTACTTGGACTAGAGTTCCAAATCCCACAAGTCTTGTGCCATAGCACTAAGTTTGTGAGAATTAGGGCCAAGATTATCGTGGCTAACTCATTTTCATGAAGTTCATTCATATATATATATAGATGTGTGTGTGTGTGTGTGTTTTAGAATATATATGCTAACCTGAGCAACTAACAATTACTTGGGAATATTTGTATTGTATAGTTCTTATGGAGGACCTACAAAGGTAAAGGAAAATGACAAAATCTAGTAAACATGGAGGAAGATCTTGTGGACAGGGAACCAGCATTTCGGGTTCCCAAATTAAAAGGCCCCATGGTTCAAGGAACCAATGTTTTGGGTTCCATGGATTAAAGACCTAGTACCCCTAGGAACCACGACATTATGCTCAGGGAACCATGAACCCACATCCTGGAAACCGCTGGTGAAGGTACCACCACAACATCTTTCCCACATCTTGGGAACCACTGGTGGAGGAATCACTGCAATATCATGGAGTAACCAACTGAAGGAACTCTTTTTAAATGTTCACACAATAAAAGATAAGCCTTAAATATTCTATTTTAACCTCCTCCTAGTTATGAACATTATGAATAATTATTTCACTCATTTTGTAAGAGTAATAAGTTATTTTATGACATTGAGACACTTACAATGATATTTAATACTTAGGAGGAAATCACATTTTTGCCTTAAGGAGCTCTATGTGACTTGTGCATAAAACGGTTCATATAACGACCTCAATAGGCCGTGGAGAACCGGACCCAGTCCAGCCAACAATTAATCATCTATCCTTGGAGGCCTAGGATCCCTTGTCATCAATGGACCTGGGTACCATCCAAAAAAAGGAACCCACAGAACCTTACTAGTTCATAATGGCATCTTCTAAGATGCCACCTATGAGGATTGGTTGTGGTAGATTCCCCAAAACCATCATACAGGTGTTGAAAGATTGTGAGGTGCTGAGAAGTTTTTGGCAAAGTTTTGGAAGCTCTAGGTGTGGAGATGATTTTATTTTATTTTTTATTTTTTTATTTTTTTTTTAAGAATTGAGTTATGCATTTGGTTGAAATCAATTTTGATGGATTCTACTGTGATAGGTTCCCTCCCTTGGAACTACTTGTTTGCTTTTGGTATTTGGAAGATTTGGCTTCAATTGAATTAGAGGATATTTAAATAGGTTAATCCTGGTAATGGTTTAATCCATTATAGATACCTCATTTTGTACCTTTTACGACTTGAGCCCCAATTACACAACAACAATATCACTCGGAGGCCTAAGGTTGGTTTAAGGCCCAATCTTATATGTCTTTAGCTTAAAGGATGTTTTAGTGAAAGAAAAACATACAAAAACCCTAAGTGTGCACACACAATTTGAAGCATGCGTACGCATATAAGGTTTCAGAATACCTGTGTAGACACTCAATTTTGCACCCATTATTTAAGCTTGGAAGATGACAAAGTGACTGTAGACACTCAATTTTTCACCCATAATTTAACATTGGGAGATGATAAAATGACCATTCTATGTACCCTAAAAATCATGATTGCATTCTAGTCATCAACTCATACATCACATTCCATGAAAATAACCTTGAGGTTCTAATGATCACCATGATATGTTCTGTTTTCAAATCGGAAAGTTGGATCAAAAGATATCACAAGATCAGGTTTTAACGGTCTGCATGCATTCATTTAGGTGGAACCTATCACACATGATTAATTGAAATTAATTTTGATTGGTTAACAATTAAAATTAATTAAATGAATTATTGTGATTGGTGGAATATTTTTATTAAAATGTGATTGGTTGCATGGGAATAAAAGAAATAAGCTACTAATATTAAATTTGAACTGATAACTAGGTTTTTAGGGTAATTATCTCTGAAATATTAGTTGGTTTAACTTGCAGTTTCCAAGAATAGAGGTGTTCCCTATTAAACTCAACCAATGAACCAAAACTCCAATAAAGGTAGTGTCATTAGGAATGGCAACGGGTCGGGTTTGGGCCGGGCCGGGTTTTTCCATACCCGGACCCGACCCGCGAGGCAAGACCCATAGCCCGGACTCGGCCTATTTAGGGTACCAGGTTTTTTCTCGGGCCCCGGACCCACCCCAGCCGGGCCCCGTTTAGGAATTGGGCCCAATTTGTGGCCCAACCAAAAAAAAAAAAAAATTTGAGCCCAAATTTTAATTCAAGCCCAGATTTAAGCTCAGATTTTGCCTAGATTTAAGCCCAGATTTTGCCTACATTAAGCCTGCATATTCAAGCCTAAATAATTAACTGGCCTAAATGCCAAATCAGTCCAAATCATAGGCTAAAGCTACTAATCATAAATCAATAAATCACTTGTTAATTATAAATCTATAAATCAATAAATCATAACTAATATCATAATCATAATTCAATAAATCATAACTAAGATTTTAAATCAATAAATTACCTAGCTAAGATAACCATTTAATCATTAATCAACAAAATCTTAACTAAAATTACCAACTAAACATAAAAATAAAATAAATCCAACAAGTCCAAAAAATAAGTATAAAAAGTCCAACGAGTCCAAGAAATTAAAAAGTTATGAAATAAATCTCACAAGTTTAGAATAATTACAAACCAACAAATTAAGGAAACAAGTCTAAGAAAAAAAAAGTTACTAAATTAATACAAAATGTTTAATCTTCATCAATTGTGATACAACTCCCATCAATTGTGGCACAACTCCCATCATCTTCATTTGGCTTCCCATCATCAAGAATGGATTGAAATGTACTATCTCCAGATATAGTTGAAGAACCTACAACAACAATGAATTAAAAAATGGAATAAACTTCATCAAATTGTAACTAGTAAATATAAAAACACAATTTTGATTTTATAAATAGAAATTAGACAATTGCTAACCGTTGATTTCACTCCATAACTAATTTTGAGCACACATCATTACCTCTATAGTCTTGGGATGTAGCCTACTATGGTGTGGACTTAAAAGTCTCCCACTAGTGCTAAAGGCAGCTTTTGAAGCAACAGTTGTGATGGGAATGGCTAAAATATCTCTTGCAATCCTTTGTAAAGTAGGATGGTTGAGACCATTACTTTTCCACCATGCCAAAATATCAAAGTCTTCACTCCTCTTCAACACTCCCTTATCAATGAAATGATCAAATTCCATTCTACCACTCCCATGTTTCTTTAAACTACTTGAGCTATTGTTCACAAACTCATCAAACCTTGACATTGACCCAATCAACCTAAATTTTATTTGTGCCACTTGATTTAAAGTATTTGCAGGCATATGAGAACTTCCTTCATTACCTACAAGAGACTCATCCACATCTCCATACTCATCAAGCAAATCATAACAAAGATTCTTAATTTTTTCAATCTCCAAATCAGAATTATCGCCATAAATGTTAGGATAATAAAACTCTAATAATTTCATCTTATATCTTGGATCTAAGATAGCAGCAACAGCCATAACAACACTAACATTAGCCCAATAAAAATTAAATCTAGCAAGCATGCTTTCTGCCATCGTACTTATCATCTCACTTGAAGACAAACTCCATTCATTCAATACAATTTTCAACTCACACACCAAAGCAAAATACATATTAGTTGTGGGGTACTTACGACCAGAGAAAAACTCAGTCACACTATGAAACAACTCTCACCTCCCATAAATATCTTTGGCTACCTCTCAATCATGATCATATGGCAAACAAGTATAAGATGTTTCACGTTTAGCCAAATGCGAGAAAACATCTTTATAAGTCAATACAGTAGAAAGCATTAAGTAAGTTGAATTCCAACGAGTTTTACAATCTAAGACTAACTCTTTGGTGCATTGAACACGCAAATGACGTGCATTTTCTTCAAATTTTTGCCTCCTTTTTGGTGATCCAGTCCAATAAATCACACTATCACGAATCCTTTCAATACCATCACCAATAAGAGACAACCCATCTTGAACAATCAAATTCAAAATATGTGCAGCACACCTCATATGCAACATAGACCCACCCAACATAAGAGAACTAATATCAAGCTTATTCAAGAGAAGTCTTATCATAGCATCATTAGTACTACAATTATCTACGGTTATTGTGGACAACTTCTTATCAATGTTCCACTCTAAAAAATAATCAACAAGAACTTCAGCAAGGACATCTTTCGTGTGTAGAGAAGGAACATAAACAAACCTAGAAAAATAATAGGAATAATTATAACATAACTAAATAAACATTCAATTTAACATAACTCAATAAACATTCTAAATGTAAAGTCTTTAACATTCAATTTATAGATAAAAAAATTACCTTAAAACCCAGCTTTGCAACGTCCAAGTATGGTCAATAAAATGTGCGGTAATGACCATAAACCCTCTCTTTTTGTTACTTGAAGTCCACATATCAGTTGTAACTGCCATCCTACTTCCATTCTTGTCCGTGATCTTCAAAGCTTTCTCCCTCCCATTATCATAAATTTTAAGAATATCACTCTTCAAAGTATTTCTTGTGACAAGTTTAAACATAGGTTGAAGATCAGTCACAAATTCCCTAAACCCAATGTGATCAACCATTGAAAGGGGATATTCATGTAGGATGACCATAGGAGCAAGCTTATTCCTCACTCTGGCTTGATCAAATTGGTAATTATTTAAACTTGTAGTTCCATCCACCTTATTTTGTTGTTTAATTAAAACTTGTTGTCGTATATCTTTATACTTCATCCGTGGACATCTTGCTAAATGATTACGCAAATGGGTTGTACCTTGGCTAGAATCACCCAAGTAAAGTTTGCCACAATGATGGCATTGGGCTTTAACTTTTCCTTCAACTTTCTTCCTTGTAAAATGAGCCCAAACATCTGAGGTAGTCTTTCTTTTTTTTACTTGTATCCAAGTCCTCATTTGTAGGCTCTTGCTCTCCCTCTTCCTCTGTCCTTGGACTCCCTTGACTCCTTTCTTGTTCCTCTACCTCTAAGTCCACCGTTGGGGAATTCGGACTCTTAATTGGTTCAGAAATTTGGGAGTTAGAATCAAAACAAATTATCAAAAATTTATTATTACACATACTCATTGATTAATAGGCACAAATTCATAATTACACAAATTCATAAATTAAACATGATTAACAACAAATTCAAACACTTACTCATTGTTTAATGGGCATAAAGGTGATAGTGATCCTGAGGGTGAGCTGCCAGGCGACAATGGCGAAGGTGATCGTGAAAATGGTGAAGGAGACCGCATAGTTGGCAAGGGACAATGTCCAGTTCTTAAGGGAGAGTCGCTTGGCGAGGAGGAACCAGATTTGTTTGTGTCTTCCATCTCCATCTTAGGCTCTACATTCCCAACAAACACAAAAATGAATAATGATGACAGATTGTGAAACATTTTTATGAATAATTTTTATATATATAAACATCCAACATATAAAACAAAACAAATATGCTAATAATGAATAATGATGATAGATTGTGAAACATTTTGCATTCAAGCAAAGACTTTGCAGTAACATCTTGTATTCAAGCACATTTATGCATCTCGATTTCAGCATCTTAGACCAGTCACACAAACCACATAAGTCTGAAGTTTTTAGAGGAACAACTCCACATGAGACCAATACATAAATGGGACTAGGAAAGGCTCAGGTGGGACTCAAACCACATATATTGGCAGTGGCACAAATTAGGCAAAGAAAGACATAATTGTCTAATAGAAATTTCTAGTAATAGAAACCACAAAATTATTAATTAAAAAGTAAGTAATACAAATAAAGTCACAACACCAACACATTTTCGAATAAACGAAAGCCTTATTGGGGCAAATCTTCTTTTCTTTTTTGTTCAAATAAACAAGGGCTCATGGGTCTTTCAAAGACAATGCTGCATCGACCAATACAACACAAACAATTAAAATTCAACCATGCACTCTACTCGCCAACACAACCACATGCTTCGAATTCAATTAGAGAAAAGAACCTAACAACATTGTGGAAACCATACCTAAGTTTTGTGCACCATTTCTTATTATCATACCAAAGGCGTCGATTCAAACAATTTGTTTTTTGATTAAAATAAACATAGATCTAAGCAGCAATGATCAACACTATATTAATTGCAAAAATCACAAAGGAGTAAAATCCATGGCTGTGGCAGAACTCACCAAAACTGAAATTGAGCATGCTAATGAGGGCCTTGTTACAAATCACAATAGAGACCGAAGGCGTGACTGAGCTGAAATGAGAGAGCGTCGGAGCGTCGGAGTGATGGAGTGAGGCGAGGGAGGCAAGGGAGGTGAGGGACGGACTAAGCTGACCGGTTTATGGGAGGGACGGACTCAGCTAACCGGCTTATGGAAGGCGAGGGAGGCTGAAATGAGGGAGGGAGGCTGAAGAAAAGAAATGAGGGGGAGGGATTAGCGGGTTAGGGTTAGATTAGGTTTATATATATATGAGGGTATTTTCGTAATTTAGGTTTTCGGGTTTTTAAACGGGTTGGGTCTCGGGTTTTTTTGACAAAACCCGGACCCGACCTGGACTCGCTTCGGGTTTTTTTTTTTAAACCTATACCTGACCCTATTCCTAATCAGACCAGGTCAAACCTGGCCCATTAGGGTTTGGCCGAGCCGGGTACCCGCAGGTCGGGCAAAAATTGCCATCCCTAAGTGTCATTCCTAAAAGAAAGTATACTTCTCTCCCAAGTCCTAATGCTAATGGCTCAGCTTTACCCTATCTTGCTAAAAAAGCTTCTCGTAGCCTCAACTATTCCGAAGTCGATAAGCAACATGAATTTTGATCCATCCAAGACCTATGAATTTCACCACGGAGGACCAGAGCATGGCATAGAGGATTGTTGGACTCTCAAGAACAAGATCCAAGACCTTATTGAAAGTAACATGTTCTCGTTTGATGGCATTTCGACCCATGACATGGTCATTAATATACCACCACCTGTTGAAGGTTTCCTTGTCTCTCTATATCCACAAGTTGTACTATATCCCCAGAATTTACTGGAAGCCAGGTCTAGACTTACTCCTCGCAATTATGAGTAACTAGAGAATCAAGTCAGTTGGCCAATTGAAGAATCCTCTCAAGCAATAAGCCCAAGCTCGCCACCATAATGAGAACAGGAAATCTCAAGAACATGTTTTATTTTAGTTTTATGATGTTTTCTTAATGTTTTAACTTTTTCTTTATATCTATTTTGAACAATTTCAAGCTTCATCTGTAATCTTAAGCCCTATGGCATACCATGAACCCAAGGCACTTTTCCTAAGCATTAGTTAAGATGATGATCTATCATTTAGTAGTATTTAACTTTCCAATGAAAGATTTCTTCCTATTGATTGTGTCCTTTTTCCTTGTGCAAGAGAACAAAAATGGAATCAAAATGTGGAGGCAACAGAGTGACAAGATGACCATGGTCTATTTCATTAGAGATCATTAAAGTGGTTAAAGAATCGTGAAAAATCTTATTGGGTAGATTTTTATTCTTGATTCTTCTTGATGATGCTGAAAAATCAACAGTAAGCCACACGGTCCTCGTATGCTCGAAACAATCCTGCACAACACAAAAAGAACCCTAGGAGAGTACCGATGTGGTACCAGTCGAAGACCCTCTGAAGGTTAAGTCAGTAAACCTTTTTCTACAACTCTAAAGTGCCAGAGCTGGGGTAAATTATGCATACCTTTTTCTTGAGGGTCTTTGGGTTTTTATAGTCGAGTAAAGCCAGATTCCTTTACTTGCGTAACAAGTGTTTTCCTTATGGAGAAGATCCTCATTAATGCGCATATATTTTGGAACTCCCCTTATGTTAGAATTCTATTCATGTTGGGACTCTATGAACTAAGGCTAATCCTGTGTCACAAGTATTTTCCATTTAGGGTTTCTTGGAAACCATATAAAGCTAAGTTGGATGATACATGGCCGTTTGATCCTTCCATGCTACGTCTGTTCATATATGATCCATCATCTCTAATTTTTCCTCTTTAATTGCCCCATTCACCCCATGGGTCCGTGATCTCTGAGTGGAAGGGCCCATGGGGTGACGACTCAGTCTAGATCCTAAGAAGGCATGCCAGTTTTTGACAGGCTGGCTTGAAATCATTTATGACATAGGACACGTGGCGTTCAACGAGTGGCCATTCTCTTGGATCGAAATGTCCCTTCGTCTTTCGTGCCGTTCCTCTATATAAGCCAAGCTTTCTTCCTCTCATTTCTTTACTTTTCTACTGAAATCTGTGATTAGAGCGCCTCCATCATCTTTATCAGACAAATGAAGCCATCCAATCACTGCACTCGCCACAAACTCTCCTCTACCGTTCATCTTCCAATTTTGGTGAGTATTCTCCTCCTCCCACTTAAAAGAAAATTTTTCTTTTCCTATACTTCATTTTATCTTAGATTTTGTACTACCGTCGTCAACGGTAGACCCATCAATCTTAGGTTTCACCGTCACATGTAGGTTATGTCTAATGCGTCAAGTAACCAACCATTTGTCCATGACAGGGTGGGCTACGAGGAAGTGTACCCGTCAGGTCACAAAGATCATGATGGTCCAAGTGAAGAGAGAAGTCTGTCTGCCTCTTCTCCATCCTCAAAAGATGAAGGTTTGGATATGGATGGCTTAAAAGATCTAATAATGGTCTAAACGACGCTGAGCCCCCAATTCAGTCCGTCGTGGGTCTTGATGGACTTAGGGAGTTCATCTTGCTACCCCTTTGGACGGTGAATGACTTTAATTCCACAATAAAAAAGCCACATTTCAAGACACTTAGAGCCAGATACCAAATACCAGATAACATCTCCATCTGTCTACCATACGACTCGAAGAAGTGTTACTATGAAAGAGTGAAGGGCATCAGGGTGTATAAGCAAATGCTAAAGGCTGGGCTCAAGTTCCCCTGAGTTCCCTTCATCGTGAGCTACTCAAACACCTAGGTCTGGCCATTAACCAGGTATCCCTAAACGCCTGGGGGGTCTTCCTAGGAGTGGAGGTCCCGTACGAGGCTATGACTAACGGTGTTAGGAGGCTGACAGTGCAAGAATTCCTCTATTACTACTGTCTAGATGAAATAAACCAGTTAAAGGGCATGTATAGTTTTGCGCCTAGGAGACTGTTGTTGAGGCTCGTATACGAGACCCCAGACTCAAATTGGAACTAGAAGAACCGGTACTTCTTCCTTGAGGGGATGAATGGATGTGCTGTCCAGGAGACACAGAGCACATGCCCGTTGACACTACTTGGGGCATATTGCCTACGTCTGGTATGCACCCATCCTATAGTGCATAAGTATTGTAAATAACTGTTTTGTCTCTTTAATTCTTCAAATTTCTTTAACCGTCTTCTTTTTGCAATTCAGAAGCGTCCATAAGTTACACTTGTGCAGTGGAGCTTCTTGGAAATTTTTTTTGCCAAAACAAAACTAAAGGATAGGACTTGGGCCAAATTGGTCACACTAGGTACCATTTATTGGTATTATGACAGACCTGAGCCTACCCCTGAAGCCCATCGTTACGACGCCCAAGTGCGCCAACGTAAGTCCATCACCCATGTAAGTATACCCATCCGTTATTCAGGAGCTAAGTATGCCTGTCCTTTGCAGAAATGGACGCTGCTAAGAGGAGGGCCATGATTAAGGTATAGGTGGCCAAGAAGAAGGAAGAGGGAGGTTAGATCTCTAAGGGGATGGATCCAAACAACCCGTCTACCAAAAGGAAGGTGCCACCAAAGCAGGATCGTGCACCAAAAAGGCCAAAGATTGTATTGGAGCCCGTCGCGGGGCTGGAGGCTGAGGGTGAGAAGACAGTTACCCCTGTAAAACATGGAGCAAGAAAAGGCTTCATGTAGGGTCCGTCCACCACATAGGAGAAGCCACTCGTCCTCCTCCGAGAGGACTCCAAATACGCCTTGGAGAGGCTTTCGTCTATTATAACACCTAAAGATTATGAGGACTTAAGCAACCACTCGATGGAGGCGATGGGGGAGACAGGGCTTTTTAGTATCACTCAGGTAATCTTGCTCGTCCACTTTTCATCTGTCCTTACCTCTTAATTAGTTTGAAACTAATTCCTTTCCATTTTTCAGGCCATGGTTATGATGAAGGGGCTAATGGGATGGTGTCTAAATCATGAGACGGCGTTGGACCATATACGTGCGAAGGCAACATTGACGGAGGACGAGCTAAATGAACTGAAGGCCTAGAAGGTGGTCTAGGAAAAAAAGCTCGTCATGGCGGAACAAGCTAGGGATGAGTATTATAAGCAGACAGAGCAACTGAGGCAGGTCTTGGAAGACAAGGAGAGGGAAATCCGTGATTCCAAGGACCAGCTCTGTCTAGCGAAGGAAGTTGCTGTACGAGAGTACCATGACTCCGACACCCTTTTGGCAGAGCTAAGAGTCTCTTATGGTGAAGGCTTTGACGACGCCCTCCGTCAAGTGAAGACTTTATATCCCGACCTAGATGTGTCCACTGTCAACATCAATGTCCAAGAGTAAACATCAATTCAACCTGTCCATTCCGAGAGTACAAATGAACATTTTGCCGAGAATTCCCCCATCAACAACACCCATGGTGACGGAATTAATGTTGAAAGCCAAGCTAAACCAAATGATGATCAGGCCTGTTATCTTGAGGATTTATTGGTTGAGGGGAAGGATGGAACTTCTGCTCCAGTTGTGTAGTTTTTTTTTTTTTTTTTTTGGATGTGAAGGTTTTTTTAGAAGAGTTGATGTTTTAACCGTTACTTTTTGTATATGAACATCGCCCTTTTTGGACTTGAAGCATTGGTTAACTTATTCTATTATCTGTCTATTATCTTGCTCAATTGTTTTTTAAATAGATGCAATGGGTCCATCCTGTTTGACCCGTCTACGATGTGGATTTTATTTGAGCTTATATAGGTCTTTTGTGGATGGCTCTGTGGACCCATGTGCCTTGTGCTTTTGAGGCTGTCCATTTCATGGACACTTGAGTTAAAAACTCGTTTACCTTAAATGCATCCGTCCACTTTGTGGACTAGTAATAACTTATTAGGGTCATCCACTCTATTTGTTTATTAATGATAGACCCATCCTCATGATGGGATAAACCATCCACTTAACAGACCATGATTGGTGTCTTCTTGGACTTTAATCATAACCGTCCACTTTATCGGTTTTACAAAAAATATCCATCCTCTTGGGATGAACCGTCAACTTTATGGACTTTTAACTTATATTCATCCACTCTATGGGACATAACAAAATATCTACCCTCCTAGGATTAATCGTCCACTTTATAGACTTTCCATCCTCTTGGGATGAACCGTCTACTTTATGGACTTGATAAGTTATCCATCCGCCTAGGATGAACCGTCCACTTTAGGGACTTGATAAATCATCCTCTTGGGATGAACCGTCCACTTTATGGACTTGATAAATCATCCTCTTGGGATGAATTCGTCCATTTTATGGACTTTATAATCGTCTACTTGATAATAGACCCGTTCATTTTATTGTGGACCCATTCACCTGTAGAGTTGTAGAGTATGTAGAATACGATATGAGTATGAAAAATCCTCCTTTTATTATTATGTGGTAAATGCATGTAGAAAATTGTTCTTGAAAAAGAAATTTTCCTTTGGGCTTAAAAGGTAGATAATAAAAATTATAAAACAAGAAAGAAAGAAATAGATTGGCAATGAGGAGGTGTTGCTATTCGTCTACTGGTAGTTCTTTTTCAGATGCTCTGTATTCCACGGGTGATGTAGCTTTCGTCTGTCCAGCGTTTCCAAGTGGTAGGTTCTCTTTCTATGCCACGACGCAATTCTGTACGGACCTTCCCAGCTAGGTCCCAGCTTTCCTTGGGTGGCGTCTCTTGTGGTGCCCATTACCTTCCTTAGGACAAGATCCCCTACTTGGAAGTCCCTAGGTTTGACCTTGGAGTTGTAGTGCCTGGCCATGAGATTCTGATACCGTGCTAGTCTTTGTTCTGCTGTTGCTCTAACTTCGTCCATCAGATCAAGCTGCAGGCGCATCGCTTCCTCATTTTTGCCCTCGTTATGATTTTCCACCCTGTAGCTTGTAAGTCCTACCTCTGTTGGAATGACCGCCTCGCTCCCATATGTTAATCGAAACGGGGTCTCTCCTATAGGTGTCCGCACCGTTGTCCAATTTGCCCACAAAACACTTGGCAACTATTCTAACCATACACCCTTTGCCCCCTCGAGCAGAGTCTTGATGATTTTGAGCAAGGATTGGTTCGTCACTTCAATTGTCTAGTTGTTGTTGGGAACAGACCCATTATATCCAGTCCCCATTGAGCAAAAGGCCACGGGGCTGTCATAGGAGTAAGCTCCTCCGTTGGTTGCCTAATGAGGTTGCCAAATCTTTGACATTTGTCACAAGCCTTGACATATGCATGGGTATCCTTCTGCATGGTTGACCAATAGTATCCTGCTCTGATTAGCTTATGCGCCGGAGAATCAACCAGGACATCAACCCGTGGGAGGGGGTAACTGTCCTTAGGGCAGGCTCTGTTGAGGTCAGTGAAATCTACGAACATCCTCCACTTTCCATTTTCTTTTTTAACCATTACCATGTTTGCTAACCAATCGGGGTAGTAGACCTTCCTAATGAAGTTTGCCTCCTACAGCTTGCGAACTTTTTCTGCTATAGCCTGGTCTCGTTCTGGGGTGAACACTCGCTTCTTCTGATGGACGGGTGTAAAGGTGGGCGACACATTTAACATGTGCACCATAATAGAGGGGTCTATCCCCGGCATGTCTTTGTGACTCCAAGCAAATACGTCCCGGTTGTCCCTGAGGAAGGTTGCCAGCGCTTGGTGAACTGTCGGACTGGCGAGGGTACCAATCCTCGTTGTTCGATCATTCTTCGACTCGTTGAGATGGATCTCTTTGAGTTCTTCCATGGGTCTTGTGGTCATCCAATGTTCTTCTATGTTCATGGCCTGGAGGTGATCGTCCATCTCTATCATTGCTACGTAGCATTTGCGCGCAACCATTTGGTTTCCGTGCACCTCCCCTACTCCGTAATCTATAGGGAACTTGATCATTAAGTGGTAGGTTGAGGTTACAGCCTTCCATGAGTTGAGAGTAGGCCGCCCTATGATGGCGTTGTAAGCAAACGAACAGTCGACCACAAGGAAGGTTACGTCCTTAGTGATCTGCTAGGGGAAGTCGCTTGCCGTCACGGGTAGTGTGATTGCGCCAAGGGGGAAAATACGCGTTCCTCCAAATCCAACGAGTAGAGCGTTTGTTGGAATTAATCGTTCTCTATCAATTCTCATTTATTGGAATGCTGGGTAGTAGAGGATGTCAGCCAAGCTGCCATTATCAACCAAAATTCGGTGCATATTGTAATCTCCTACTCGTATGCTGACTACGAATGAATCGTCATGTAGGTGGTGAAGATGTCGGACATCTTCTTCTGAGAACCCGATAATGGGATTGTCCATCCGTGGCATCTTTGGTACGGAACCTGTCAGCTGAACGTTCTTAACCATCCGTAGGTAAGTTTTTCTGGCCTTTTTGGACGACCTAGTGGTCGTCGTGTCCTTACAATCATTCTTATGTCCCCTATGGGCGGCCTATGACTCTCATTCTCCCGTCATAGAGCCTGCTCTTGTAGTTGGTCCATTCTTTCCTTACTAACAAATCTCTGCAGCTTTCCTTATCGTATGAGGGCTTTAATTTGTTGCTTTAGGTTGTAACAGTTAGATGTGTCATGGCCTTGATTGTGGTAGAATCGGCAATACTTATCCCTATACCTCTTATTAAGATCTCCCTTCAGCTTACCGAGAAAGGTCAAGGCTCCTTCGTCCTTGATTTGCATCAAGCCTTGGTCAATCGGAGCGGTCAGCGAGGTGAAACTCGTGAATTTCCCCGTGGGGGGTTTTGAACGCCTGTCCTCCCGTTGTTCTCCAGTCCTTACCCTCTTTGGTCCTTTGTCCTGCCGTATGTCTTCCTGTCTTTCTCTCTTCTTGGGCCTTTCTTCTCGAGAAAGCAACGCATCTTCTGCGTTCATATACTTGGTTGCCCTGTAAAGCACACCTGACATGGTCTTTAGGTCATTCTTATATAGAGAAAATAGGAACTTACCCTTCCGTAACCCATTGGTGAACGTCGCTACGAGTATCTTGTCGTTAGCTTCGTCAATTGAGAAAGCTTCCTTGTTAAAGTGGGTTATGTAAAATCTCAGCGTCTCGTCCTCCTGCTGTTTGATGTTCATCAGACATGCGGTGGATTTCTTGTACTTGTGTCCCCTGATGAAGTGTGAGGTAAACTGTGCGCTTAAGTCTTTGAAGGTACTGATGGAATTGGGCGTTAACCTACTGAACCAGATGCTTGTGGGTCCCTTCAGTGTGGTAGGGAAAGCTTTGCACATGATTTCGTCTTGCACCCCTTGGAGGTGCATTAGGGTCTTGAAAGACTCCAAGTGATCTAAGGGATCCTTGGACCCGTAGTAATTTTCCACCTGTGGCATACGAAACTTCGGTGGAAGGGGGAATGAAGTAACGGATGCCGTGAAGGGAAAATCAGTTTGATAGACCAAGTCATCGAGGTCGCTAGACACCCGTCCCCTAAAGGTGTTCATCATAAGGTCCATCCACTCCTTCATCATCTGCATCTTCGTGACTATGTGAGGAGGAGCCGTATCTAAGCCGAAAGGACGGCTGGTATCTTTTCGCTCTTGTCTGCTCGGGGCGTTGCTGCCTTCCAGTCCCTCTTGGTTCCTTCTTGATCTTCCTTTTGGGTGTTTAATGCTGCATTTTTCAGGCACAGCTGTTCTTCCAGGTCGTGGTTTTGTTTGGTGAGGCGTTCCACGGTAGCGGCGAGAGTTTGAACCTATCTCTCGAGGGTAATCATGGGTAGTTTGTCTCCTTGAATGTCGTTGGTGGTCGTCATTGAGTTAGTGAGCACCATGTAACTTTTTGTTCGGGAGGCGACGTTATGGCTTACAAATCTCAACTTCCCATAGACGGCGCCAACTGTTGATGCTAAAAAATCAACAGTAAGCCACACAGTCCTCGTATGCTCGAAACAATCCCTACACAACACAAAAAGAACCCTAGGAGAGTATCGGTGTGGTACCGGCTGAAGACCCTCCGAAGGTTAAGTTAGTAAACCTTTTTCTATAACTCTAGAGTGCCAGAGCTGGGGTGAATTAAGCTTACTTTTTTCTTGAGGGTCTTTGGGCTTTTATAGTTGAGTAGAGCCAGACTCCTTTGCTTGCGTAACAAGTGTTTTCCTTATGGAGAAGATCCTCATTAATGCACATATATTTCGGAACTCTCCTCATGTTAAAATTTTATTCATATTGGGACTCTATGAATTAGGGCTAATCGTGTGTCGCAAGTATTTTCCATTTAGGGTTTCTTGGAAACCACATAAAACTAAGTTGGACGATACGTGGCCGTATGATCCTTCCATGCTACATTCGTTCATATATGATCCATCATCTCCAATTTTTCCTCTTCACTTCTCTTGTGGAAGAAGGATGCCCGCATGAAAGCCTGAATTATTTTCAAAGGTGATGGCACTTGTTGGGATGAAAGGAACCAAAAGCCCAGGTAAGCCTGTCTACCCACAAAATTAACATTCACATGTCTATTCTATGCCTTTGAAAGCTAGATTTGTTGCAAATTTGACCAAGTTTTTCAAAATAAAGAACAAAAATTTTCAAAAATAAATAACCTAAGAAAACAAGTCACAAAATTGTTTCTTAAAGTGTATACATTCATAGGAGAATTAAGTCAATACCAAGACTCCTTTTTTAATAATGAGATGTCCAAGTGACATGAACATCCTCTACTGAGGAGTGGTAGCATGTGAACCACATCATTTTTCAACAAAATGGGACATTTCCCCCTTTTACACATAGCTTTACATTTAATTCTTACATGTTTAGTCTTTAAAGGATCCTACTCCCAAGAATAGTGTGGATCTTATGTCAGTGTGTGACCAAGAGTTCAGGTTTTATTGACTACCTAGTTGGATGCAAAATGATAAAGGCATTGTTTCTACTATCCAAACAGTTTTATCATTTGTAAACCCCTTTGAGCTAGAAGAAAATTTTCATTTAAATTACGCCCAATTTATGTTTTGGCGGACAGCTCTATGGACTAAGAAGTTAGGATTCAGGATGACAGAGAAATGCCTCCTTTCTACTACCCTTTCGCTTGTAGAAAAATATTTTTTGTTAGGCAAGTTGAGCCGATTTGTTCCTTTCTAAACCTAGCCAAGGATTACCCCTTACACTGGGGAGGGTTTAATGATTTTAGAGATTCCCCCTTCATCAAATGAGAGAAACAAGTGAACAAAAACTTTAGTCAATCAAGTGCGTCCCTAGCACAAAAAAAAAAAAGAAGCAATAACACAATGTCTTTGAACTACGTGATGAACTGATCCTCTCTTACAGAGGTATATAGGCAGCCATACTTGGCTCAATCACATCTTTTAGAAAGAAGGAAATTAGGAAAAGATAATTAGTGAAGAAAACAAAATATGGTGAGGGACAAACTTCAAGGAAATATCCTCCTGTAAGCTTAGAAAAACCATAGCCTTACATTATGGTCCTTGAAAAGTCCTTCTTGATTGGGAACTACTGCTTAGTCTAGAGAGCTTATGCCAAAGCATTACCCACATGAGAAATTTTGAGCTTAATATCCTTCATTTCAAAAACCCAATTAACCCCCAAAACCACGTTACAAGCCAATGAAAGACCTCACTAATCATTGGAAATTGGTTAGTCATGGAACAATGAACTCTTGGTCAAACATTTATGATGATAAGATTTAACCCTTAAGCATCACGAAAGGCATTTTGTCTCAAAAGGGTAGGATTTTCTTTCCTAAACCCTTAAAACCATGGGATTTTGAAAACCAAATTACCCAAAGCATAAAATTACCCCAAAATACTCATGCATGAAACCTACTTGATGAATGACTTCATTTTGTCCAAGCAACTCTACCCTAGAGCATGCTTCACCTTCTCAGTATGAGATGATCATTAAACAAAGACACTCACCACTACATAGGAAAAATGGTCTTGTCAAGCACCTCTTAGAAAATCCATGCATTCGAGAAAGATTTTCTAACTATGTATTAAAAAGGTTAAACTCTTCAAGCTTTATGAAAAATGGAATAACCCTTGCAAGCTTCCCAAAAACCAAAAGTCCAAGAACTTGGCAATCTCACTTGAAAAACCAAGGATACCTCATCCAAGCCAATCAAACTTCTCATAGCTCGGAAAATACCAAGCCCTCACTTAAATATGACTTAAAGTATCCAAAATCATGACCCAATTTCAAAGCTCAATACTGGGGCAATTTTTAGTGGTCTCACCCATCTAAGACCACTAAAAATCTCTCAAAAAACCTTCATATTATCTGACACACTCTTCCAAAATTGGTTAACAAAACTTCTTTGTGGTACTCGAGACACTGCTTTGTGTTACTCGATACAAAGACCCATCGTGTTACCACACACACACCTTTGTGTTACCCTATGCAAAGGCCTTTTCGTGTTACCCAACTCTTCAAAAATTACTTAATGAGACCTTCTTTGTGTTACCTGACACTCTTCTTTGTGTTACCCAATACAAAGACCTTTCATGCTTCCCAGCACATACCTTTGTGTTACCCGATGCAAAGATCCCTCGTGTTACCAAACATGACTAAGCAAAACTCTCTTGTGTTACTCGACACACCTCTTTGTGTTACTTGATACAAAGACCTCTCGTGTTAACTAACACACCCGACAAAAAGTCTCCTTTGTTACCCAACACACTTCTTTATGTTACCTGATACAAAGACCCTTCATGCTTCCCGACACATACCTTTGTGTTACCGGATACAAAGATCCCTTGTGTTACCCAACACAACTTAGCAAAATTCTCATGTTACCCAACACACCTCTTTGTGTTACCCGATACAAAGACCCCTTGTGTTACCGGACACACCCAATGAAATGTCTCTCGTGTTACTTGACACACTTCTTTATGTTACCTAATACAAAAATACCTACGTGCTTCCCAATACAAAATCCTTTCACACTTCTATGGTGTAAAACAAAATTTGAGTTTTCATGTGCTCACAACAAAAAAAACCTTTTCTTACCACCTTCTATCACATGTGGCAAACTTTTTTTTTCCTCTATTAATAAAGTCAATAAAGAGCTCTTTTTCAAAAAATAACACTCTAAGTTTTTGCACCTCTACCATGTATTGTTTTTGCCATTAACATTTTGTAGAGAAAAGAAATTAGGGTGCACCAAAAAGAGCAAAAGATGAGAGAACAATCAATAACAAGAAAGCTCATTAGGATTTCTTTTTACCCTCTTTTCCAATTTTTGTCAATATTTTCATTCGTCTCAAGCAACTTGATTTTGGTCCCCAAAAAAAAAAAATATATATATATATATATACGCTAAAATTAGGAGGGAAAAAAATACTATGTCTAATTCATTGTCCAACATTCATTGTACCAATGAATATTAGACAAAGAACGAGTAACTGTTAATACCATATTTTGTTTAGCCTTGATTAAAGCGTCAAAATAATGTTTTAAAATTCAAAAGAGGGTGAAAATCATGATTTTTAAAGTCAAAAGGGAAGAATAAATAAATTCAACATGATTGGATAGTGACGCAAAAAGTTGCAACCATTTAATCACTTCTAACAAAAATTAAAACCAAAAACCCTAACCGCGAATGGTCAAAAAGTTGACTTTTTGATCCGACCATCCAATTAACTTAAATTTTGCACCATTGTGTAGGACATATTTTTCCCTTCAAAATGACAGTTCACGGCCCAAAATCGGAGATAAAACGGATGAGATATAAACAAAACACTAAAACCTTAATGAGATGTTTCACTATTTTCAGGTAAAAAATAACTGTTTTTGGGCCGTTTTCATGCAAAAAACTGTACCAACTAAGCAATGATTGGGGCAATCTGACTAAACCAGATTGAAGTGTGATCTCTTGACTACCTTTCACAAAAGGGGCTCGATGATATCTGCCTCTGATTGAAAGAAATGAACTTTCCAAGAAAAGTGTCGTAGAATTTCTTACATTGCATCACCTCCCTTCCAGACGCAATATCTTGGTGACCGTAACTACAAAATGAGCAAGGCCAAAGCTTATGGAAATTAGACATCCAGAGCTTTCTAGGGATATCAAGTTTGAAGAAATTAGAGCTCGAAAAGGCCTCCAAACAGCAGCCCCAAAATAGAGTTAGAAAAGAGGAAAAATCAGAAAATTGGAAAAGAAGAATGGAGAAGCTTCTAGAGGTTACAGCTAGCATTACAACTAGTGCTTAGCAGAATGAGAGCCACCTATCCCTCTTATATCCCTAAAAATATCACCCCCTCCTTTTGGAAATACACAGTACAAGGCAAAAAAAAATTCCTACAAAAATTCTCTAGGATAGAATTCTCTCTCTCTCTCTCTCTCTCTCTCTCTCTCTCTCTCTCTCTTGTTTTTCCCTAGGAAACCCCTCTCAAGATTTCCAGCCCCTCTTTTCCTTCAATAAAAATAAAAATAAAAAAATAAAAAAAAATAAAAAAAACCTTTTTGGGTAGGTTGGTAAGTTTTAAGGGAATGGGTTAGCTTCCATATAGCTATACCCATTCCCCTTTTCTCTTGTTCTTGTAACATCATAACATTATATACATAAAAATGCTTTTTTATTCTTTGTCTCTTTACATTCTTGCCTTTAAATTCCCAACTTTATATTTACGTTGCTTTCTTATTGTTTATACCTATCTCTTTATCTTCTTGTTCATGTTTATTTAGTTGTATATATATTGTTGTATTATTAGTTGTGGGTTTCCTAGATGAGTATTATACCTTTACCTAGACATTATATGAGAAATACACTCTTAGGGGGAAGAACTCACCACTACTAGGCATCTAGGAACAATGTATTTATTGTTCTATTTATTTTGTTGTTCATTTACTTTGTTTATATCTACCTGTTTATTTATTTCTTGCATTTTATATTGTTCTTCTTCTCCCCTTTTATTTATTGCACTCTTTATTATTTCCTTTATTGTCTTACATATATACATATAGATATATATATATGTATATATGTGTGTGTGTGTGTGCGCGCGCGCGCGTGTACACACACACACACATACTGTGATATATTGTTCTCTTCTCTCTCTCATCACCCAAAAATATTTTCTATCCATTTTTTCTAAATGGATTCTAAACCTTGCTTTAAGCACGATATGGGTATGTTGCCTTAGAGAATGATGATGGCTTGTACTCCCATTTCTTCTTTTAGTAAATGATTCATAAGGCTTTGCCAATATTAGAGCTTATTTAGGAGAAATCCCTAAAAAAAATTATTTTTTCCCAATAAATATTTACTTTTCTTTGTCATTTACATTCCAAGCCATTTACTTTTCTTGTCATTTAAATTCCAAGCAATTTCCTTTTCTTGTCATTTAAATTCCAAGTTATTTACTTTCCTTTCATTTTAATTCCAAGTTATTTAGTTTCCTTTCATTTTAATTCCAAGTTATTTAGTTTCCTTGTCTTTAAATTCCTAGTCATTTACTTATCTTGTCATTAAATTCCAAGCAATTTATTTTTATGTCTTATATCAACATTCATTTACTTTTATGCACTTTACTTTCTTGCCTTTTAATTTCTAGCACTTATTTATACTTGCTGCTCTTTTTTCTTTCTCATATACGTTGTTGCCATATAGCTTGAGTAAACAAATCTCTAAGAGTGTTTTCTAAAAGAAAATGGTTTTAAAAAACTTTCCTTCTTTTTTTTTAATTAAAAAAAAAATCTTCAAAAAACCTTCCCTTTTGCTTCTAAAACCCGAAAAAGGTCTTTTCTTAAAAAAAAAAAAAACTTTCTTCTTCTTCTTCTTCTTCTTCTTCAAAAAAAAAAAAAAGATTTCCTTTGATCACATTAGAAACCACCCCCCCCCCCCCCCTTCTTTTTTAAAGAAGTCTTTTGAATGAGCAAAGTTTCAAAAAGAGAATAAGGGGGTGTTTGGATTTAATGTTTTCCATCACTCTTTTTTTTTTTTTTTTTGGATAAACTGTAATAGATTTCAAAAGAATGAAACTAACAAAGGCTAGGCATTTTCCTTACATGCTAAAGTCACTTTGGTTGGAAGATTGTCTAGGAACAAACAAAAAGAAATTAAGGACTCTAATGCATACTTTGCTACCTCATGAGCAGTAGAATTTCCAATTCTTTTAACCCAAAAAAAAAAAAAAAAAACAAGAACCAAACGATTTAGCTAAGAATCCGATATTAGGAACTAGGGAGGAGATAGTCCACTGGGGGCAATCTGTGTAGTCAAGGATTGCATCAATACTGTTTTTTGAGTCATTTTCCACAATGATATTACTCCAGGCCTCTTCTTTAGCTACTCATCACTCATCACTCAAAAATCGTGGGTCCCACACATGCTACACTTGCTTGGATGAGTTTCCATTTTCTGTTTCCGTCACTCAAATCTCACCAATTTGAGTTATAAGTTAGTATAAATGAAAACAAAAAAATGGTGTTTTTGAGTTATAAGAACAAAGTTATGATGGCAAAATGGTAAATACAATCACATGGTAAGCCCTACAATCAAAGCATTGTACAACACACAAGTCAGACTTTACTCCCCACCAACGGTCACAAATTCATACCTTAGACCAACCCTTCACTCTCACCCTTTCCTCACACTTTTTACTTTCTATTTCCTCACCGCCCAAGCATTGCTCTCCAATCCATCCCCACTGATATTTAACCTCCCATTTCGGTTTCACTCGGAGCATCGCGGGTTGTTCATCTGACCTACTCCACTTTTCTACTATAATCTAACGCAAGCCGTGGTTGCCACCTGTGACGGGGAACCTAGTCCAAAGCTACAATCTTCAAACATCCTGCGATTTTAGTCCTCCACAAGATAGATCCACACTCTTTCTTCCTTGATCTGTCGGTTTGGGTGCTGGGTTTCATCTTTTATTTTTTATTTTTATTTTTATTAGTTGCTCATATGGATGTTTGACGGGATCGGTTTCTTCAAATGTATGAATGCAGATCTGTTAATTTGGGTGTTGAGTTTCCTCTTGTATGAAGTCTAGTCATTAATTAAAATTTTTGGGTTCAGTTGGGGGTAAATCAGGGATATTTGGGGACTAGCATAGTAAGGGGATAGAATATAGTAAGTTAACACTTGTTTGCAAGATAATTGCAAAGTAGCATCTCAAGTTTTAGAAACTTAAGTTCCATATAAAACTCAAGGCTTAGAGACTCACTTCCAACTTGCTGAGTTGGACTTTATTATGCCACATAGAACTCGAGTCTTAAAGACTCAAGTTCTACAAAGCAAAACCGAGTCTTTAAGACTTGATTTTCTTCAGGGAATGCCACTGATCTCGAGTTTGCAAGACTTGATTTCTACCGGAATAAAAATCTAAGTGTTTATGTATCTGGTTTGGGGTTATGTGGAAATGAGGGAAAAACAAAATTCCCAGTGGATTGATGTGGTTTGATAATGAATATAGAAGGAGAGGGGCTATGTTTTACTACTGACCTCAGTGCGAGACAGTGAGAGTGCTGAGTAAGGTTTTGAGTGAGAGGTCGCCGATGGGTTTTTAGCTGCCGATGAGATGCGCTTGTCTCTGGTAGAGTGAGGGTTTGGGGTTTGTGTGTTTGGGTGTGAAGGAGAATGAGAGTGAGAAGTGAAATAAAAGTTGAGATTGTGTTCTGTGATTGAAATATGGTCACAAATCGAGTATTAAAAACTTGATTTCAACGTGGCTCCACGTGGAAAAAGTCCACATCAGATGTTTGTAGCTTAGGATCTCGAGTATTAGAAACTCAATTTCTACCCGGAACTCGATTTTTAAAAACTTGAGATGCTACTTTTCCACTTTGTTTTGAAACTAGGCAACTATCGAAATTCTTAGCAATCTAATGTTAAATGAAAAAAAAAAAAATCGGGGTAAGTCGGTTGGTTTGAACTCAATAAAAATACAATCCCTTAGGAAAGATCTTCAAGTGTACAATTTGAGAACAAAATTAATATTGAAACTATGACCCAAAAATATGAGTGTTAAATGTAAATGTGTTCTGGTTTTGATTGTGAAGTGTTAAATGTGTTCAGTTCATTTGGGTTTTGGGGGCTGAAGGAATGCAATGCAACGCTAGGGTAAATGGAATAAGGTTGGACTTGGGCTGAATGGTAGCCTAACTGTGGGCACTGCACATTGCTCTGCCCGTGGGTCCCATAAAAAGGTGAGTTATTTTGAGTTTTTGGAATGAAAACTCACTGGGTTTGCGTTCCAAACATAGCTGGGGTATATTTTCGGGATTTTCAAGTTATAAGAAATGTGTTATAAGGTAATGAGTGATGAGTGATGATTTTTGAGTGATGAGTGATAAGTTATGCATAACTCACCTTCCAAACACAACCTAATCTTTTCTTTAAAAACCATGGAATTTTTGGGACCCAAACCTTTTTTTTTTTTTAAAGTAAAACCCATGGATACTCTTTTTGAAATAACTCTTTTCTTAAAATTCTCTTTTGAAATATTTTCAATATAAGCTTCCTTTTTACTACAAAAATCATGGGACTTTTAAATCCAAACCCTTTTTCTTTAAGAAAAAACCATGAAACTCGTTAATCTTTTTTCCAACACATTTTTTGGAATTACCCTTTTTTTTAATCAACTTTTCCAATCAACTTTTTCCAAAATTCCCTTCCTCTTTGTTTTCTCAAAATTTTTATTTTTACAAAATGATTTTCAAAACAAATATTAAATGCCATGAAATTTTCGGGTTCCCTTTAAAAAAAAAAAAAAAAAAAAAAAGCATTGGCATTTCTTTACTTCAAATAAACTCTTTTCAAAAACCTTTTTCAAAAATGAAAATTTGTTTTCATAAAGAAAGCCCCTATTACAAGCTTTGCTTATTCAAAAGAAATCTTTTTCTCTCAAGCAAGTAAAATATTTTTTAAAAATTCATCTCTTTTATCTAAAAAAAAAGTAAAAATAGTAATAAAACCTTTTCCTCACCAAAAAATGTTTTTCCAAAACTTTCTTTTCTCTAAAAGCTAACGTTTTCAAAAAAAAGAAACATTTTTTTACAAAAAATGTGCAAACTTGTTTCTTCTTCAAACAAACTATTTTTTAAGAATCTTTTCAAAATAATTCACGCATCTTCTTTATAGCATTGTTGTTTAAAACATTTTCTTAGAATTGCATTCTTAGAGATTTGTGCCTATGGTTCTATTTCATTGAACTAATAGGCACTAATCAAGCTTACATGATCCTTTACTTGGTTTTTTTTTTTTTGGCACCAATGTTCTTCCTTTGTGTTTTTGCATGATAAATGAGAAAATATGGTGGATGAAAACAATGTGCTATTCTTCCTACTCTCTTTCTTTTATTTTTTACATTGTATATATTCATGTTAAATATGTAGTAAATAAATATTTACACGCTATTGTATATTATTTCTTGCAACGTGGTTGTAAGGTTGAATTTAATTAACCATCTTATTGGCTTTATTCTGTGACCAATTTGCTTGTAATTTAGCACGTAGTAACCCTGTATTTAGGTGGGAATATTGTAAGGGTAGTGTGTGAGAAGATGTGAAGAAAAGCTCAAGAGTGTGCAAGAAAAACAGAGCTTCGCAGCTAAGGCTCGCGAGTGGATCGCGACTGGCAAGCTGCTAAACGCAGGCACGTGAGATGCACACGGGGAAGTTGAAGGGTCGCGCCAGCTGTCACGCTATAGGACAAAAGTCCCAGGCTGGCCAGGCCGTTACGTTGCGACTTGAACTCGCGACTTGGACAAGCCGCGAGACCAAGCCGCCAATTTGCCCTGTTTGGCAAAAACTGACATTTTGCATTCCATTCTCACCCTACTATATATACACCCTTATACCCACCATATTGTGAGAGCTTCCAGAGAGAATTTTGTGAGAGAAATCCTAGAGAAATACAAGATTGATTAATCCACAATCTTAACCTTAGAGACTCTACAAATTCCTCTACTCTCTTCCTTTCCATTGTTATACCCTTGAGAGGCCTTTAGCCAAATCCTTATCTCACCACACCTACGTCTGTGAGAAGCTCTATTTGGTATTGTTGGGAAGCAGTTAAGAAGAAGCCAATTTACATTGGTTGATGCTATGGTCTAGTAGCGGAATCCGGTAAGCTAGAAAAGAAAAAGGTTCGGCGCAACCTCATTGGAGCAAGAAGCTTGGAGGGCTTAGGTACCTGGGTAGGTTAGGCTTGGAGGGTCTATTACTGTTCATGTATCCCAACTACATTTTCTAGTGGATTATTTGACCGCTTGGAGGGCAGCGGAGAGGTTTTAGGCCGAGGGCTTCGGTTTCCTCTTCGATAACACATCATGTGTTGTCCAAGTGTTTGCATTTTCCTTCCTTTATCTTTGCCTTATATTTACTGCTGTGGATGTGTTTATATTTGGCTTAGATCGTTATCAATTCTGTTATAAGCTTGTTATCATATTCCGCACATTAACTGTTTGATATAAAGCTTGAACTGGTTATTTTGTATTTGAGGTCTAAACGTTCAAGGGTGTTGTATACCCATTTTGAACTTACATTTGGTATCAGAGCGGGTACACTTGTTGTGGTTTAATTACCTAAGTGTGATCCTTGACCCCTTGGTGTTGTTTGAAAAGTGTCTTTGTTAAAATCAACATGAAGGAAAGCAAAGATGTTTGTGAAAAGGACTCTATGAGTATTTTTGAAGATTGTTCTAGTAATGTGTTTTTAGAGCTATTTAAGTCAAAGAAACATGCTAGAATTTTCTGTCACATGCTAAAATCTCTAGTTCATAGAAATCATGATATTCATAACAGCTTATGTGAGTCAAAGTCCTTAGTCTATGAGTATGAGAAGAGGAATAGACATTTGTGTGATAAACTTGATCGTCTAAAAAGAAAACTTCACTCATCCTTGAATGAAATAAAGGAAAATGAGTCCTGCTTCGAGGGTCAAGAATGTCTCTCTCATACATGTCTTTTTGTTCATACCGCTATGAAAGTATTTAATTCATGTTTGTGGTACCTTGACAGCGGTTGTTCAAAGCATATGACTGGAGATAAGTCTCTGTTCAAAACTCTTAATGAAAAGGAAGATGGCTTTGTGACATTTGGAGATGGCAGTCATTCACAAGTTCTTGGAAGGGGAACGGTGGACATTCCGGGACTGCCACTGTTGACAGACGTGCTGTATATTAAGGGATTGAAAGTGAACTTGCTGAGTATTACTCAGATTTGTGATGACGACTTCTTAGTTCAATTCTCAAAGAAAGGGTGTTTGATCTTGAATGAAGAAGGTGTTCAAGTTCTGAAGGGACTTAGGACCACCGATAATTGTTATGGGGTCATTCCCAAACCAAGCATAGCATGTCGGAGTGCCCGGGTTGATCTCTTGGAGTTGTGGCATCAATGACTTGGACATGCCAATTATAAACAAGTGGCCAAAGTCTCGAAGCTTGTAGCAGTGGTTGGTTTACCAAAGTTTGGGAAAATTGAGAAGAATGTTTGTGGTTCATGTCAATTAGGAAAACAGACAAAGTCAAGCCATCCGAAAGTGAATGTGGTTGCAACCTCTCGCCCTATAGAGTTACTGCATGTGGATCTCATGGGTCCAACAAGAACAGAAAGCATGGGTGGAAAACGTTATATTATGGTGGTGGTTGACGACTTCTCAAGGTATTCTTGGGTGGACTTTCTTAGAGAGAAATCAGAGGCATGTGACAAGATAGAGAAATTGTGCAAGAAACTGATTAATGAAAAAGGAGTACCTATTGTCAAGATCAGAAGTGACCACGGGAAGGAGTTTGAAAATGCGAAGTTTGAAGTAATTTGTGATGAACACGGCATCAAGAAAGAATTCTCAGCCCCAGAGACTCCACAACAAAATGAAGTAGTAGAAAGGAAGAACCGGGTAATTCAAGAAATGACTCGAGTAATGTTACTCAACAAAAACCTTCCACAGAAGTTTTGGGCTGAAGCGGTGAATACTTCATGTCATATTGGAAATAGGATTTACTTCCGAGCAGGAACGAAGAAGACATCGTATGAAATTTGGAGAGAAAAGAAACTGAAGGTAAAATATTTCCGAATCTTTGGAAGCAAATGCTATATTCTTAATGACAGAGAGAACCCTGGAAAATTTGATGCTAAAAGTGATGAAGGGATCTTTCTAGGCTACTCTTTAAATAGCCAAGCATATAGAGTGTTCAACAAACGCACTAAGACTGTGATGGAATTAATAAATATGGTCATCGATGACACCATATCTGAAAGGAATGTTGATGATGGTGAAGGATCTGACCTGAAGAAGGGGGAGGGTGAGGAAAACATGCCACAACTGATGATATTGAGAAAGAATCACCAAAAAAAGAGTCCACACCCACCATACCAAGAAGGGAGACTAGATCAACATAAGGACCTCCTAGTCCTCTTACCCCTCCTGAAGTTCAACCTTCGATCTCTCGAGACGAAGAACCCTCTACCTCCAAGAGACCGTCATCAAGGGTAATCTCAATCATCCATCAAGTAATATCATTGGTGATGTAAATGAGGGACTTCGGCTGAGAAACAGACCAAAATACAGTGCTAATCATGTGACATACAATTGCTATCTTGCTCAATTCGAACCTAAGAAGGTAGAGGAAGCTCTTAGAGACGAGAATTGGATAGAGTCTATGCATCAAGAGCTACATCAGTTTGTTAGAAATGATGTATGGGAATTGGTTCCAAGGCCCAAAGACACCCATGTAATCGGCACTAAGTGGATCTTCAAGAACAAAACTGATGAAGACGGTGAAGTTGTCAGAAACAAGTCTAGGCTGGTAGCACAGGGATATACTCAAGTGGAGGGCATAGACTTTGATGATTCGTTTGCACCAGTAGCAAGACTAGAGTCGATTCGAATTCTATTGTCCATAGCATGTGTTATGGATTTCAAACTGTACCAAATGGATGTGAAAAGTGCCTTTCTGAATGGCTTTCTAAATGAAGAAGTATTCGTTGAGCAACCAAAGGGATTTCAAGATCCTCACTTTCCAGATCATGTGCTAAGGTTGAAGCAAGCACTGTATGGGTTGAAGCAAGCACCAAGAGCATGGTATGATCGTCTCACGACATACTTGTTGGATCGTGGATTCAAAAAAGGCCAAGTTGATCGAACTTTGTTTGTCAAAAGAGATGAAAAATCTCTTCTTGTCGCACAAGTGTACGTGGATGACATTGTTTTTGGATCAACAATTGACCAACTAGCTCATGAATTCTCGAAAGAAATGAAACGGGAATTTGAAATGAGCATGGTAGGAGAGTTGAATTACTTCTTGGGGATTCAAGTGAAACAACGGGGAGATGGAATATTTATCTCTCAAGAGAAATATGCCAAAAATCTTGTCAAAAGATTTGGCCTGGATTCGAAGAAACACACTTCTACTCCCATGAGTTCATCATCGAAACTGAGCATATAGATGCAAATGGTGTTGACGTTGATCCAACACTATATCGAAGCATGATTGGCAGTCTTCTCTATCTTACAGCTAGTAGGCTGGATATTGTATTCAGTGTTGGGGTTTGTGCTCGATTTCAAGCTGCTCCTAAAGAGTCCCATTTGACAGCAGTCAAGCGAATCATTCGCTATGTGAATGGCACATCTGAATATAGGATTTGGTATTCTAAAGATTCGAATGAGTGTTTGGCGGGATATTCAAATTCAGACTGGGCTGGATGCATTGATGATAGAAAAAGTACTTCAGGTGGTTGTTTCTATCTTGGGAACAACTTGGTCTCATGGATGAGCAAAAAGCAAAATTCAGTCTCTCTTTCAACTGCTGAAGCTGAATATATTGCAGCAGGAAGCTATTGTGCCCAACTGTTATGGATGAGAAAACTACTACATGACTATAGAATTTCCCAAGACACCATGTGTGTGTTCTGTGATAACACCAGTGCAATAAATCTGTCAAATAATCCAGTTCAGCACTCTAAATCAAAGCATATTGAGATCCGGTATCATTTCATTCGAGACTTGGTAGAGGACAAGATAGTATGTCTGGAATTCATCAACACAGAAAATTAGAAGGCTGACATATTCAATAAACCTCTCGATGGCCCTAGGTTTGAATCCCTGCGTAAGACCATTGGTGTAGGTATTATTCCCTAAACTCTATCTTCCATATGTGTTTTGTGTTGAATGTTCTAAATTGTGTTTGTGATTAGCACTTCTTCATATGATTCATTTTGTTTGTGAGTTTTTGTTAAAATTTTCTTTTTGGATTTTGTTTTGATCAATCAATATTTGTCTTGTGTCAAAAATTCAAAAACACATAAAAAGTAGAAAATCCAAAAAGTTTGATCAACTTTGTTGAGCTTTTGTCTCAAATCATATTTTTCCTTGTACATTTGTACTAATGGCTTTGTGCATCTACGGGCTTAGCTTGTCTTCTATGCACTCATATCATTGTGGGAGAAATTCTGAAATCTATGTGACTATTGTAAATAGATCTTCAACCTTGTCATGAATTATTAGTGAATGGTTTTGTTGATCTTGAGACATGCATAGACTCATGCCTATATATCTTCCCACTCTTTATTTTTGTTTTTGCTTAAAAGAGCTCTCTAAATGTAAATCTCCAAATAAAAAGAGATATAGAGCTGCAAAAGCCTATTGCACATACTAGTATTTGACTAGGAAAAAGGGAAAGCGAACAAAATAAAATGTTTGATGCCCAAAAAGCCAAAGGCTAACTCATTAATTGAAATATCAAAAATTTCAGGCATCTATCTCACAATGAGATTTTCTTTGCTCAAAAAGTGCAAATGATATATTGAATATGGAGTCAAATGAAAAGCTTCAAAGTATGTAATCAAGTTCGTGTGGGAGGTCATATATGCATGTTTCTATAATTAAGATAGGTCACATTATCTAGTGCTAATTGTGTATGCCTTGATTGAATTGATCATTGAAGCTTCACATTGGACTAAGGACTATCTTATTTTTGATATCCACACACAACACACAAGTCTATGTTCAATGAATGCCATATTCATTTATGTGATTGTACTTGATTAAATGTGTTTTCACATGCTCAATCTTTGTTTGATCAAACACAAAAAGATTTTTGAGTGTTTTTAGTTGTTTTTGAAAAGTACTTTGTTTTTACAAAAAAGTCAAAAATTTTCAAAAACAATGTTGCCCTGTTTTGGCAACTAAGTCATGGGTTGGCCCAGTCGCAAGCCCTAGTCGCGAACTCACTCAGAGATTTTTCGCGGCTTACGGGCGAGTCAGTACCCAAGTCGCGAAAAAGACTTAGAAAATTTTTCAAATTTTGAGTTTTGCATTTTTCGCGGCTCAGTTTGGCGACTTGTTCGCGGTGGAAGGTCCAATTGCGAGGGTTACTTAGAGATTTTTGCGGCTCAGCTCGTGACTCCTTCGCGGGTAGACCTTCCAGTCGCGAAAAGCACTTAGAAGATTTTTTTAGAATCTTACCTTCACAGTGTTTCGCGGCTTACCCTGGCGACTTAATCTAGTCGCAAAAAATGCGTGTTTTGTGTTTTGGAATCTGATTTAAAAAACTTTCAGTTTTCCCTCACAATCATGTGATTGTTCATTGTCTTCCCCATTTATATCTCTGAAACTCACCGAGAAACTTTTTGAAACCCTCCATTTCTGCATCAATCTCACTTCACTCTTCAAGAGAAAGGTATGGGTTTTCCTGTTTTCATCTACTTATTCATGATTTGAACCTTATTTTCTTGAATCTGTGCGTGTGGTCCTCGGTTGGGTTTTTAAATGGATTTTTTTTGTATAATTGTTTTTAAATATGGGTGTCTGATTCTGTGATGATACTGATCAGCCTCTTTGGGTGTGTTCCTTTGTCATCTGTTATGTGAGTTCCTTTGATTATTGTTCACACTCTCACCCATTATCATGTTTGGACCCTAAATCCCAAATTTTTAGGGTTCTTCTTCAAAATGCTCATATCTGATTTTAACCCTATGCTAATTTTGGGTGGCATTGTTTCTATTGAGTGTTGTTTTGTTTATAATCCCTAATGCAGAGTGGATATGTCACCATTCAAGACTTCAGCTGTGAAAGGTGGCAGCAACAAAGGGAAAGAGCCAATCATTGATGTTGATGAAGATTTCCCTACACCAAAGAGAGCTCGTTTTTCAACAAGAATGTTTGATCCTAACTTGTTTAGGTCTTATGCTACTTTTGAATCTTTTCAGAACCACTTTCAAGATGCTACTTTGTTGGCTGAGAAAGCTGTTGATCAGTCATCTCTGTTAGATACCAAGATTCCTACCTGATTTGCCACAAAAGACTGGAATTTTATTCTCTCCGATCTTGAAGATGCATATGAGAACATGGTGAAAGAGTTCTATGCCAATGCTGTTGTTGAAGGAGAAGTGATCAAGTGCTGGGTTAGAGGAAAGCGGTTCTCGGTTCTCGGTAACTCCAGTTTATCTCTCTGAAATTCTTCACATCAACCGGCCCATACTTCCTATCCCACCTGTCTATGATGAGTTGGTTCCAACTGAGGGCACGCTTCGGAAAGCATTAGGAGCTGATTTGGAATTCTCTTCCAGTGGATCATCAATCAATGTGGCATCACTTTCTCCAGAATTACGGATTATGTCAACGATCATGTGTAACAATCTCTATCCTTTGTCAAGCACAGGTTACATTAACCTTGGACGAGCATTATTTCTTCATGATTTGGTATCTGATGTGGAAATTGATGCATGCTCCTACATCGTTCACATTTTGGCTAAGACAGTGAACCGAACTACTTCAAGGAATTGTATTCTGTTTCCTCGTCTTATATCTCGGATTCTGAGGCTTAAGGGCATCCGTCCGTCTGCTAATAAATGCCCTCACCCCAGGCCCAGTCCAATTAATGGTCGTACTGTTCAAGCAAGTATGAGTCACACCAAGAAGACTGTCAAGCAAGAACATCATCCTCCTCAAGGAAGCTCAAGTTCTACCTCTCCTTCCAATGATGAAAAGTTCAACCTCATCATGGCTGCACTTCAAGACCTTAGTACCAAGATTTCAGGTCTTACTTAGATCATGTACAGCCAACACTTCTGTCTTGATAAACAGTTAACATCTCTCAAAACTCAGATGGATGAACTTCATCAGAAGCTAGAAGAGAATGACAACTAGTTATTCAATGACAAAAAGGGGGAGATGATGTCATTAGTAGGGGGAGTGCAGTGATAGGGGGGGAAGTAGCAAGAAGTCTATGTTTTTAAGTTTTATAACTGTTTATTTATGTTTACTGCTTTTGGTTTAAAGCCTTGATACTTTGATGGTTATTCAGTTATTTTTGCATGTGTCTTTATCTGTTTGTACCCATTGTTGCTTTTATAAGCTTTAAGGGTTGTTTCTTGCACTTATGCATATTTTGTAGGCTTTTATGGTTTGTGACATGTATTTGCAATACTTTGCTTATGCAGCCTTTATGCATTGTGCTTTTGGTACTTGTTAGTGTTTTGCATTATCTTAAGTACAACACTCTTGTGCCCTTGTAGGATTGTTCCTAGATGCGTATATGTTTGTATGCATTGGTTGAGTGTTGGACTTGCAAATGATACTCTTCAATTGAGCTTATCACTTTGCATGTTCGGATGTTCATTCCTTGTGTGAATGAACATAGTAATCACTTTTGCTTAAGTGAATACTGTTTTTGATCTTGCCATGAGTCATTGCTTTAATGCTTATGTTCATTTTTGCTTGATCATGCTTATTTTACTCCATATGCATATTAAGTTTTCTGCATACAATGATATTGCTATGTTATTGTGTTTCAGGAGTTACTTATTCATATGTTCAAGAGCTTTACAGAATCTAGAGTCAGGTGTGAGTGAGTTTTGTTCAACTGTTCCCAACTCACGTTTTAAGTCTAGAGTTGTTGTAGGGTTTTGTCACGGAATAGCCAAAGAGGGAGATTGTAAGATTGAATTTAATCAACCATCTTATTGGCTTTATTCCGTGACCAATTTGCTTATAATTTAGCACTTAGTAACCCTGTATTTAGGTGGGAATATTGTAAGGATAGTGTGTGAGAAAATGTGAAAAAAAGCTCAAGAGTGTGCAAAAACAGAGCTTCGCGGCTAGGGCTCGCGGGTGGATCGCGACTGGCAAGCTGCCAAACGCAGGCACGTGAGATGCACACGGGGAAGCTGAAGAGTCGCGCCAGCTGTCACGCTACAGGACAAAAGTCCCAGGCTGGCCAGGCTGTTACGTCGCGACTTGAACTCGCGACTTGGACAAGCCGCGAGACCAAGCCGCCAATTTGCCCTGTTTGGCAAAAACTGACATTTTGCATTCCCTTCTCACCCTACTATATATACACCCTTATACCCACCATATTATGAGAGCTTCTAGAGAGAATTTTGTGAGAGAAACCCTAGAGAAATACAAGATTGATTAATCCATAATTTTAGCCTTAGAGACTCTACAAATTCCTCTACTCTCTTCCTCTCCATTGTTATACCCTTGAGAGGCCTTTAGCCAAATTCTTATCTCACCACACCCACGTCTGTGAGAAAGTTTATTTGGTACTGTTGGGAAGCAGTTAAGAAGGAGCCAATTTACATTGGTTGATGCTATGGTCTAGTAGCTAAATCCGGTAAGCTAGAAAAGAAAAAGGTTCGGCGCAACCTTGTTGGAGTAAGAAGCTTGAAGGGCTTAGGTACCTGGGTAGATTAGGCTTGGAGGGTCTATTACTGTTCATGTATCCCAACTACATTTTCTAGTGGATTATTTGACCGTTTGGAGGGCGACGGAGAGGTTTTACGCCGAGAGCTTCGGTTTCCTCTTCGATAACACATCGTGTGTTGTCTGAGTGCTTGCATCTTCCTTCCTTTATCTTTGCCTTATATTTACTGTTGTGGATGTGTTTATATTTGGCTTAGATCGTTATCAATTCTGTTATAAGCTTGTTATCATATTCCGCATATTAACTGTTTGATATAAAGCTTGAATTGGTTATTTTGTATTTTTGGTCTAAACGTTCAAGGGTGTTATATACCCATTTTGAACTTACAGTGGTAAATGCTTCTCACATGCTATGTATATGTATACTTCACATGCTTTATTTGTAAATAAATTATTAAAATAAATATTCATATGATATGTTATATATAAATAAACACTCATATATATATATATATATATAATATATATAATATATTTTGCTTGTACAAAACTTTTTCAAAACCAAAATACCGAGTATCTTATTTCTTCATTAAAAAAAAAAAAAACTTTAGAATTAAATTAAAATGAGATACTATCCTTTGGATAGGCGGTATGGGGTGCCCAACACTTTCCCCACACATAACCAAACTTCTGAATCTAAGATCTTTGGTTCGAGACTTTTGGTTTACTTTAATTAATAAACCCTTTAAAATTGGTTTAGTTAATTAGGTAACTTAAAAAGAATTAGACAAATAGATGATCAATCACACTTAATACAAAACCAATGGTTGGTTATGACTCCTAAAATAAAAATAAGAAAAAGGGACTCACACATATGCACACCCCCCCCCCCCCCCCTAGAAACACATACACACAAAGAGTCACATTGCTAAGAACCCAATATGCGATAAAACAAAAAAAACAAAAACAAAAAACAAAAAACAAAAAAAAAAACAAAGGGAAAAAAGGCCCTAAACCAAGCTTTTTTATCCTCTTTTTTTTTTTGAGGCGTCCACAGTGTGTACACAACGAAAGTAAGGGGAAGGTAAAGACCCCCCATTTTTGCTTAAAACTTTTTTTTTTTTTAACATTTTGAAAGGATGCTGAAATGAATTTGCTAAACCCGAAATGCATGATTGGATGAAAAGATGCAATGAACAAGCATGGGATATGAACATTTTATGGAAAATGCATGTAGAGAGCATGTCAAACAAACATTTAAGGCATCAACAAAGCATGTAGAGAGCATGTCAAACAAACATATAAGGCATCAATAAAGTTCACTTTGAGCATACCTATGCATACTTACCTGTGTTCTGATACGTCCACGCTTGCTTGCGAGGGTCCTATGCCCCACCCTGTAATAGGGGTAAACTCATCGAGATGAAGGACTGGTGGGATGCCTTGGTCCCTGAGACCAAGGAGCTTGTGCGTTAGGCCGACGTCGGAGTGCTGGCTGAGAGCTTTCTTGAGGGGGGGGCCCGGAAGGCTTTGGTGCTGGCTCTTGCTGAGTGTTGGTGGGACACAATCCACACATTCCACATTTCTGGTAGAGAGATGACAATGACCTTGCATGACACCTGCCGCCTTACCAGTCTTCACTGTAGCAGGCCCCTGTGAAGTTTGTTCGCCCTAATGAGGCGTTACTAGGGAAGACCTTCCAGGTCGCTATGGTCAACCTGGGGGACTTGTATTTGCTTAGCAGCAGGTTCCAAACTACTCAAAGGGACCGAGAGAGGATGTCCTGGGCCTTCATTTTTTTCTTGATTGGTGCCACTGTGGCAGCCAACACAGCTGGGTCGGTCCCGCTTGGTTATTTGACTTCGTTGGCTAACCTTGAGGAGGCGGCCATTTATGGTTGGGCTAGGTGGGCTACGGCCCTGAGGAGGCGGCCACTGCTAACATGCTTGGCCACCGAAAACTTTGGGAGGTAAATCATTCTTAACTCTTATCTTGTCAAGTTCCAATTATTTGTGAACTGTTGGTTTGACAATATGTGCTCCTGTAGATGTGGGACTATTCTTATGGCTTGGTGCGGCCGACTAATGCCTTCCCTATGAGACATGAGGTTGTTGCTCGCGGTCATCTGGATTGGCTTTAGACTGAGTGGGTAAACAAAACTCCAAGCCTAGTTAGTAATAAATCACAATTAATTGAAAGTACTAACACAAACCTGCTTTGCAGATCACTTGGCCTCGACTTTTGCATCAGTAGCTTTGGCTGGGGGTGATGAGGTGGCGAGGGTGGCGGCTTGGTGATGTTGACTCCTGGAGGGACCAGGTGTCCGTGCTTTCTACTTGCCCAAGAGGGTGGTGAGGCAGTTGGTGGATGAGGTGCCGAATTCCAAGCAAGGGTGTTGCATCCTGATTATCTGAAGTGGCTGAAGAGCGATGTGATTTCTGGTTATCCTGACGAGGCCATAGCACTAGAGGTGGCCAGTGCAAGCTGCCAAGTGGAGACCTGAGACATGTATGAGTTTATCTCAGAAGGTGTCTGGATCCTTTCCACAAGAAGAAAAAGCCAAGGGAGGAGAAATCACCAAGCCTAAAGCGTTGAACAAGGCGAGGAAGAGACAAGAATAAGGGCAAAGGCATAATGCGCAAAGACATTGACTGGATCAAACCAAATTCCGATTCTGATTAAAATGGCATGGTCTTTTAGCATTTACTTTTCTGCATTTAAAGTCTCGTTTTAGACTCTGAACATCTTATTAATAAGGCAGATAAGGTTTAAATCTCCCACCTGAAAGTTTGGATGTCTTTTTTGTTCTGGGTACTTTGAGAATTTTTATTAATTTATGCCATGTTACTTTTGCCTATGATGTTATAGACACCTCATTTTGTATCTCTTACGACTCGAACCCCTGTTCCCCATTGACAACATCACTTTGAGGCCCAAGATTGATTTGGAGTCTAATCTCACAAAATCTTGACTTGAAAAGTTATTTTTGGAAAAGAAAAGCTGCAGGAAATCCCAAGTGTGTGTACGCATACACGTGTATGCAAACGCACACTTGAAGCATGCATACCCATTCTTAGGGTATGTGCATGCATACCTCAAGTATGCGCACGCATACTCCGAGTATGTGCACGCATCTAGGGTTCTAGAATTGTATGAAAGGAAAGCTTTTCAGACATAAATTCATGTAGAGCAAATCCCACATTGTCTGGGAGCTGCCCCACACCCCTATTTTACCACTACAAAATGCCATAAAGACAATTTTCAAACTAGGACGAAACATACAATATTCACTAGAAAATAGTGAATCAAAGAGAGAGTTTTTATACTAAAACATCCTCAAGTCAAATTTTGCTTGGTTGGGACCTATTTTGGTCTTGGCCTTTGAGTTCTAAAGTTTACTATCCTTTTGGTTTTGTTATTGATTAGATTGACTATGGGGAATGGTCAAATCAAAACTTTAGAAAGTTCTTGTGTTGAGGTAAAGGTTCCAAATTTGGCTCTTAACTTTTTTTTTTTTGCATGTTTTAAATGCTTTAATATACCTGTGTTAACTTATATTTGCGTTGTGTCTATATTAGAAGTATGATAGGTTGTTAGTCTTTGGTTCTACCTTATTTTGTTGTTCTGTGTTTCTGGGTTTGTTTTTGGGCGTGAATGTAGACACCGCATTTTGTATTTCTTACGACTCAGGCCCCCATGCCCCAATGATGGTAGGACTCTAAAGCCTAAGGTTGGTTTAGGTCCCAATCAGATGAAAATTGACTTGAGGAAAGTATTTGTAGAAAATATAACTTATTTTTGGAAGAATAAAATTATTTTTGGAAAAGAAAAGCCACAGGAAACCCTATGTGTGCGCACGCATACATGCGTATGAGAACGCACGCTCAAGCCATGAGTATGCATACACGTTTATTGCATGGTCACGCATGCACGGGCATGTGTACACAACTAGGATTCTAGAAACTATGTAAGGAAAGCTTTTTTTGCATTAAAATTGGTTTGGAATGAATGCCACATCATCTGAGAGCTGCCCCAAATCCCCATTTTTTGATTATATAAAGCCATAAAAGGCACTTTTTCAAAAGATGGTGAAAACAGTGGTAAAACACACAAGATTCACTAGAAAATAGTGAATCAAAGAGGAAGTTTTTCACAAAACATTTTCAAGTCAAATTTTGTTTGATTGGGACCTTTTCTGGTCTTGATCTTTGAGTTCTAAGTTTACTAATTCAGTCTTGATTTGGTTGTGAATAGATTGACTAAGGGGAACAGTCAAAATCAAGCTCTAAAGAGTTCTAGTGTTGAGGTAAAGTTTCTAACTTTGACTCTTCACTTTCCTTTGCTTTTTCTTAGTTTTTTGTTGTTTGTATATCTATTTATATGTTTTAATATGTTTTCTTAGTTTAGGTTTACATAGTGTTTATGTTTAAAGCATGTTAGGTTGCTAGATTCCTTGTTTTTTGTTCTGAGTTTCTAGGTTAAGGTTTTGGGTGTGTATGTGTGTGCATGCTTAATGCATGCGCATAACCTATGTTTGTGCACGCACACTCTTGCTCAAAAACCCTAATTCATTCATGTTTGTTTTTTCTTTGTTTTATTAGCATGTTTATCCTCTGTTTAACTTAGTTTACCTATCTTTAAGTCTCTGTATTTTGTTTCGCTTTGTTTGTTTTATCTCTATGGATGTTTATTAGGGTTTTACATTTCCTGAATGCATGAACATGCACATACCCTATGTATGCGCATGCATGCTCTTGCCCAAAAACCTTAATTCGTTCATGTTTGTTTTTCCTTTGTTTTATTTGCATGTTTAGCCTCTGTTTAACTTAGTTTACCTATCTTTAAGTCTCTGTTTCTCTGTTTTTTTTGTTTCGCTTTGTTTGTTTTATCTCTTGGATGTTTATAAGGGTTTTAGATTTCCTAAATGCCATGAACATGCATTAATGCATATATGCTGTAATGCAATGAGGTAAGTCATGCATAATCACATGAACATGCATTTGATTTGGATGATGAGTATGATGGTTGATTGTTGGAATGCTGTAAGCATATGGATAATAATTGTTGTATTGAGATTTAGTTAGTTAGTTAGGTACAAGTCTAAGCATGTTAATCACATTTAGCACATGTTGGAATTATTAATGCACATGGGGAATAATAGAACCAATAGGATAAGGCCATGTGGGCCAATGAGATTAGAGCTAGTCTTCTATAAATACAACATTGTAATCCAATATGAGAGATCAATGAAGAATTAATCAATTTGTTAGTGCATTAGTGCATCTCTCTCTCTCTCTCTCTCTTTTAATCTCTCTATTTCTCTATGTAGCACCTCTTGACATGATTTCTTGATAATAAAAGGCCCAAACCATCTTGGCTTCATCTTTCCTCTTGGATCAAAAGTTTCATCTCTAAGCACTTTTAGGACCAAGTCCCATTCTTTAAGGTTTCTAGGTTTCACTTTTTTTGTTGAATGCTCTAGCAATCCTCTTTGGTACCCTGTGCATGGTATTGTGCCCTAGCTCTGTTCTCATCTATCAAAGCCAATTGTTTATATTTTTCTTTCATCCAATCTTCCTCTAAGACCTTGGTTTCCACTAGCACTCTCAAAGATTGTATCTCTACCTCAATGGGAAGGACCGCCTTGCATCCATAGACTAAAGAGCAAGGGGTTGCCATAGTCGATGCAGGAATAGAAGTTCTGTAGCCCCATAAGTCAAATGGAAGTTTCTTGGCCCAATCCTTGTATGTTACTACCATCTTGGCTAGGATGTTCTAATTGGCTGCTTCTACAACCCCATTAGTCTGTGGTCAGTATGGTGAAGACTTGTGATGCTCAATGTTGTACAACTCCATGATCCTTCAAACCTTTCTTTCAAATTAGGAGCCATTATTTAAGATGATCTCTTGCGATACCTAGTATCGGCAAATGATGTTATTCTCTACAAACCGAGCCACATGATTGGCTTTCAATTCAAAGTAGGAGGCTGCTTCTACCTATTTGGTGAAGTAGTCAATCATCACTAGGATGTACTCGTGTCTATTTGAAGCCTTTGGAGCTATCCTTCCAATCACATCTATACCCCAGACTAAGAAAGGCCAAGGAAAGGTCATGATGTATAGCTTACTAGGTGGTACATGATTCAAGTTTGCATGTGTTTGGTAGATATGGTAACTCTTTACAAAGTTTACACAATCAATCTCCATCGTATTCCAATAGTACCCCATCCTTAGGATCTTTTTGGCAAACATTCTCCCATTCATGTGAGGACCACAAATCCCTTGATGAACTTCTTCCATAACCCTTTCGGCTTCCTCTTTCTTCAAACAACAGAGATGTATGCCATCATAAGACCTCTTATAAAGCCATCCTTCACATAGGATATATTTCATAGCCATCATCCTTATTGAACGACGTTCTCCCTTATTGGCATCGTTAGGGTAGACTCCCAATTCCAAGAATTTCATGATGTCATAATACCAATGAACCCCTTCTTCTTCTATAGCCAAGACTGAAGACTCGGTTTTTTCCTTGTGTACTAGTTCTTAACTCTGCACAATCTCTAGGGGTTGTGTCTATACTCCTTTGGGTATTTCAACCATGGAAGCCAAGGTAGCCAAGGCATTTGCAAATTGATTCTGAGCTCTAGAGATGATAGTGTATTTGACTTTATCAAAGGTTTTTGTTAAATCCTCTAAATATTGCTAATAGGGCTTGAAATGTTCTTCCCTTACTTTCCACAATTTCTATGCTTGGGCTATGACTAAGGTTAAATCTCCAAATACCTCTACTTCTTTTCCCCCTAATTCTTGGAGAGCTTCCATTCCGACGATACAAGCTTCATATTCCACCATGTTATTAATTGCCTCAAAGTTCAATCTAACAGCCAAAGGCACATGGGATCCATCAGGGGTGATCAAAAGTACTCTTATCCCATTCCCATATTGGTTCACAGCTCCATCAAAGTATATTTTCCACGCCCCTAGTTCAATATCCAAAATATCCTTATTTGGGAAATCTTTTTTTTCGTTATCTCTTTCTATGGGGTTCTCGGCACTAAAATCTGACACTACGCTTCCTTTGATAGTTTTTCTTGCCCTTCAAATCAAATTTTGCTAGTAGGATCAACCATCTCTAAAATTTCCCACTCAAGGCAGGTTTTTCAAATTGGTACTTCAATGGGTCTATTCTAGCGACTATCCATATCTGGAATGGTAGAATGATGTGTCTCAACTTCTACATGGCCCACACAAGTGCAAAACATGACTTTTCTATGGGCATGTATCTAGTCTCATAATCACGGAATCTTTTGCTCAAATAGTACACTGCTCTCTCATTTTTATTATTGTCTTCTTGTGCAAGCATGCTTCCGACCGCATCTTCTATGATAGAAAGGTATAGGAGTAATGGCTTTCCTTGCCTTAGGGGTACTAGGATGGGTGGATGGAGGAGGTATTATTTGATAAGTTCAAAGGGTTTCTGACATTCATTGTTCCATGCATGGGGTTCGTTCTTTCTCAAAAGCTTGAAAATGGGCTCAAGTGGAAGTGAGTTTGGCGATGAATCGACTGATGTACTGTAGTCGACCTAGGAATCCCCTTATTTCTTTCTCACTCTTAGGTGGAGGCATCTCCAATATGGCTTTGATCTTGGATGGGTCAACTTTTATCCCTCTATCACTTACCAAAAAGCCTAGCAATTTCTTAGTTGTTACTCCAAAGGCACACTTTTGGCGATTCAACCTCAATCTATACTTCTTGATCCTCTCGAACAACTTTCTCAAGTTAATGATGTGACCTTTTCTATCCTTGGATTTCATGACCATGTCATCCATGTACACCTCAACCTCATTGTGCATCATGTCATTTAACAAAGTTGTGGCCATCCTTTGGTAAGTCGCTCTTGCATTCTTGAGCCCAAATGGCATTACCATGTAGCAATAGATTCCTCATTCTGTGATGAAAGTGGTTTTAGTCATATCCTTAGGAACCATCTTGATTTGGTTATATCTTGAGAAACCATTCATGAAAGACATCAAGGCACTACTGGCCATATTATCCACTAGGACATCTATGTTGGGAAGAGGGAAATCATCCTTAGGGCAAGCTTTGTTCAAATCCCCGAAATCCACGAACATCCTTACTTTTCCATCCTTCTTTAGTATGGGCACAACATTGGCTATCCATTCAGCTTGGTGTATAAATTTGATGAACCCTACTTTCAACTGTTTTGGTGACCTCTTCTTTAATCTTTAGAAGCCATTCAATTCTTATACGCGTCAACTTTTTCTTAACGGGTATCGTGTGAGTATGAGTATTAATGTGGTTTTGAGCTATCTCAGGATTGATGCCGGGCATATCTTCATAAGGCCATGCAAATACTTAATGAAATTTTGTGAGAAGCTTTTTGAGGTCTTTTCTTTATTTCTTATTTAGGGTTGAGCCAATTTTAATTAAGCGTGGATTCTCATCATTGCCCAAATTAAGAGTTTCAAAAGTTGGTTCCATAAGTATAATTTTCTTTTCCAATTTTTTATTGATTTCATTTTCAAATTCATTATGTTAGGTTCTAAGGTCTTAGGATTTTATGTATTTAGAACTCTAATTTGTAATGTTGGTAAACCATGATCAAAACAATGTATTTAGTCTAGTTTAGGCTTGCTCAAAGTTGGTTAAATATTGTAAAGTTGAAATCGAGTGACTGCAGAAGCATTGGGGCTTCTCGGCCTGGCTCGATCGATCGAAGGTTAGACTCAATCGATCGAAAGTCGGCCTAGATGCGTTTTTCTGCAGAATTCCAACTCAGCCCAAACTCTTTAAACGTTTAGGGTTTTATGTTTTTGCCCTAGGTATATAAGGCAAACCCTAGCTACGTTTTTCTGAGTTGCACAAGTTGTATTGTTGCTCATACATTGCGGTTTTGTGTAAATCTCTTGTGAGATCTAGAGGAGCTTTCCTTTACACAAAGCTTAGGGTTTTCAAGATTGAGATCACTTCAACATCTTGATGATCAACTTGGTTGCTGCCTTTGAAGCTTAAAGAATATCAAGCGTGGGTGCTTGTAGCTGATCAAGGGATTCAAAGAAAGAAGTAGTCCGTGGACTCGGTGCCTACGTGTGGTCGTGTCAGGAAGTTTTACTGGTGGGTAGCATTAGGAAGTCAAGCGGGGAGCTTGTAAGTCCTTTTGTAAGAACTTCAATTCTTTCTTAGTGGATTCCGTTTTGCCTTGAGGATCGGTGGGTAAAATCCTCCCAGGTTTTTTTACCGGTTTGGTTTTCCTGGGTGATCATATCATGTGTTATTTATTTTCCGCTGCTTTATATGCTTGATATGATTTTGTGATTGTTTTAACCTAGAATTGCTTAATTTGACTAAGTAACAACTTGGCTAATTAATCTAGGCTACGCAATCTGGTTATAGTTTAAGGGGTCTAAACCGTTCACATTAGAATCATTTAAGTGCAAAATTTCAATATTATAGGGCACATTAAAATAAGCCAAATCGGAATTCATCTTATTGAAAATGTTGAAAAGTACATTGGAACTTGCATTACAAAATTTCTTTCCCTCATGCTTAGAAAACCCAACCCAAGTCTAATTATTGAGGTGCCCCTTAGCAGGCATAATGAAGGTGGAGGATCACTTAACTCTTCATTGGTGATGGCAAATACGTTCCCCTCCATCTTCAGCATAATCTACGTTGCTTCAGCATCCATGTAGTCCACCTAGTCGACTTCCCCTTGAACTTCCTTGATCACCACAATAGGTTTTTCCTTGAAAGTAAGCTTCTCGTTGAAGAACATCTCCCAACCCGGATACACTTTTCCATCCTTACCTACCCAAAGTTCGAGAAAGTCACAAAAAGGAAAGTCTCCTCCTTCCTTCATAAAGTTTCCATTAAGGGTACCAAGGTTCTTTTTGATTCTATTGCAGCCTTTAAAGAATCCCAAACCTTCCTTGGTCAGTTGAGTCTTAAAATTGGGGAATTTAGCCACCTATTTTCCTTCTTTTCCAAGACCCATACCAGGCATATACCCCATGTTCTTCATCATTGCAATTACCTCATGGCTACAATATGGGAGCAAGTCCGTAGTATACCTTTCATCCTTCAATCCATTGTCAACCATGTTTACAAACTTAAAGCCACTCATTTGAAGCTCACTTCATCATTCTTCGAGTCCATAGAAGGGAGCTAAGATCTTACCGTCACCAATAACCATAGCAATACCCCCCTTCCAGGGGATTTTTATCTTTTGGTGTAGAGAAGAAGGAATAGCTCCAATGGGATGAAGCCACACCCTTCTTAAGAGAAGGTTGTAGTCAGGGGTGATGTCCATCACGTGGAATTCCACAATTGTCTCCAATGCACCAATCTTGCAAGGAGCCTTGAAAGTTCCCATAACCTTCCTTGAAGTATTTTCATATGTCCTAATGGTCAAAGGAGAAGGGATGATCGTCTCTACATCTAGGCCAATTGTGAGAGCGGTCCTAAAAGAGCATACATTCAATGCGAACCCATTATCAATAAGTATCATTGGAACCTTGGCACCCATGCTTTCAATGGTGATTTGTAATGGCCTGTGTGAGTGGCTCCTTCGGGAGGAAGTTATTCGTTGGAAAAGGCAATGAGAGGATGAGATGGGGCTTCAACTCCAATAAGGCATCCAAAAGAGCACTACGATGTTTGTGAGAAGCCATTAGCAAACCCCTTACAAGCACATGGGCTTAAGTCTTCTTTAATTGACTCAAAAATCTATCTTCTTCCTCTTTCTCCTCTTTTCCTCTAAGCTTCGTGTGCTTAGACCCTTCTCCTATGTCCCTACCAAGAAGATCATTTTCTAAAAAGGATGGCTTGTAGTGCTTTCCACTCTGAGTAATGTTTGCCATATTGTCTTCCACAACCCTTTTCTTTAACTCGGTTATCCCTTTGGGGAGTATCCGCTACAAAGCCACCACATTTTTCAAAATCTCATCATCGTCATCCGATAACCCTTGAACTTCTATGGTCTTTATCAACTTTGAACAATCCCATTTAATCTCATCTATTTGCACACAATTCTGATATGAAAGAGGAACACGGTGGTAATCGGGTAAGGGGTTCTTCCTAATGTTAGGCTTGGTGCTAATGTTGGGTTTTAGGAGGGTTTCATTGTTTATGAGGTCTTGTATTTCGTGTTTGAGATGGAAACAATTGTCATTTTTATGGCTAGATTTTTGGTGGAAGTGGCAATATTCATTGAGGTTTCAAGTGGGAGGTACGGGATTGGGCATAGGTGTGGGATCTAGAGGTTTGATGAATCCCTTGGAGAACAAATTTTCATATGCTTGGGAGAGGGTCATTCCTAGGTCGGAAAATTCTCGATGGGCTTTCTTTGTGAAGCTTGGGTAGGCTAAGGTTTGTTGGGGTATAATGGCACTTTATGGGATTGGGCATTTTAGAAGTAGTTACTCCTCCCTTATATGTGTTCTTAATTAGAGGTTTGCTCTCACCTTTCTCCAATTGTCCATTATTGATGGCATCTTCAATTCTAGTTCCACATTCACACTATTCTCCAAAAGAACTAATAGGCGATGACAAGAGCCTACTATTATATGCCGAAAGCAAATTCTTGATAATTATGTTGATTTGGTCATTCTAATTTGGCCTATTAACCATCCTTGATGCCTTTCCCTTCCACCTAGTCATATATTCGGAAAATATCTCCCTCACCCCTTGTTTAGCAATCTCTAAGTCTCTTAAAGTCACATCAATCACAGTATTGAAGATGAATTGATCCACAAATAACTCTACTAGTTCATTCCACACTTTAGTCTTGCTTGGATCTGAGCTATAGTACCATTTTGACACATCTTCCGGGAGAGAGAGGAAATGCATACAAAGTTTGCTTCTCATCTAACCCTTTCATTTCAGCATTACTTAGATATCTCCTGACATGTTGCTTTGGATCTCTAGTTCCATCAAACTTTTCCGCATCAGAAATCTTGAATTTTGGAGGTAATGCGATAAGAGTCTTTGAACTTATGCCTCCCATGTTATAAAGGAAATCATCCATCCCTTAGGCCTTACGAAAAGCTAGTTGCATCTTCTCCATCTTCTCTTTCATAGCCATGGTCTCTGTAGTGAGCTTCTTAAATTGTTTGTTCCTTTCGTAATTAGCGTTGTCTCTTTCATCCTAACCTTCCCATTCTTCATCATCGAGAATCTCTACATGTACGGCCTTCTTCAGCTTGGCTTCTTCTAGTTTGGTGAGGCGACTCCCCATCTTTTTGAGAACATCTCTTTGCTCTTCCATTGCCTTGAATATCCTTCGTGTGGTCTCATCATCTACTGGAGTGCCCATTGTAACTTGAGATGATTCCCCTTTATGAAATACTTCCTTTTGATGTGTGTCCTCAATCTTGACCAAGCGTTTTCCATGCTTCTCTCGGGCCCAAATAGGAGTGAGGACATGTTTACTTGATCTTGGTGGTGCAACGGTGCCTGAAAAGAAGTCTCATCTTTATTAAGTCCATATCCCAATTAAAATGTCCTTTTTTAACTTTAGATGTTCATATAAAGTCTTTAAGTCCATTTTAATGAAGGCCCAATTACAAAATCACCACTTTTCTTTTCATGAACCTTGCCCCTTGTTTCATTAGGTTTTAGTCCTTCGACTCAAATATGGGCCTACAATGTATTCATCACCTTTGGGCTTTTCTCTTTCATTTTATTACCATCATTTTTTTTAAAGCAACCTTCTAGCTGGCATACATTGTAGCCTTCCTCTCAAAATCTATGAATTTCTCATCATTTTAGGCCTAGGCATGCAACAAAGGGGCCCAAGATTTAGGGAATTTCGTGTTGACTTATAGGATATTGGATGCTAAGTCCATAGCATACTTGTTACTTTAAACCCAAAGTTTTCTTTTTCAAAAAAGCCTTTTGATTTGAGCTTATGATAGCAATTAGGCTATGGTCTTATGAATCTTTCAAGTTAAGATATACCTTTGGACTTTGGGATAAGCCTCTCTTATATGTGAGAACTTCTTTTCTTTTATCCTAAACATCTCAGGATATGCCATAACTTTTGGGTCATCCTTCAATTTTTACACCTTTTATCTTTATTTGTCCTTTAGAATTAGGGTGAACACAAGATATATGGTTGAACAAACAAGAGATATAAAGGGTACCCTCCTTTTGATAGGATCTGGGATCTCTTTAAGTGTAGGTAGGCTCCCTAAAGCTAAAATGATAGATAAGTAGGTCATTCACAACTAGGTGAGCCATGATTCCAACCGAGGGCCTAAGTGGACCTTTGTGGATTGGTGGCAAACTGTTAACATACTCAAAGCCCATCATAGGCAATGGCACACATTGTGAGCTGGTGGGATGAACTTCAAAAGACTTTGGCCCGAATGGAGCATACTCATCTTCCCACTCATCACCAATCGAGGTAAATGGTCAAAAGAACTAAGTGAAGTGTGTGCAAACAAGTATTAAACAAGCCTTTATTAAGATTAAGAAATAGGACACATTGGAAGCAAAACTCTATATCCCTAGCGTAGTCACCACTGTAAGCGCAACTTGCAGTTAGCCTTTTAGGGAGTTCGCCTTGGTCGAATGGACCGGGGTGGAGAAACAAGGTGTCGTCACCTAGTTTTATGGTCTTGGAACAATGAATATAGCACCCTTACATGGAAGGACTAAACTTACTACCAGAGTATGGGTTCGGAATTTAGGTACGATTTTGGGAAGGTGTTAGGCACTCAAAACCGCCCGACTCGTGGGTCAGCTTTCACTCATTTTGTCTTACGTCTTAATTTCATTAAAGGCAAATTCAATATTGCATCTTAAAACTCACACACACATTAGCACACATCCAAGCATATAACATGGCATTTCATTCCAAACCTAATATACATCTATCATGCTTCTCGTCACATCACAAACCATAGCAATCATCTATCATGCTTATCGTCACATCACATCCGAGCGAGCAAACAAACATTCATAGACAAGGCAGTAAGTATATATGACAGAAACTTAGGCATATCAAAGTTTAAACAAACATATGATATCATCAAAACATCTAAAGCATATCTTCCAAACAAAGCATATTCATACTCATCATCAAGGTAGACCCATATGCCTGTTCAAGTGAGTGCATGACTTACCTCACTTACCATTTCTGCATCACAACACCTATGGCATCAATGCATGGCCGTATGAGTGCATGGTCGTGGCATTAAAGTAAGAAATAAAAGAAACCATAATCTAGCATGTTAAAGGCAAACAAGCAATTAAACAAAAGAACAAGGACTCAAAAACATACAAGGAGGTCAAAACAGGGGCATATGATGTGAAAGAAATAAAGAAACAGAAGTAGAAAACTCAAATTAAGGTTTCTGGGTACGAGTATGCGTGCGCATACATAGGACTACATACACAATCCAGTTGTATGCATACACATACTTCAAGCCTGCGTGCGCATGCAGAAAGTATGTGTACACAAACTTGCTTAGGAACCCTAACCCATAAACATAGAAACACAGAAAACGAACAGAACTAAAATCTAATAACCTAACATGCACGAAATCATAAAGCAAAGAAAACCTAAGCTAAAAAAACATGTTAACACAGAAATAAAGCAAGTAAACAGATTAAAACATAATCAAAATGAAAAAATGAAAAGAAAAAGTTTAGAACTCAAGATCTCAAACAAGAAGCTTTTCAAGCTTGATTTTGACCATTCCCATCAGTCAATCTATTCACAATCAAATATAAAAGTGATTAGTAATCTTAAAATTGAAAGATCAAGACCTGAAAATGTCTCAATCAAATAAAATTGACTTGAAGATGTTTTTGTAAAAAACTCCCTCTTTTATTCACTATTTCTAGTAAATCTTTGGGTTTTCCCTTAGGATTTTCTATGTGTTTTTGAAATATACCATGTAAGGCTTCATATAGTTGAAAAATGGGGGTTTGGAATAGCTCCCAGACGATATGGGATTCATTCCAAATCTCAGTCTTTAATGCAAAAAACTTGCATTTCTTAGGTTTTTGAAACCCTAGCTATGTGCGCAGGTCTATGCCTACGTACGCATGCATCAAACTTGCGTATTTAGGCCGAGGGTTTTCTTGACCTTTTATTTTCCAAAAAAAAGATTTATTTGCTCATAAAAAGTTATATTATCTATTTTAACACCTTTCGAATCAATTTGTAATCTGATTGGGTCCTAAACCAACTTTGGGCCTTAGAATTTCGGCATCATTGGAGAACGGGTGTCACGCCCCAAATCCAAAAGGGTCCAAAGTATGAGAAAAACATCTTAAAGGTACCTGTTGATTTTTCCTTTCTGACAATTCAATCTAAAATTCATTATCAAAGTACCAATATCAAGAATTATCATAAATATTTCATTAATGATACTCGCAAAGTAAGTTAGAACTCTATGTAATAATTACAAGGACCATTGGCCACAAAAGAATGGAGGTTTGAATAAATACAATTACATAGCAATAACTTTTCTCATTGATGGAAATAAAGTCATAACAACTATAATATACAAAAGAATGAGTCAAGCCTACTTTAGGATATACATCATCTAAATATCTCCATCACAAAAGTCCAGTCTCTATCAGTAGTTAGTCTAACTACTTCTAGCCACAAAAACCTGTCTAAAAATGATCATTTCCTACTCTGAAAAAGTTTGTAAAAGAATGGGATGAGATAGAGCTTAGTAAGCAGCATAATTAATAGAGGTGGGGGAAATGCAAGTTTCATGATGATGAATGATTTACAAAACATGTTATAATTTAGGAATTTCTATTTAAATCATACAAATCTATTTTCCTTAATAAAATGACAAGAATGATAAAAAGAATGTATCACCAAGCTTTCTCAAAATATTTCAAAATGAAACTACATACTATTTACTGTAAGCTATCAAAACACCATTAAAAAACCTGAAAGTCCAACCCAAAGCCACATGACAAGCCGCCATAAAGACTTTAGGTATGCCACAAAGACATCAGTTATGCCACGAAGACATCGATTATGCCACAAAGACATCAAATTATGCCACAAAGACATCAATCTGCCACAAAGACGGGGTGCCAAGATACCTATGTCTCAAAGACTGCGGTATATGAAGACATCGGTTATGCCACAAAGACATCAAATTATGCTACAAAGATATCAATCTGCCACAAAGACGGGGTGCCAAGATACCTATGTCACAAAGACTGTGGCATCTAGCTGGGTAATCACACTTGTCACAGCACAAAGGTAAAAACAACATACAACTCACAATTAAATAAAATTGAAACTTGTAGTTTGTTTCCAAGTAGTTTCATAAAACCTTTTAGTATCCAAGCATTTCACAAATTTCTCAAATTTTCCAAAATCTTTTCTTTTCACTAAGATTTTCTATCAATTTCCCAAATATCAGAAGTCAAGTTAAAACATCTTTAGAATTTGCAAATAATTCAACAAATCCATAAAATTCATTCCCAAGAATTTTATAAAAGATGCTTATCTTTTCCATGTTAACAAATCATGCATTTCCCCATATGCATTACCAAATATGATGCACTTTTCATAAATAGTCATATATAATAGGGTCAAAACACAATACTTTTCAAGAAAACATAATTCTGCAAATAATTTTTGAAAATGTGTTTAACCCAAAAATAACGTTTATGCAACATGGTTATTTTCCAAAAATCCCATTAAAAAGCTACTTACCTTGCAACCTGCAAAAAGAATAATTCTCTAAGCTCCAAAGAAGATTAGTTAAAACCTAAACAATACCAAGCAAACCTATCATGATAAGTATCAAGCTTGATATTGCATCTAACTACAAATTAGAAGTTGCCAAATAAGCACTTAATTAGGCAAGCCTAGTATTTAACTTCACAAATAATGTATTCTACTTCTAAAGTTTCTCAACAAATTAATTCACAAGGCATAGGCTTCAATTTATAAAATTAACTCATTCAATATCATCTCCCTAATACTAAAATCTTAACAATTTATAAGTACCTTCCATAAGATTTACACAACATCATCAGAGATCCATGGCACCAAAATCATAATATCCTCCAAGAAAAACAATTTGAATCTTTAACTAGTTCCAAACAATCAATAAAAATTAGATTCATTTCACATTGAAAAGCCAAAACCCCCAAATCTTCATCACCTAGATAGCCACCATCAAATAAATCCACTCATCAAATAAGACTTTGCTCTACACTTGTGCAACTGTACAACCTTTGACGGCCCTCAAAATAATCCTTATATATGTTTAGGGTTGTGAGAAAAGAAAACCTAAACACATACTCACGGATTGGAAGAAAAACAGCTTTGAAAAACTGAGTTTCATAAACCTCGATAGATAGCCATCTATCGAGCTAGCTGTCGAGCCACGGGTTTCAGCAGCTTTTGAACCTCGATAACTGCTAGTTGCCAAGATTTAAAATCGAGCACTTTCTCACTTGATTCTTGGACAGACTTGCATGACTTTAACACTTGAATTTGAAACCTTATTTCTTGAAGCATTAAACACATCCTAGATCTATCCAATTACAAGTAAAGTGCATTTTGTCAAAGGATTAGTCAATTACATAAAATAGTGACATATGTTCCTAACATTGAATCACATATGTCCTAACACTTAGTCTTTTTTTTTTTTCTTTTTTTTCTTTTTGAATTGGGATGGGGCATTACAACGGGATCCAAGTCGTAAGGGGTACAAATGTGGTGTCTACAGGGCTCGAGTCGTAAAAGGTACAAAATGCAGTGTATACTGATGCCCCTCTTTTGATTCGTAAGCTCCACAAACTGAATCAAAAGAATAAGAGATAAAACATTTTGTTTCAAAGTACGGTTTGAGCCCAACCCATACATATGGCAAACAACACGTATACATGGGGTGGGGTACAACTCCGCAGAGTTGCGCGGGATTCATATGTCCGAAGTCCCACCTTTGTTACTCGGTAAACGAGCAATGACAGGTTCACTATCCTAGAACATGTTTTGCCAATTGCAAGCAAAAGGCGAGTGACTCACTATCATAGAGTCACAAAAAAAAAAAAAAAAAAAACAAACATGGCCAACGGCCTCTATCTTTTCCATTGTGCCTGCATATTCAATTCTCGCAGGATATGTGCACAAGTTCGAAAAACTTGCTAAGGAGTGTGTTGGTGGCCCATAGCAGAGCCCTCTTGGTAATTTCGACTTACGAGGAAGTCTCAGATGGTGTGTAATCCATTGGGGGAAATTCTCTTCTTCTCCTTCTTGTCCCACTGGGGAACTGGGGAAGCTTGTGTTGATTCTACTCATGAGGGAGTTTCCTCAACTCTCTAGGGAAATTCTTTTCTTCACAACCCTTAAGGATTTGTCTTTATGCCTTGGACCCATTGTGGAGTCCTCTATGATACTTAGGAAAATTCTTGTTTATTCTGTAACTTACTAGGGATTTGGTTAATGATCTTGACTCATTAAGGAGTTTCCTTAGTGATTTCCAATCCACTGAGGGATGTTCTTGATCCTTTCAATCCACTAGAGATGTTTTGAAAGTTCCTGTGTCTTCCACCCTACTGAAGGTATTTTTGTCATTTTGGATGCTTTCTTGAATTTTTTTCACTGTACTTCCCACCTTTTGGTAGTCCATTGGGGATATTCTAAATTTTTTTTGGCTAAAACTACACATAGTTTAGCGGGAGGCCTAAACTACATACAGTTTAGTCATTAGACCTTCCCATTTCTTCATTTTTCTCCAATGGTTACCAACCATTTCTTTTTCTTCTTATTTCTCTTAATCTTCTTCATCTCTTCACATTCTCTCTAACTCTTCAATTTCCATTTTCTCTCTACAAAACCCTTTGTCTCTCTCTCACTTCTTCATCTCTTAACATCTGATTCTCTCTTCCTCTCTCAAACTCTCTTATCCTCTCCAATGGCGCCCAAGTCCAAAACCAAGAAAACCTCTTACCTGATTTCTAGTGATGTCTTCAATCTGACACATTGGAATGGGGTTGCAAGGTTAAATGAGTCTCCTCCACTAACTTCCAGGCCACAAAATCATCTCTCAAAGGGTGCAAAGGCTGGATTTGTAAGTTTTTCAAACTTTTCTCATTTTCAAGTTTTGCTCTAATCTTCCATTTTAATCTATTTTTAGATTTGTAAATGCTTGGGTTTTGTTGTAGGAAAGGTTTAGATGAAAACTTGATGCCTTACGAAGGGTAGGAACATGCTTAGGATGAGTTTTGATCAATGGTAGGCTAAAAATGTTGAAGAAACCTCTTTGTCTGTGTTTATGCGTGCGCATGCATAGGGCATGCGTGCATAGCTTGTATTCATGCGTACATTTCCATGTTCATCAATTTATACGGACGCATGTTCCAATATGCGTACGTATGCAAGGACCCTACACACACATGCACGGGTCTGCATGCACATACTAGCACTCATAAACCTTAAGTTTCATTATTTTAACTCCTTTTCACCATTTCTTTATCCAACAGCCATTCTTATGTTCTCTTTTCTTCTCTTTACAGGTCTTGCCCCCTTTTTTAAGTAGTGGTAGCAATAGTCATATCTCTTCCTAGTACAAGGCCTTGGCTAATGACACAAAGGCCTTAGTGCGTGAAGCTAGCTTCGAACCTATCCTATGTTTGCTTTCAGAGAGTCATGCTAGTGCCATCTTGGTGCAATCGTTAGCTGAGAGGTGGTGGAACCCTACCCACACCTTCCATATTGCTAAGCAGGAGATGATAGTGACTCCCAATGATTTCCACCGGATGACTGGTCTTCGATGTGATGGGTCGCTCATTAATTTAGAGGGCGAGTCGAGTATACAGTTGGGCATAGATTGCTGGGGTAGAGGCACATGACAGAGACAGTCTGTTATTTTGATATTGAGACGGACCACAAACCTCTTCCTCAAGAGACGCCTAAGGATTGTGCCCGGATGGCTAGGGCGTTCTTGATGTACATATTGGGGGCATATCTCTTTGCCAACAGTGGACAGACATTGTCCTTGAGATGGCTGCCTCTCTTCCGTGACTTCAGGGAAGCTTGGAAGGCTAACTGGGGTCAGACCTGTCTCGCCTACCAATACTCATCTCTAGACACACTCAGCCAAGGAACTCTACGCCAGCTAGTGCCTTGTGATGGAAAAGTAAATGTACGCAGCAAAAAATTAACAGATCTATTTCATTCGCAATTGATAACATGTGCTATGTAAGTTTCAGAATATAAGAATAAGGGAGTGTACCTTGATGGGGTGAAATTCAAAACCAAAGATCAGAAGTTCTTGAGAATACTTTCAATCTTCACTCCAATTCTACTTGATGTCCAAGAAGTGCGGTCTCTCAATCAATTATATGTGTATGTTCTAGAGAGAATTTAAGAGTGTCTAACACTCACATACATACCATTTCATGATCTAACAAAAATTATGTATGTTTCTCTCCTAATAATTGATTATCTAATTGGGCTAGCCTTTGGAACCTTTCTAATTAGGTTTTAGTATGTGGCTTGGAGTGGGACCAAAAGGGAACAAATAAGACATTAGCTCCAATGGGCCTTGGGCTTTTCTGTTAACTCTTAACAAGTCCAAAGTTACCATTAATAATATTTAATACCACTATATAAATATAATTGCACTCTAAGCCTTATTAATAAATTATATCCCAAGACTTTATTGTACATGCAACACCTTCATAAAATATTTGTAGTAACACAAAGTCATGAATATAGACTGCCACTTTGTAGATTACTACATCTTAATCCTTGAGTACCTAGTTTAATCCTTTAAGTTATTCATCATATATTTATGAAATTCAATTTCATAAATATATACTTTAATAACTCTTTACCAAAGTAGTTAGGCCTAACATTCTGAATAACAAACCCATTAAACTTATCTCAAAGAAATATTTTGTATCTTCGTTAAGAGACTATGAATTCCATCTTGAAAAAATATATTCCATTAACACTAAATGTGGCTGCCCAACATACTGAGGTTTTGACCGTAACTTTAGATTTCACTCCTAATATATCAAAGCATCCTACACTTCATGATCAGGTCCATTATTCTCTTAGGATTAAGAGTTCATGTAAATATAAGTCGTGAGATTTATTATTCAATTGACAGTCATTTGGAGAATAATAAATCTCATAGCGATCCTGTTTAATATGTTTTAACTCTTAAAACATATCAACATATCAACTAGAAGTCTCCACTTCCATGATTAAGATAAATCATCTTAGTTGACATGTTATAGTCTTCGCAGATGAAATGCCCAATTTCATCACTGACTACGAACTAATATTCTGAGTTTACAAAGAGCTTATGATTTATATTTTCTGTGACTTTTCACATAAATCACATACTATGCATCTAATGGACTATATGATAATGTCCGAATATTCATATTACCATTATTTTAGATAATAATAACACAACTTTATTAATTACAATATTAAGTCATACATTATGTCATACATAATATCATACATAACATCATACAATAAGATTCAAGGGCACTAATCCCAACAATCTCCCACTTGCCCTAAAGACTATTGTGCACTAATCTAAATCTCATTCCCTTTAAATGCGACTCGAAAGTCCCGTTATGGCAAGGCTTTGGTAAAGGGATTTGCTAGATTATTTGCACTTTCAATCTTTGCAATCACTATATCTCCACGAGCAATGATGTCTCGAATAATGTGATATTTTCTCTCAATGTGCTTTCCTTTCTTATGATTCATTAGATCTTTGGATTGTGCAACTGCTCCCCTATTGTCGCAAAATAATGTTATTGGAACTTGCTCCATTCTCACTACACCAAAGTTAGAAAGGAATTTCTTGAGCCATACAGCTTCTTTTGCTGCTTTAAAAGCAGCAATGTACTCAGCTTCCATGGTGGAGTTCGCAATACAAGATTGCTTAACACTTCTCCAAGTTATGGATCCACCTCCCAAGGTGAATACACATCTTGAAGTGGATTTTCTGAAATTTAGATCCAATTGAAAATCTGAATCTTTATAGCCAATAGTTATCAAATTCTCACTTCGCTAAACAAGCATATAATCTTTCGTTCTCCATTGATACTTGAGAATATGCTTTACAGCTTGCCAATGTTTTGGTCTTGGATTTTATTGATATCGTCTGACCATGCCAACTGAATAACAAATATTTGGTCTAGTACAAAGCATGGCATACATGAGACTTCCTACTGCAGAAGCATAAAGAACTTGTCTCATCATATCTACTTCCTCTTGAGTCTTAGGCCTTTGGTCATCAGACAGAAGAACTCCATGTCTGAAAGAAAGTAATCCTTTCTTGGAGTTTTGCTTGTTAAACCGTTCTAAAACCTTATCTATATATCCAGCTTGTGATAAGCCCAACATCTTATTCTTGCGATTTCGCCAAAGCTTGATCCCTAGAATAAAGTTAGCCTTACCTAAGTCCTCCATATCAAATTGGCTTGACAATCAAACCTTTACCAATGACATTACCCCTATATCATTTCCAATGAGTGGGTATCAAATCCTCACACCGCTAAACAAGCATATAATCTCTCGTTCTCCATTGATACTTGAGAATATACTTTATAGCTTACCGATGTTTTGGTCTTGGATTTGATTGATATCGGCTGACTATGCCAACTGAATAACAAATATCTGGTCTAGTACAAAGCATGGCATACATGAGGCTCCCTACTGTAGAAGCATAAGGAACTCATCATATCTACTTCCTCTTGAGTCTTAGGCCTTTGGTCATCAGACAGAGGAACTCCATGTTTGAAAGGAAGTAATCCTTTCTTGGGGTTTTGCATGCTAAACCGTTTTAGCTTGTGATAAGCCTAACATCTTATTCTTGCGATCTCGCCAAAACTTAATCCCTAGAATAAAGTTAGCCTCAACCAAGTCCTTCATATCAAATTGGCTTGACAACCAAACCTTTACCAATGACATTACCCCTACATCATTTCCAATGAGTAGAATATCATCAACATAAAGAACTAGGAACATTACTACTTTATCTCGATGTCTTTTATACACATATAGTTCATTAAGATTTTGTTCAAAACCAAATGACTTGATTGCTTGATCAAATCTGATATTCCATGACCTAAATGCTTACTTAAGTCCATAAATGGACATTTTTAACTTGCATACCATATGCTCTTGGTTCTTTACTATGAAACCTTCTGGTTGCATCATATAGATTTCTTCTTCACGATTGTCATTAAGAAAAGCAGTCTTGACATCCATTTGTCAAATCTCAATCATAATGAGTAGCAATGGATAAGAGAATTCTGATAAATTTAAGCATAGCTACTAGTGAAAAAGTTTCTTCATAATCAATACATTCTTTTTGTGTATACCCTTTCGCCATTAGCCTTGCTTTGAAAGTTTCAACCTTTCCATCTATTCCTCTCTTCCTCTTGTAAAACCATTTGCAACCAACAGGTTCAATGTCGTTAATCACCTTTACAAGATTCTAAACTTGATTGGAATACATGGAATCTAATTCAGATTTCATAGCTTTAACCCAATGGTGTGCATCTATATCATTCATCGCCTCTTCATAAGTGTAGAGATCCGATTCAACCTCTTCTGAGATAGCTTCATAAGTTTCTCCTAAACCTATAAATCTTATAGGAGGCCGAACAATTCTCCTACTACGACAAGGCATCTGTGTACTGGACAACTCATGAGTAGTATCTTGTGGTGTATCTAATACAGCCACATCATCCCTAGTTTCATTTATTAGTTGTTCATGTACAGGTTCATTCATTTCAGCCAATTCTACTCTACTTCTAGAAGTAAAATTATTCATATAGTCATTTTCCAAGATTTTAGCATTTATACTAACAAAAACTTTGTTATCCTTACGACTATAGAATAAATAACCCCTAGTTTCTTTTGGATAACTTACAAGCAAACACACTTCTGATTTTGGTTCTAATTTGTTAGACTTCCCTTTTAACACATGTGCAGGACAACCCCAAATGTGGAGATATTTCATACTAGGCTTACACCCACTCCACAATTCCATGGGTGTTTTGGGAACAGATTTTGATGGAACTAAATTCAAAAGATGTATTATTGTATTTAAGGCATAACCCCAAAAAGAAATTGGTAAAGTTGAGTAACTCATCATGGACCTAACCATTTCTAAAAGAGTCATATTCCTTCTTTCTGCTACACCATTTTGTTAGGGAGTTTCAAATACAGTCAATTGGAATACAATCCCATTTTGAGTTAAGTAATCCTTGAAATCTCCAAGAAGGTATTCGCCACCACGATCAGATCGAATGGCTTTTATGCGTTTACCCAATTGATTTTCAACTTCAGCCCTAAACTATTTAAACTTTTTAAAGGTTTCGGACTTCTGTTTAATTAGGTACACATAATCATATCTTGAGTAATCATCAGTAAAAGTGATGAAGTACTCATAACCTCCTTTTGCTTGGGTTGACATAGGACCACAAACATCCGTATGAACTAATTCAAGCAACTCTTTGGCTTTTCTACCTTTTGCATTAAAAGGTCGTTTGGTCATTTTGGCACCTAAACAAGATTCACAAACTAGAAATTCATCAAAATCCAAATGCTCTAGGAGTCCATCTTTGATCAATCTTTGAATTCTATTTAGATTAATATGATCCAAACGCAAGTGCCAAAGATATGCATCATTAGTTGAAGGAAACTTTATCTTTAATGATTTTACATGAGAGTTATTATCTAATTCAAAATTATATAATTCATGCTTATTAGGAGTTAAAATATAAAGACCATCCATAATATTGCCAGAACAGATAAATACTTTACCCTTCTTTATTACAACATTGTCTTTAAGGATAACACAATATTCATGTTTACCTAAATAAGTTGCAAAAATTAAATTCCTACGAACATTAGGTACATACAGACAGTCTTCCAATATTAAAACTCTAGACTCAAAACATAAATTATAAATACTAACAGCTACAACCGGAATCCTGCTCCCATCAGCAAAAGTAAGAAACAATTCCCCTTCATTAAGCTTTTTGGTCTCCTAGAACCCCTGCAAAGAATTGCAGATATGATTAGTACAACTTGAATCCACACACCAGGAATCCGTGGGATTTTGTACCAAACATATTTCAAGGAGGAATGAACTATTCATACCCTTATTATTGGCAGCCTTGAATTTTGGACAATTCCTTTTCCAATGTCCTTTCTCACCACAATGGAAATATTTTCCTTTGAGCTTCTTTCCTTTGTTAGCAACCCCTAAGGCAATTTGTTTACCATCTTATTTGGTGAAGTCCTTCTTCTTCTTCTTCTTACCCTTGCCTTTTGACTTAGGTTGAGAAGTAGAAGCTTCACCCACATTGGCTTTAACACTAGTAGTACCAAGGATGCCTTCCACCGCTACCAGCTCATTTATTAATTTAGACAATGAATAAATCTTTTTGTTCATGTTATAATTGAGTCTGAATTCTTTGAATGATTTTGGTAGTGACTGGAGTATCATATCCACTTGGGATTCTCCATCAATATCGGCACCTAAAACTTTCAATGTATTCAGATTAGAAATCATTGTCAATGCTCCCTCATTAAACTACCTTCAGCCATTTTGGTATTATAAATTTGCCTCATGGTTTCTTGCCTAGCAGAACTGTCTTGCTCACCAAACATCTCCTTCAGACTTAGCATAATGTCTTAAGCAAGTTCTACATCCTGCATTTGATACTATAGAACATTTAAGATAGATGCTAGGATGTAGCACTTGGCCATCTCATTAGATTTTTGCCAACGATCATATCGTTGTTTTTCCTCAAGAGGAGCATCTAATGAAGGAAAGCTAGAATATGGTTTAGTAAGCACATATTTTTGCTCTTTAGCAATGAGAACTATGTCCATATTTCTTTTCCAATCAACATAGTTGGATCCAGTCAGTTTGTTTTGATTAAGAATAGTAACAAGTGGGCTAAATGATGCCATGTTCAAATCTAAAAATAATAAACATGAATATAATAAGTAAACTGGACATTATCAATTTAGCATATAAACATATAGTATGGAACCTTAATAAAACTATAATATAATATATGCAACGACAACCCAATCCCGCAATTAATATTCTTCAAAAGCGAGGTCATACCAATCACTATGATTAAGCAAGAACTATTCTCATTATTAATGCTATCATGGTAACTCTTACCAAATAAAAATAATTTGCCGCTTTTCCTTCAGCTTCTAAGTAATAATGACATAGCTCTGAAGGGAGATTAACATTATACTTAATCTAGTGTACACCATTACCTAGAATCAATGTGAGTCACCAAGTAACTCCACGGAAGCGTGGTCATTCTCAATGTAAACACACATTTCATCCATCATTAAGAAGTTTAACCTGTAGTACCATGAATTAAACACCTTCCAAAGGGAGCAAGGCATATACGCCAAGGTGAGGTGCTTAATCACACTACTATAAACCGACAATGGAGGCTATGAGATGCAACCCTTGTATCTCTCTCCTACTAGATGTTTTAAAATAAATGTTTTTAATTTATAAAACATGCATAATCTAATTACACAGCCTTGCATCTTATACATAAAAAACACTTAGAAAAATTCTGAATTCCCAATTCTCGATCGATGCTCGATCGTTTCTCGATCGATTGAGCTTCTAAATTTCCAGTCTCGATTGATCGAACGTATATCTCGATCAATCGAGAGAAGTTCTGGCTACTCGATTGCTGCTCGATCGATTAAGCCTCGTGAATTTTGAATTTCCAGAAATTTTCAAGGCAATTTTTAACCGTTTTTTATGAACAAACAAATATCATATGAACATGATAGACAAAGATTGATATCAAAACTAAATTTCATTGATGCTATAGCCTTAAATTTCAATTTAACATACTTAAATTCAAATTTAAACAACATCATAACATCAATATCAGTTTTCATCAAATTATAGTTTCAATAACAATGCAGAAAATTAAATATGTATAATCTTTTAACATCATGAAACTAATATCTCTAATTCCAAAACTCACAAAACAGGTTATACAAATTCGAAATTGAAGATTGTTCTGATACCATTTGATGGAAAAGTAAATGTACGTAAAGGAAAATTAACGGATCTACTTCATTCGCAATTGATAACATGTGTTATGTAAGTTTTAGAATATAAAAACAAGAAAATGTACCTTGATGGGGTGAAATTCAAAACCAAAGATCAGAAATTCTTGAGAATACTTTCAATCTTCACTCCAATTTCACTTGATGCCCAAGAAGTGTGGTCTCTCAATCAGTTATATGTGTATGTTCTAAAGAGAATTCAAGAGTGTCTAACACTCATATACATACCATTTCATGTTCTAATAAAAATTCTGTATATTTCTCTCCTAATAACTAATTATCTAATTGGGCTAGCCTTTTGGGCCTTTCCAATTTGGTTTTAGTATATGGCTTGGAGTGGGACCAAAAGGGAACAAATAAAACACTAACTCCAATGGACCTTGGGCTTTTCTATCAACTCTTGACAAGTCCAAAGTTACCATTAATTATATTTAATACCACTATGTAAATATAATTGCACTCTAGGCCTTATTAATAAATTATATCCCAAGACTTTATTGTACATGCAACCCTTTCATAAAATATTCATAGTAATACAAAATCATGAATGTAGAATGCCACTTTGTAGATTATTAGATCTTAATCCTTGAGTACTTGATTTAATCCTTGAGTACCTGATTTAATCCTTTAAATTATTTATCATATATGTATAAAATCTAATTTCATAAATATATAGTTTAGTAACTATTTACCAAAGTAGTTAGGCCTAACATTTTGAATAACAAACCCATTAAACTTATTTCAATGGAATATTTTGTATCTCTGTTAAGAGACTATGAACTCTATCTTGAAAATATATGTTTCATCAACACTAAATGTGGCTGCCCAACATACTGAGGTTTTGACTGTAACTTTAGATCTCACTCCTAATGTATCAAAGTAACCTACACTTTATGATCAGGTCCATTATTCTCTTAGGATTAAGAGTTCATGTAAATATAAGTCGTGAGATTTATTATTCAATTGACAGTCATTTGGAGAATAATAAATTTCACAACAGTCCTGTTCAATATGTCTTAACTTTTAAAATATATCAACATATCAACTAGAAGTCTCCACTTCCATGATTAAAATAAAAAATCTTAGTTGACATGTTATAGTCTTCGCAGATGAAGTGCCCAATTTCATCACTGACTACGAATTAATATTCTAAGTTTACAAAGAGCTTGTAATTTATATCCTCTGTGACTTTTCACATAAATCACATACTATGCATCTCATGGACTATATGATAATATCTGAATATACATGTTACTATTATTTTAGATAATAATAAAACAACTTTATTAATTATAATATTAAGTCATACAACATGTTATACATAATATCATACATAAAATCATACAATAGGATCAAAGGGCACTAATCCCAACACCTTGGAAGCTCCTTGAGGTTAGTTCTTTCTTTCTTTTCTTTTTGTATCCTCCTACCAACATGAACTTCATGCCTTTGCAAACTATATTCATCCATATGCCATCTAGGTTTACAAAACTGCTCCTCCTGCTCTTGTAAACTATGTTCATGTCTTTATCTTGCCAAACGGAGTATGAGATGGGCCTAACACCCAAGATGAAACAAGGACAAGAACACATGAAAAACCACACGAGGCATCAAACATGTAAACAAACACACAAGACAACAAAACAAAAAATAAAAGATCACAGAAGTGTAAGGATTGCAAGAAAATATGAAGATGCCAAAGACAAGGACAGACACAACAACTTCTAAAGGAGCAACAAACACAAAAAAACCACAGAGATTGAACAAGAGCAAAGATGACACAAAGGACACAAAACTCAAGGTTGAACAAATTCTAAGAAAAGAAGACACAAAACAAGACCATTCTAATGAGGCATTTGACAAATGGGAACCGAACACTTGATTCATTATGGATAGCTTTAGAAATGTTCAAACATTAGGACGCATCCTCATTATGCGTCCACCTTGCCCCTAACTTGTCTGATTCACTTTTTTTTTAACCCTAACTTCTGTCTAGGCTACCCTTACGGGTTTTCAACCTAACGGGCATTTTTTACTCTTTTTTACTTTCTTTCTTTTTTTTTCTTTTTTTTTTTTACTCTAACTTTTGCCTAGGCTGCCTTCACTAGTTTTCAACCTAGCAGGCATTTTTACTTTTTTTTTAAGGCCTTAACTTTTGCCTAGACTGTCCTTACGGGTTTTTAGCCTAGCGGGCTCTTTCACGTTTTTAAGAAACAAACAAATTGGATGCAATGAACAAGTGCTACGACTTATCCTCAAAAAAATCCTGTTGATTCAAACTCTCAATACATGAGTTACACAATTTGCATGATGTGATATGGTTGCACCTCACAAGGTTGCCTATGTACCCAAAAGGGATCAAGACTAATGTAGTTCACACAAACAACTTCAATTGATCAGAGAGGACTTTTACTTGGCCTATAATGAAGGCTTTGGTTCTCGGCTCACAAAGAAATTGATGACAAAGGCTCAAACTTACTTTCTTGAGGGTTACAACTTAGTCAATGATTACTTTTTATCACTTTTGAACTTTCTTTACTTTCATTTTTTTTTCTTTATTTCACTTTTCACTTCTTTTTTTGCATTTCAATTCACTTCACTATTTCACTTTTTTTTTTTTAAAAAATTTTTTTTTGCATTTCACTTCACTTTACTTTACATTTTTTTTTTTTTTTTGGGTTCAATTTTGATTCACTTTTCTTTTTTCTTTTTTACTTCCACCACTTTATTTCATGCATTGCCCCTGATGTAGGGGGTAATCCTTGACATGGGTTACTTTGAAAGAAAATAACTTTGAAGGCTCAAAAGGTGTGAGCAAAGGGAAATGTGTTTAGGATAGTAGAATAATGGTCTCTCTTCATCCCAATTTCCATTGTTAAATTTTGGGAAAACATGCAACATCACATATTGAGAATCAAATCAACTTGAAACTTTGAGAACTTATCGTAAAGTTCAAATTATTGCAAACCACTTTATTAATGAATTAAAAGAGAGTACATGAATTGAAAGACTCACTGAATTGAAACAACAGAACCATACTGAATTGAAATAATAAGGACACTTCTGAACTGAAAGACACTGAAATGAAAGACTTTTGTGGATGCAATAACAAAGATTAAACTTCTTGATCAATCAACCCCGAGTAAGAGGAGGCACGGCATGGTAGTCGGAGAGAGAATTAGTCTTGATGTTTGGGAGGTTGATGGGTGGCATAGGGATCTTGTAAGATTGAATGAGATCTTTAATGTCATGATGGAGACTAGTGCACTTATGAATAGAATGACCATGGTTCTGATGGTACTTGTAGCATCCTCAACTTGTTAATAAGTCCATTATTAATAGCATCATACAAATCAACAAAAGTCTTCATAGGAATTGGTGCAAGTTAGCGCCCATACATAGGTAGAATGTTCTTTATGACCATTCTCACTTAGTCTTTCTCACTAGGACGATTAGGCATCTTAGAAGCTTTTCCTCTCCACCTCATTTGAAAATTGGAAAATGACTCATTGCTCAATTTCTTTGTAGTCTCCAAGTCTCTAAGGCTCACATCGAATTGAATATTATTATGAATATTGTTATGTAAAAGCTTCAGCCATCTTGTTCCAATCATTCATCTTAGTTCCAATCATTCATCTTAGCATATTTCAATGAGAGATACCATTGTAAGGCTACACCAATAAGAGTTAAAGGGAAACACATAATGATTTGTTCCTTGGTAAGACCTAAAGGCTTCATGGCAAGAACATATTACTTCAAATGATTTTTGGGATTTCTAGTTCCATCAAAAGAATCCATCTTTGGCATCTTGAACTTTGAGGGGGGTTGGACATCGGGAAATGGACACAATCCCTCAATATCAAGCATGAAGTCCTCCATACCTTAGGACCTCTTAAGCATACCCTTCATCTTCTCAATTTCTTAACTCATCTCTTTGGCTTCCTTCGACTTTTCTTTCTTCTTAGGTTCCTCATTGATCTCAACCTTTTTTTCATCAAAACAATCATCATCAAAGATAGAGTCTTCATCTTGAGGTTCTTGTCCTACCTTCTTCTTCTTTCCTTGAGCACCTTTAAGATTATGAAGCCTCTCAATGAAGGGAGCAGTCATCTTTGCCATCATTTCTTCCATCTTCTTCAAAATATCTTGGTCACTTAAGGCCATTTAGTCGACAGAAGCAAGATCAGTTCTTATGAGGCGATTATCAGAGGTTTAAGACCAAGAAGGTTGTGCAATACCCTTTTTAGGAGCAATGATTGGTCACTTACAAGAGACTTATCCTTATGAGAAATATTTCATGAAGATTACCAACAAAAAATTTTATGTTCAGTTCCCACTTAACTATGCCCCTAGAATGAGACCACAAAGTTTAAACAAGACCCAAAAGAATGAAACTTGAAAACACAACAATGAAGACACCAAAAGATGACAAACCTTAACAAGACATTGGCCTAGTGCCCCTAGACAAACAAGAGTAGACCTAGGGCCCTTGACAAAAGATAAAATAAGGTAATAACCCTAGACAGCACAACATGGGCCTAAGGCTCCAAAACAAAAACAAGGATGGGCCTAAGGCCCTAAGACATAACAATGATGGGCTTAATGCCCCTAAACAAAACAAGGACAGGCCTAAGGCCCAAGACAAGCCAAAGACAAAACACAAATGGACCTAAGGCCTAAGACGACACAAGAATGGGCTTAATGCCCCTAGACTAAACAAGGATGGGATTAAGGCCCAAGACAAGACAAAACACGGATGGGCCTAAGCTTAAGACACAGCAAAGGATGAGGCTAAGACCCAAGACAACACAAGAATAGGCCTAATGCCCCTAGAAAAGACAAGGATGGGCTTAAGGCCCAAGACAACACAAGGGTGGGCATAATGCCCCCAGACTAAACAAGGATGGGTCTAAAGCCCAAGACACAACAAAGGATGGGTCTAGGACCTAAGGCAACACAATGATGGGCTTAACGCCTTTAGACAAAACAGGATGAACTTAAGGCCCAAGACAACAAGACAAAATACGGATGGGCCTAAGCCCAAGACACAACAAAGGAAAGGCTCAAACATCAAACAAAAAAGGGCTACTAGAATGGGCCAACATTTGAAAAAAAATTATTACGAAAGAAAAACTCAAAAGATTTTTTTGAAATTTTTTATTTTGAAAGAAACTCTTTTCAGAAAACTCAATTTGATTTTTTCATTTACAGAAAACTCACTTTTTTAAAAAAGAAAAACCTTTTTTAGGAATTTATATAAAAAATCTCACTAAAAACTCACATTTTATTTTTTTAAAAATTTTTTATTTTGAAAGCAACTCTTTCTTGAAAAAAATATATTTACAAAGAAACTCACTTGCTTTTTTAATTTGTTTTGAAAGTTATATATATATATATATATATATATATAAACCTAACTGAAAACTCACACTTTTTTTTTTTTTTTGAAAATTTACTCTTTTTTTGGGTAAAAAATTCACACATTTTTTTTTTTGAAAAAATTTATTTAAAAAAAAGAACTTGACAACTTGAAAAAAAAATTTTGGTTTTTTTTTTTTTTTGAAAACATAAAATACTAAAAAAGATTGACCCACTTTATTAGCCCAACAAACAATTCAAACAAAGCACACACATGCACACCTAATTAGGTAACCCTAAATGGCTGGGTTTTAAGCTTATCTACGGTGGGTAAGCTCCTAAAAGCTAAAGGGACAAATCAGTAGGTCACTTACAACTAGGTGGGCCATGATTCCAACCAACGGCCTAAGTGGACCTTTGTGGATTGGTGGCAAACCGTTAACGTACCCAAAGCCCATCATAGGCAATGACACAAATTGTGAGTTAGTGGGATGAATTTCGAAAGATTTTGGCCCCAATGGAGCATACTCAGCTTCCCACTTGTCACCAACCAAGGTGAAATGGACAAAAGAACTAAGTGGAATGTGTGCAAACAAAATAAAACAGGATTGAGCTCGATTAATAAAATTTTTATTTAATTATGGCCTAACAACATATCAGAGTTAAATTTCATCTCTATCCCCAGTGGAGTCACCACTATGGGTGCAAAAGAGAGTACGCCCTGGCCGAGTGGAAACATAAGATGAGTATTTATAAGTTAAAATTAGGGTTTTCAAACTTTGTAATGATCTTTGGACATTCTCAAGGGTTCATGGGCCGGCCCACATCAAAGCACTATATTTTAGGCCCTTAAAATGAAGTTTTAAAACCAAAAAAATCGGACTATCTAGTTGGCCTAACTTCAAACAGTTATAACTCACTCAAAATAAGCACAAATTAGGAAAGAGTTGTTTTCAAATTGAAACCCAGGATGTCTACTTTCCAATGAAATAAATTTCACTTAAAAATTCTTTGTGGAGCAAAAGTTAGGGTCAAAACAGTGAGCAAATGTCATTTTTCATTATCAATTTCAAAGCGATTTGAGCACTTTTGAGTTGTGATTACTTCCAAACTATTGTGAATTCTTTAATTACCCTTGATTGACATATGTTAAGCTCATCATTGGGGTTGGGGACCAAATTTTTTAATGGGTACAAAATGCGGTCTCTATAGGTGGCCCAAAGCAAGCAAGGCAAGCATATCAACATCACACAGAGCAGAGAAAGGGTATGCATCAAGCAAAACGACACCATGGAGGTGTATCTCACAAATGGTCACACCCAAATAATCCACAAGAGAAATGGGTGCAACCACACAAGTAAGTGGACCCAAAGATTGACAAGCACAAGCCCACGGAGGGCATAAAGCATGGCAAAGCCTAGATCTAGTCAGACAAACATGGAGATAAAGCATAGAAGCAAGCAAATATAGACATGCATAAAGAAAATGATCCAAGCCCTTTGATATAGGCCTAGGTATATGGATGTAGGCCTAGACCATAAGATCTAAATCTACACCCTACCTAAAGGGAAAAAACACAAGAAAAAGGGGACAAAGAGACAAAAAGGCTATAGAAGCACGTGGCATAACAACCAATATGTAGATCTACACACATGAACAAGGCATAGATTAAACAAAGATATAGATCTAAACATAAGCATGGTAAGCAGCACATAGACAAGTAGATCTAAGCATGAACACGGCAAAAAGCACCTAGGCACATGGATCTAAGCACAAACACAATATCTAGGCATATCCTAGCCTAAGAAGGCTAGGCCAACAACATTAAAGTGGTAAAACATGGCAAAAAGCAAGGAGACATGCCAAAAAGGTTATAAAACATGCTAGGAAGTAAAATAAAACAAAGATATACGATGGAAAGCAAATAGACATGGTAAGAAGAAAGATAAAGCAAAGGGTGTAGATTGTAGCTAAAAAGCAACATCTACACCCTTAAAACCTCAAATCTAAAGTCCTAAGCCCAAGGAGAGGAAAAATAGTGCAAGAACACTGCCTATTGATTATTGAAAAAATAAAGAAATCAAAGGTTTTTTTTTTATGTGTTTGGGAGAGAATTTAGAGGGGAAAAGAGAGAGAATATGCCCAGGAAAATGCTCCAAAACTACATATATATATATATATATATTTTTTTTTTTTAAATTGGGGGTCTTGGGGCATTTATAATGGTTTTGTAACTTTTCGACTACCGACGACTAGTGGCCGCTAGCCACTAAAGGTGCACCGGGATAGTGTTGACATCACCAAGGTTGACTATTTTGGATTTGACTTTGACCACATATTTGAATGTCTTCTCGTACTCTGATTGAGCTGATCTTAATGTCCTTGGATCAAAAGTTATGGTCTTGGGAAGCGAGCTGACGCACTTTGCACGATTTTCAGGAGAAAATGAATTCAATAATCTTTGCAATGATGCTGGTCTCAACTTGTACTGATGGTCGGATCAAAATTAGGGTTTTCATGGTCCCTAGGAGTCAATCTTGGGTCAAACTTGGTCAAAGTTGACGAAAAGTACCGAGTAGCTCGGGTTTGATGTAGAAACATAAAAAATGTTGTTTTGGAATGATTTTGACTAGTTTTGACTTTCGGTCAACCTAGGGTTAACCAAAGGTATTTTGGTTAATTTGATTTAAAATGACACGTTGAGTACTCTAATGCTCGAACGTGTTACGCCATGTCAATCCAAATGTTTTTGTGGCCCCATGGAAGAAAGTTAATATTTTTGAGATTTCGAGGCCCGACACACAAATCAAAGATAGACAAAATACAGTATCTATAGCACTAATGTATTGTTTGGAAAAAAAAAATGTAAGTAAACTTGCTGGGTTTTTTATAAGGAAAATATTATTATTTTATGGGTTTAGTTATTGGGTGCCTTTAGGGAAATATGTTAATGGATAATTTTAAGAAATTTTTGATATAATTTCTATGGAAAATATAACAAGTTATAAAAAAAAATTAGTTACTTTTTTTTAACCTACAAAAGATTTCTTAAATCAATACCTTTAAGGCATTTGTTAAGTTTTTCTTATTTTGTTATTTAATTAAAAAAAAAAAAAAAAAAGCGTTGTGGAAGAATTATAATCGGAGAATAGCCTCTTTTGGCATTGAGATCGTTTTTCCTAAACATGACATTGAGGTTGTGTTTTACAAAATTTGAAATTTGAATGATTATAAAATAAAAAGGAAAGAGTATGCCTATATTTAAAAAAAAAAAAAAAAAAGAATTTAATAATTTCTAATTTCTAATAGTGCTATTTATATTATTATTATTATTCCTAAAAAAACTCCGCCACAGTGACTCGAGCCCAGATTGTGAAAGTCATTGAATTTGAGGGTCCCCTCCCCAACCCCAGAAAAAGCACATATTCCCAAACAATCTTGTAAATTATTTAGATTTGCTCTCTCCTCTGGAACTAGAAGTGGAAGAACGAAGCAAACAATAATAGTAATAATGTCAATGTGTGAGCTGTTGTTGCTTCTTCTTTTTTGTCTGTCTCTATTCATCTCCTCATCTCTGGCCTTCCAATCGGATGAACTCCTCATCGAAGAAGAGGACTCGGGCTCAGAAGGCGGATTCCCTGATCTCGCCCACATCCGATCATCATCACCACAACCTCCAACAACCCCAACCCGGAAGAGGTATTCGGAGTCGGATCAGGATTCGAAGATCCAGTTCTCACTCCAACACGCCTTTGGCGACTCCGATTTCTCTCCTGCTGGCATCTTCAACGCTCGCCTCAAAACTTGGAACCACGGGGCCCAGGTCTCATTTCTCTCTCTCTCTCTCTCTCTTTCTCTTTCCTTACACACCGGCCTGCCTTAGGTAACTGACTTGGAGTTTTACTTTTAACAGACACTAACAAAGCTGCGTTTTTCGAGGAATGATTTTACTGAGGTGGAGAAGGAGAAGTTTCAAGTAATTATTATTTATCCAAAATTACTTTGTGTTTCTTTCTTTCTTTCTGCGCGCAATTGCACTGAAATGTTTATTGCAGAATCTACTGAAAGGAGATGACTTCTATAGGATAAGATTGCCATCCAATGTTTTGAGCTCCCCTGGCCCTGGGAGGGAATACGTTATATCCTCAGTGAAAGCAGTAAGTGCTCTCTCTGTACACAGATCATCAATGCCTTTCTGTTTCTATTGCCTGTGTCCTGTTTATCAAAAAGTTTCTCTTTTTTGCACCACCTTAATAATTTGGAGAATCAAGTATATGGATAATTTTCTGATAATAAAGTTTGTGACTATTTTAGTGGTTTTGCCTCTGTTATCTGCGTTTCATTTTTGTACGATTGTAATGGCTGAGTTCCTGACAGCACTAACTTGCAATTTTGTTTAAATGCAGAGATGTCTTCCAAGAGAAAGCCTCGATGAACATTTTGTTATACACATGGTACTCTCAACTTTGGGATTCATACTAAATTCATGTTTGCTGCCTATCAAAAGAAAAACTATACTCTTTTCTTGAGTTCATACTTAGCAATCCTCTATTCTACTTTGGGTAAATAGTGGAAGTCTCTTATAGATGTTTCTTTAGAATTTGGTAAGTGATGCCAATGAGCTATAGCTCAACTGTCCCTTTGTGGTGGGTTCGAGACCTAGTAGGTCCGTGTCTTTACCAACAAAAAAAAAGGTAGGTGATGTCAACTTTGTTAAGTTTTTTGGTAGTAGATAATGGTGGGATGGGAGTATGGGGCCAAAACAGACAGGAGAAACTGAAAATCTCCCTTGTGGTTGGTTTAAAAATTATTAAGTTCTATGCCCATTATAAAATCTATTTCCCCATTTTGTTTCTTTTGCCTTGGGAACTTAAACTAGGACTAAATAGTCACTATACTAGCCTATGAAGGGTACCAGTTTGGCGTTGTATTGAAAGTACCACATTTTGAGATTCATTCTATCTTTATTTCTAACAATTCTTGTTGCCTTATATTTATTTATTTTAAAATCATTGTTTGGATTAGGATCAGGATTGTAATTTGGTTGGTGGAGACTATTTTAGCAATAGGGTGTTGTATTCATCTTGGATAATGTTATTGGAATAATAAGTTATTGGAATTTTGTGGGAGATCGAATAAGGCTGGCTTTTTTGTGGCCATAGCAGAGTACTATGGTGGGGCTCGCTGAGGGTGTGTTATGATACCAGCAAGCACTAACCGTTATGGGTGGTCTTTGTTTCACAAAGAGTTAGGCTTCTTCTTCTCTGGTGACAAATCAAGGCCAGGTAATGGAGGTGAGAGCGATGTGTTTTTGCCAGCCAATGGTGGCTGGAATAGGCAAGCTATGAACAATTATGGTAACTAGCGGAAGCTTAGGAATTTTGAAATTTTTGGAGATAATCTGGGTAATAATGTGATTCTTTGTGGTTCTACCAAAAATAGACCCACACGCGTATTTATTTTTAAGTTGATAGCTGAGAATTTGGCTTTGAGAATTTTTAAACCTAAAGATGGGAAGGGAAAGTGCTTTAGGCTAAAGCCCAACGAAGTTACTAAATATGGACCTTTTAATGAAGAAGCTCAGGGGTCCATTCCTCCTATTTTTAATAGGACTGACTTTCCTAGGCTTGACAAAGCCCACATGCTGGCTCCGAAAGACCCTAAAGGTAAAGGGCCTCTTAGTTCAGCCCTTAGCCCAGCCTGTAGCCCAACCCTTATATGTGTTGGGGTCTCAAGTTCTGAAGCCGATAGAGAACCAACTGGGCGAGAGCGAGTCTCGGGGTTTGAAGCTGATAGAGAGATAGGTAGGTGAGAGTTCGAGTGGCGATGGGAAGTTGCCGATGAGAATTTCTGGTGCTCTGGAGACTGGCACAGACTTGGCGTCAAGGTGTATCTCTTTTGCATTCAATCTTGATTCCGTCAAGGCTGATCCTTCTATGGTCATGGGCTTCAATGCCAATGTAACCCATGGGATAGGTAACCAAAATTTTGGGTTCACCGGAGAGATGGTGGTTAGCTTAGCGGCGATGGCGTTTGAGTCTCCGATTATGAAAGAAGTGTCGCCGATCCTTTGTTGGCACATATGGGTGGTTCAAAATCGTTTTTCTCCTCTTTCAGACTTAGGTAATGGGGTGGAAGCTGAGTTTGGGGAAGGGGCAGATCATGACGAAGCTTTCGATGTGGGTAGTGAACAGAGGTGTAGCCACCATGATGATACGACATAGCAGAGGTCAGTGGAATATGTTGGGGAACTTCATAGCAATTCTAGGCTTCTCCTTCTACCGTGGGTAACAGTGGGGTTGATGACTGTGGCTGTGGTAGTGGAGAGAATGATAGTTGTTTGTTGGAGTGTGACCCTTGGTCTCGGTGGGATCCCTGCGAACTTAGAGATTTGTTGCTAGTTCAAGATACTGTAAAGGGTACTCAGGTGATAGAAGTTGATGAAGATTTTTGTAATATGGTGGGTTTTCCAATTGTGAAACATGCAGCTCAATTTCTGGCTCTATTTTGTCTTCTTGAACTAGAATGTCTCGAGGTGACCAAGGATGAGGTGGCTAAGCGAACCGTAAACCCAAGGACAAGAAGTCTCAGAGAGCTTAAGGGGCTGATTTCTTCTGTTAATTATGATGGTATCTCCTCTAGGAGTAGGAATAGAGTTTCTTCTAATGTTGTGGGGGGTGTTGGTAATTTTAATGAATTTGCGACTTTTGTCTTGGAAAGTAAGGGGGCTCAACAATCCCCGGAAGAGATAGGTTTGTAAGAAACTTCTTAAAGAGTGGAAATGTGATTTTGTTTGTTTCTAGGAAACTAAAGTATACTCTATTGATGCTGCTTTTTTTCGGAGTTTATGGGGTAGTCCTTTCATTGACTGGGTGGTGTCAGATGTGGTCCAGTCTTCAGGAGGGGTCTTGATGATTTGGGATAAGAGAGTTATTGAAAAAATGGATGTTATGGTTGGACAGTTTTTTGTCAATGTCTTATTGAGAGAGGTGGTGGATGGTTTTGTTTGGTCTTGTACAGGTGTGTGTGGCCCTAATGATGATTTTTTGTTTTTTTTGTTTTTATAAGTAATAAGTTTATTGATATCAAAAAGGAACACCCTAGTACACAAGGAGTGTACAAGGGGTCAACAAATCAAATACAAAAATTGTAAGAATCTAGGAAATCAATAAAAGGAGGGAATGATTGTTTTTGCAAAGCAAACAACCAATCCAATAAAGTTCTAAAAAAGAATAGATTGAGGTCCGGAATAGATCTCTCAATATCTTCAAAATATCTACTATTTCTCTCCCTCCAAAGACACCACATTAAGCAATGAGGAACGATGGACCATATATAACCATTTCGATGACGACCAAAGCTGCCTTGCCAACACCCTAACAACCCCAAAACAGTATGCGGCATAACCCAAGTTACTCCAAATAAACCCAAATAAATATACCATAGATCCATAGCAACGGAATAGTGAAGGAAGAGATGGTCAACCGATTCACCATTACTCTTGCACATGTAGTACCAATCCAATATCCACACCTTCCTTTTTCGTAAATTATCAATCGTTAAGCATTTCCCTAAGACAGCAGCCCAAACAAAGAAAGCTATTCTAGAGGGAATTTTCTACTTCCAAATACTTCTCCAAGGAAAACCGTAGATAGTAGGGCCAACTAAAATTCTACAATAATCATTCACCATGAACCCATTATCTTTGCTAGGTATCCAACACATCTTATCCTCACCAAACTTCCTTATTGAAGAACCATATTTGGTTTCCATGAAGCTTGACATAGCCTCTAATTCCCGAACATGCACACCCCTAAAGAAGCTCACATCCCAAAAAAGGACTTCATTGGAGGACTTCATAAGCTCAGCCACACTAGCCTCCTTATTCCTGCAAAATTTGAACAAGTCAGGATAGCTAACAGCAAGAGATGTCTCTCTGCACCAACGGTCTTGTCAAAACTTCACCCTAGACCCATCACCAATGCCATACAGAATATGGCGTGAGAAATAAGGCCATCCCTGGCTGATACTCTTCCATAAACCAACACTATAAGGACCATTAACAGATCTGGTACGCCAGCCCCCCCACACACATCCATATTTCATCTTTATCACTTGTCTCCAAAGGGCATCCTTCTCAATCCCAAATCTCCATAGCCACTTTCCAAGTAAAGCTTTATTGAAAAGTCTTAATCTTCCTTATCCCTAAGCCACCCGAAGAAATAGGAGCACAAACAGTAGCCCATTTAACCAAATGAATTTTAGGTTCATAACTGAAACCGCCCCATAAGAAATTCCGCTGAAGCTTCTCAATTTGATTAGCCACACTAGCAGGTATAGGAAATAGAGATAGGAAATAAGTGGGTAGGGTACTTTTGATTAGAGTGACTCTACCTCCCTTTGATAAATACAAGCGTTTCCAATCCGCCAATTTCCTTTCCATTTTCTCTAGAATCGGATTCCATATAGTCTTATCCTTGAATTTAGCACCCAAAGGAAGACCCAGATATTTCATTGGAAGAGTATTCTGCTTGCAGCCAAGAACATTTAGCAATAAGTCAATATTATGCACTACTCCAACGGAACCAATTCAGACTTGCCTAGATTTATCTTTACTCCCGACATCGTCTCAAACCAAATAAGAATCATACGGAGAATCAAAATCTGTTCTAGATTAGCTTCACAAAAAATTAGATTGTCATCCGCAAAAAGGAGATGAAACACTGCCAAGGATCTTCCCTCCAAGTTACCCACACTAAATCCTGACATGTGTCCTTCATGAACTGCTTTATCCAACATTCTTCCAAGAGCTTCCATCACCAAAACAAACAGCAATGGAAACAACGGATCACCTTGTCTCAAACCTTTGGAGCTACCAAAAAACCCACAAGGAGAGCCATTAATCAAGATAGAGAAATGGACTCTAGATAGACAAAAGAAAATCCATTGTCTCCATTTGGCAGAAAACCCACTTCTTTCTAACATTTGCAAAAGAAATCTTCAGTTTTCATGGTCAAAAGCCTTCTCAACATCCAATTTACAAATCAGCCCCGGCACCCCAGACTTCAATTTACTATCAAGACATTCATTAGCAATAAGAACGAGGTCAAGGATCTGTTTGTTCCTCTCAAAAGCATTCTGAGATGCCGAGATAACTGTGCGAAGTTAGTTAGCCAAGGTTTTAGCAATAATTTTGTAAACCCCCCAACAAGATTTTAGCACTAATTTTGTAAACCCCCCAACAAGACTAATGGGCCAAAAATCCCTAATCTCACTTGTTGTATGTTTTTTAGGGATGAGAGTAATAAAAGTAGCGTTTAAACTTTTCTCAAACTGACCTTTAGCGAAAAAGTGATGAAATACGGCCATAAGATTACATTTGATTATCCCCCAACAAGTTTGAAAAAAAGCCATTGGGAAGCCATCTGGTCCAGGAGTTTTATTACCATGAAAACTCTGAACAACGTCAAAAATTTCTGTCTCTTCAAAAGGTCTCTCTAACCAATCCGCATTATCATCAAATATCATTGGAAAAACCAACACATCTGGAAATGGTTGAACAACCTGCTACTCAGAATACAAATTCATGAAGAATTGAGTAATGCAGTCTGCAATCATACCCTGATCAGAAGACAAGGTACCATTAACTATTAGGCTTTCAATACCATTATTTTTTCTGTTAGAATTAGCCATTTTATGAAAGAATCTGGTATTGGCGTCCCCTTCCTTCAAATGCAACACTCTAGACTTTTGTCTCCAACTAATCTCTTCTAAAAGAGTTAACTTTTCAATATCTGTATGAAGATTAAGTTGTTCTAACTTCTCCCCAACTATTAATCTATTGGTCTCCTCATTAGCATCTAAAACATTTAACTTGCTCCAAAGGTCCTGTTTCTTATATGTTACATTGCCAAACTTCGTCTCGTTCCACTTTTTTAAATCCAACTTCAAGGCAGCCAACTTCTTAGGTAGTATAAAACTTGGGGTTCCTTGGAACAAATAGGATGCCCACCACGTCTTCACTTTGTCGACAAAATTTTCCACCCTTAACCACATATTTTCAAAACGGAATGGAATTCTACCTCTTCGCTGACTTCCACCCTCCAACAAAATAGCAAAATGGTCTGAAAGTACTCTAGACATCCTTTTCTGTGTAAACTGTGTGAAGTGATCTGTCAATAGCGGGGAGAAAAGAAACCGATCTAGTCGAGAAGCTGAGGATGTATTGGACCAGGTGTAAAGGCCCCTTTCCATAGGTATATTCATTAACCCATGAAGAGAGATAAAGTTAGAGAATCCATACATAGCTCGAGAATAGCTAGCAGCCCCCAGTCACTCTGATGGGAAACAAATTATATTAAAGTCAACCTCCTAAGCACCATGCCAAATCCCACCAACTGATCAGCCCGATTAGTTCCTCCCACATCAACCTACGCCTTTTGTTCAAATTTGGCCCATATACGCCTGTAAAAGCCCACTCAAATTGGTCACCAACATTTTAAACATGCATGAAACCAAAAAATGCCCACCGCTTCCTCCACCTTTTCCACAACCTGTCTGTCTCACATCAATAAAATACCTCCAGAAGCACCTTTAGAACCCCGGTATAGCCAATCTACATATGGACAACTCTATATACTTCGGACAATACCTCTAGTAACCCATTCTAGTTTGGTCTCCTGCAAACACACAATATTAGTCTTCCAGGAACGCAACAAATTACAAATTTGAAGCCTCTTTTCAACTTCATTCAGCCCTCTGACATTCCAGGAAAGTAACTTCAAATTCATTGAGCAACAGAGAGAACCTGATCCCTATTAGTACCACTTCGCCTAGCAGAGGTAGAGCCATAATTAATAGAACTGAACAACCCCTTCAACTCTCTTAAACCTTTGCCCCCAACTTTTTAAGCCACGCGTTTTCTTGTTCACCTCAGCCCTCTGATTTAATTCAGCTTCAACAGCCAATAAAAATTCTATTGCTTGATCTTCCAAACCCTCTAGGGATGTGCCAAGGAAACTATCGAAATTATTAAATCTCCTTTGAAACCACTCTGAGTAAGGTTCTTGCCTCTCTGAACTATCCACACCCACAAACTTCTCCACATCCACAACTGTCTGTTCTGCCATGGCCAAAGGAAGATAAAAAGCAAGTGGTTCAATAGCTAGAGGCTAATCAGCATCCTTTGAGTAGGTATCTGAAACCCAGTCCTCCACCAGCACTTCATCCTCTTCGATAACAGCCGATGACACATTCATAACATCAGAAGGCTCCCACGGAACTAGGGCCAGTTGTTTTTGCTTTTCCAATACCTCGATAACTTCACACCGTGGCAGAGATATTTGAATCGGAACCACAACCCTTCTTCCGTCATGTAGTTCAAGTACCCACTGCTTCGAATTCCCCCATTTCTTGACTATATTGCTAGAATGCTAATGAAGAATCAGTCGGAAGTCTCACTCTAAGCTCTTGTCACTATTTGTGGTACATGCTGACTCATTCTTGGCCTCACCGACCTTGTCAGAATCAAGAAGCTCAGCCTCGACTACGTCGGAGGCTTGATTCGAGTTAGTCAGCGCCAATAACTCATACTTGGCGTCATCGACATTATCGGAGCCGAGAAACTGAGCAGCGGCAACATCGGAGACCGTCGACGACATCAACGGCGTTATCGGCACATCCACCACATCGGTGCTCAGAATATCTACCGCTGAGGACGTTGAGACCGATGGAAGCCACGAAGACTGCCCTAGCGGTTGGGTCTCTCAAATCAGAAAAGACAAGGAGGTTAGCTCTTTTGTTTTGGGCCGCCAGACCAAAGTGGGTTTGGGCTTAGAGTTATTTAAATGAGTTGGGTTGAGTGGTTTAGCTTTGGAGAGTGCAGTGGGCCTAAAGACTTGCGTGGGCTCAACCCCAGATGGACTTACTCGACCCACTTCCCGAATGTTGGAGTACTTAACTTCCCACTTACCATTCAGCCCACACTCCAAACTTAAAGATACTTCTAGCGATAAAGGAGCTTTAGTGCCATTAAGAGCATTGTCTTTAATCTCAAGCATGATTTCAGTCCCAGGTACCACTCTTTCCTTCCTAACACCCCCTATCGTGCGAATCATGGTTCTGATTGCTCAAGCTTGTTTTGTTTGAATTTTGAATACTGGGCATTAATTGCTTTCCTTTTTTGCTTCCACCATTATTTTTCCAATCACCATCCACCGTTGCCGACAAAAAGGATTTTTGTTGCCTGAACTTTTGCATTGTCGGGTTCAAGACAGATTGAGATGGCAGTTTGACGGCAAGTGTGTCAGGAGAAATAGCCTTGCGTAGATGAAATCCAAACCCTCTCCACCCAAGCTTTCCTTCCGGAACAATGATGAAACCCTTCCGACGGCCATGAACAAGTTCAGAGATCATAAGAAAGCTTCCATGTGCATTGGGTTGCAAAATAAAAACCTTATTACCATCCCTGAAGGTTCTTGCAAAGTTTCTAGGAGGTATATTTGATATGAGATCCTCCACATTAGTTAGCAAATATTTAGCACTCTCTTTACCCATGAAAACTAAGCGAAGAGACTCCTTATTTCTTTCATATATATGTATCATGTAATAAGTACCTCTCTCCTCAACAGAAAATTCAAACGTTTTGGACTCAACAAAAAAGAAAATGGAACCTCCCATGATAATCGAGAAAAAAAAAAACCAAAGAATTTTGTAACTAATCTGAGGTAGCTAGGCCTCAACTCACATGATCCACTCTGTTTTTTCAGTATAGGTCCAAGAAAACCATTTGCATATCTAGTGGGTGGCATCAGATGTATGGCCCTAATGATGTTGATCAAAGGGCTGCTTTGTGGGAGGAGTTGTCAAGGGTGCGTGAGGAGGACCATGGCGTGCTGCTTGGTAGGTGACTTCAACATTATTAGATACCCTGAGTGAGAGGCTTGGTTGTGAGTCTTTTTATTTTTGAGCAATTTCTTAGTGGATTTACCATTAGAGGGGTTTTTTTCACTTGGTTTAGAGATTCTAGAATATCCTCTATGTCGAGAATAGACAAGGCTTTGGTATCATTAGATTGGGAGGATCATTTTGGGAATGTCTCTCAAAGGGTGCCTCCTTGGGTTATTTTGGACCATTTTTCGCTTTTGTTGGAAGTTGGTGGTTTTCGTCGAGGTTGTTGTGCCTTTAAATTTTAGAATATATGGCTAAAAGCTAAGGAATTTGTTGAAGGAGTTCATCAATGGTGGACTAGGTAATGTTTTGTGGGCTCTCCAAGTTTTGTTTTGGCCCAAAAATTAAAGGCTTTGAAAGTTGGCTTGAAAAATGGAATAGGGAGGAGTTTGGGGATTTGGCCTTTAGAAAGAAGAGCTTGCTCTTTGAATTATTGGGTTTAGATGCTAGAGAAGAGTTCCTGGGCCTTTCGAATGAGGATCAGAATTGTCGTATTTAGATCAAAGATGACATAGAACATTTAGCTTCTATGGAGGAGACTTTCTGGAGACAAAAGTCTCGTGTCTTGTATGTGAAGGAGGGCAACAACAATACTCAATTCTTTAATAGGTTAGCAAACTCCCATAGAAGAGCTAACCAAATTAAGAGGATTGAGGTGGATGGTGTTCTTTATGAGGATGAGTCTGATTTGCGATCTTGGGTAGTTCATTTCTACCAGAAGTTGTATGAGGAAACCGAAATGGGGCGCCCTACTAGGAATGGGTTAGATTTTGCATGTATAAAGGAGGAAGAGAGGTTGTCCTTAGAGAGAGAATTCGTGGAGGAAGTCATCCAGGTTCTGAGGGAGATGGAGGTGGATAAAGGCCCTAGTCTAGATGGGTCAAGATGGCTTTTTTCCACAAATGCTGGAGTGTTGTGGAAAATGATGTTATGGATTTTTTTGAACACTTTCATCGACACTCCGTGTTCAAGCGGTCTATGAATGCTTCTTTTCTCGCTTTAATTCCTAGGAAGAGTAATGCCATTAATATTAAAGATTTTCGCCGTATCAGTTTGGTGGGCAGTGTGTATAAGTTGCTGTCAAAGGTGTTGGTTAACAGATTGAGGGCAGTGTTGGATAATCTCATTTCTAAGTCTCAAAATTCCTTTGTTGGTGGAAGACAAATTCTAGATTCAGTGTTCATTGCTAATGAGTGCCTAGATAGTAGGTTGAAGAGCTGTGGGTGTGGTTTGCAAGCTTGATATTGAAGAAGCATATGACCATGTGAATTGGGATGCTTTGTTTTATCTGTTGTGTTGGATGGGTTTTAGGGTGAAATGGAGGGGTGGATTAAGGCCTATGTTACTTTTACTCGTTTTTCTGTCCTGGTAAATAGCTCCCCTGAAGGTTTTTTTGGAAGCTCTCATGGTTTGCGACAAGGTGATCCACTATCCCCCTTTTTGTTTCTTTTGATAATGGAGGTCTTGAGCAGAATTTTGAGGAAGACGAAGGAGAGCGATCTTATTCGGGGTTTTCAAGAGGGAGCAATGAATTTTGTCAGTGTGCGTATTTCCCATTTGTTGTTTGCGAATGACACTATTTTATTCTGTGATGCTTCTAGGGGACAGCTTCTTTCCATAAGGTTGGCTTTGTCTTGTTTTCAAGCTTTTATGGGTTTGAAGGTTAATGTTGGGAAAAGTGAGCTTGTACTTGTTGGGGATGTGAATAACTTGGATGTCTTGGTTAATATTCTTCGGCGTAGAGTGGGCAGCTTGCCTATGAAATTTTTGGGAATGCCTTTGGGAACTTTGTTTAAGATAGCTTTTATTTGGAACCCTATTTTGGAGAAGATGGAGAAGAAACTATCAGGTTGGAAGCGTCTCTATTTATCTAAGGGTGGTAGGCTCACGTTATTGAAGAGTACTCTCTCTAGCCTCCCAACGTACTATTTATCTCTGTTCACCATTCCTAAGGCTGTGGCTGCAAGATTGGAAAGTATCCAGAGGAATTTTCTTTGGGGGTCTTTAGAGGGGTGCTTTAAATACTCTTTGGTGGCTTGGGAAAAGGTTTGTTCACCCATTGAGGTGGGTGGTTTGGGGACAAGAAATGTGGTGTCTTCTAACCAAGCCTTGTTAAGGAAATGGCTGTGGAGAATTTGGAGATATGGACACGAAGTTAACCATCTCTGGCAGAGAGTTATCTCCACTAAATATGGAGAGGGTCAAGGGGGGTGGAGCACTAAAGTTTGCAAGAGGGCTCATGGATGTGCCTATGGCGTAGTATTCAGGAGGGAGAGCTTTTCTAAACTACTTTCGTTTTTAGTGGGTGATGGTACTCGTATCTGTTTCTGGCATGATAAGTGGATTGGTTATAATACCCTCAAATCCCTATATCCTGAGCTCTACGTGTGTTCAACTGACAAGGAAGTTTGTATCTCTGAGGTTTTATGGCTTCCGGAGGGGGGAAATGCTAGAATTTGGGATTTGAGATTTTATAAGGAATTTCAAGACTGGGAGTTAGCTGCATTTTATTCACTTCTTGCGTTTATCCAATCTCACATTCCTTGGGGTACAAGAAGTGATGCTCTTTGTTGGTGTCTCAAAGGTAATGGTAGGTTTGACATTTGGTTTTTCTATCATAAGATTCGGGTTGCTCAGAGTTCTTTGTTCCCTTGGAAGGGTATTTGGAAATTTAAGGTTCCTAAGCGAGTGGCTTTCCTTTTGTGGACAATTGCTCATGGTTGGATTCTTACTTTGGATAATCTCATGCTTACGGGACGTTCTTTGGCAAATCGATGTTGTTTGTGTCATTGTGATGGGGAATCGGTGGACCACTTACTTCTACGTTGTCCTGTTACACATACTTTTTTTTGATAGGCAATCAGAAAACTAATATTAATGAGAAAAAAATGAAAAGTACAAGATGTTCATGATGATGAACAACAAGAAATAATAGAACAAATAGTACAACGAAAAGAGGGTAGTCAAGAAACTAAGCTAAGGGAAGACATAAACTCAAAGAAAGAAGAACAATAAGTAAAACCCCAACAACGAGACCACTCCAATAGACTACGTTGGCATAAAGCCTTAAACTCATCACAATGTCTACTCATTGTCCTCAAAAGATTGACGATTTCATTCCAACCACACAATCCACATTAAGCACATTCCGAATGTCCGAATTATGCTTCCCAAGCTACTGATGCCAACAAGATAACAAACCCGCCACTGATCCTAGCATAACCCAATGAATACCAAAAGCCTAAAGCATAAAAGTCCATAATGAAGAAGAAGGTGGTCTACCGACTCCCCATCACAGCAACACATGCAACACCAACACATACATTTTGGATTTATATGCTTCAGGTCTTTGACATGTATTGGGTCATGCTAGACTTGGTGGCAGGTTTACTGTGCTGGCATCAATGGCTTGAGAATTATACTTCAAATGTTTGGAATTTGATCCCAATTTATTTGATGTGTATTGTATGGTTGGAATAGAACCACCGCTCTTTTGAGGACACTAAGAAAATGTTGGAAGAGTTAATTGTGCTCTGCTAGCGTAGTCTCTTTGATTGGTCTCGTTATTGGGGTTTTCATTTCCTGTTGTTCATCATTATGAACAACTTGTATTTTTCCTACTTTTTTCATAAATAATTCTCATGATTACCTATCAAAAAAATAATAATTGTTATTACATGTTTACATTGTGTATTAACTCTTTGGAGGCATTGAGAAGATTGGGAAATGAAACAGAGTTAGATGAAAATATGTGCAGAAGATGCACTTGATCTAAGATGATTTGCTTTATCTGAATCTTAATTGTATGCTAACACCTCTGTTAACATTTCTACTCTGTCTTGTACTTGCATATTGTGTTGCTTTTAGCTATGATAAATGGATAGAAAATTTGTTACTAAAGTTTATATTTGGTTGCATACAGAGGAATCTTACATTTGGGGGAACTTCTTTTTATCTATTATTTGTTGAGTTTTATACAAATAAAATATTAACTAATGTTTTGTATTTTCCTACAGAAAAATTTGAACAATATCTTTTAAATCTACTAGCCTAGAATGAGATGTCAAATCAGTAGGTTCAGCCAGAACAAATTTCTTATTGATATGGATTTGACACTTAGTTTCATCAATATGTTGGACAGATGGTTGTTTTATGATTCAATGCTTTGTCATTGTTTGATGGATCTAGGTTGTGTAATTTTATGATGTTTTCCTCCATTTATTTGTTTGTTAATTTTTTATTTTTCATTTTTGCAGGAAGGTGTCAATATCTTGGCTGTAAATTATGGTGCCCCCGGGGCATGTCCACATCCCCGGCAACTGAAACTTGTAAGTCAAAATTGATCTTTGTTTTTTGTTTATGTTACTGAATGAACTGAAAAATTGGAATTTTTATCTGATATAAAAAGTAGTTTACTATTGTTTGACTATCTGGGACTCTTTAGTTGGTTTCAGATTTTTATTTGATCCCTTTAAGGCTTTAACCCCTTGGGTAATGGCTGAGTTGAAATGAAGCCCTAACCAGAGAGGTTTCTCTTGGACTTGGGAGTGTGGTATATTTCTTGGCTGTGCTTTATAGAAGTAGTAGTAAATCAGTTAAGATGCTATAATCTTAGCAATCTTTGTTGCGGCATAATTACTACTTTATTTTGAGAGAGAGAGAGAGAGAGGAGGGGGGGGGGGGGGGGGCTTTTTGTTCTTCAATGCTGTATCTTTGAAAACTTGGAATTTTAATCATATGATGTGCTTAAATCCAATAATGGCAGCTGATATTTAGATGACGAATTTAATTATCTTGATTTTGGCTTGTTGACGAGCAGCATTTGATTTAAATTTTGCGACTAGAACTTTAAATCTGGAGAGTGATAAGAGACTAAGCTGTGGAGCATGATGTGTAGCAAAAAATGTTACTTTTCTCTTGTTTTTTTGTTGTCTCTATTTCAGCCTGCAAAATGGTCTTTCAAGTCACACACGGTTTTGAAGAACAGCGAGCAGGCACCAAGGTAACTGGTCTGATATTGTTATTTCTTTCCACCTTGTAGAAGTAGTATCTGGTATAGTATGTTGCTGCAATTAATTCTCTGAAAAAGTTTAATGGAGTTTTCCAGAAAAATTTACTGAAAGAAAAAAAAAATTATAATGTTTCCTTCTTGTCAGCTCAACTGATTGACGTCATTGTTACCTGTTTTGTCCGTCCAAGTTCATGTGGTCAATCTGTCTATTAGATTAGGTTTTGTTCAAGACTGCTAATTGATTTGGGGCTTTTTATTAAATATTTCAAGTGCAGTCATTACTTTATCAATGTACTAATCATTATGTCTTTCTAAATGGTTTATCAGTCATGTTGATAGTTGTAAATTTCTTACTTGCAGAGCTCCAGTATTTTCTGAAGATATTCTTGGAGAGACTGCAGAGGGTGAAGTTGTACCGCCACCAGAAAGGTCCTTTTGGGCTAAATATGTGAGTACCAAAGAATTAATTGTTTTCTTAACTTTTTTCCCCTTAATTTTTGTTATAAGTACTTTTCCCCCCTTAATCATTCTTTCATCACAATAATTTTGTACACCATTGGATTTGTGGCCATATCAGTGGATGTACCTGATCCCTCTTGGACTGATCGTCATGAATGCCATAACCCAAGCAATGAATATGCCAGAAGAACAAGGTGGTGGCCAAGCACAGCAGCCAGGGGCTGCAGTCCAGCGTGGGCCAACTCCTGCTGTGCGGAGAAGATGATGGGTTTGGTTGCCTCTAACATCTAGGATGTGTGGAGTTATAGACTGACCTTTGCTGTCTGTAAAATTTTTGTTATTATTCCAATTGGAAATCATTTCTGTTAATGAGATAGCCTTCAGAAGAAGGGTAAAGCCCTCAAAATTTCCACAGATGCATTTGAATTCTATTGGGAATCATAACATGTTGCAACTTAAAACTTTTAAAAACGTTAGTTAAATTGGAGATTCATGCTGCTCGCTCACTGTTTTCCGTCTTCTACATAGTTTTCTTGAATGCTAATTAAAGCACCTGTGGCTAGAATAACTTCTCTCTTTGTTCCCTTCCCCTTTTTTATCCCTATAATAAATTGCTGGTTGATCCCTTCCCCTTTCTTTGTTCCCTTCATCTGTTGACAGCACTTGGATGTGTAAAGTTTGCTTCTGTTTGTTTCTATGAAAAAACCTTGTATAAATATAGTTTTTTGTGTTTTTCAGTGTTTGTTAGCATTAAAAAAAATTAGTCAAAGGAAAGCTATATTTGATCAACATGAAAAATGTGACTTGTTTTTTAGAAATTGTTTTCCGCTAAAATTTTTGTGAAAACAACTATATCTTATGGCAAGCTAAATAAGAAAAATTAAGAGATTTTTTTTTAACACATTTAAGGCTGCTATCAAACATAAGAAAATGAAATAGGGAAAATCTTTAAATGAAAATTGGTTAGATTTTTGTTTTACCGCAACAAGAAGCCTTTTATTTTGGGGCGTTTTGCTATAGCATATATTTTACAAACCTATGAGTAGAACTCACCCTTGAAAATCGGCTTGTAAGAGAAGGGTGTTCAAAAGCTTATAAACACATGGTTAAGTTTACACTTAATTCATATGGGACACTAAGATCATAACAGTATAAATAGGAAAGGAAAAAAAAAAAGTATCTAATGAGATTGTTTTAATTTTTATGGGACTTATTTCTTATTGGATTACAAATATGTAGGTGTCGAAGGCCAAAATTTCACAAAAAAACCCATTCTATGAAAAGTAAAGAAAGACCATAGGTTTTAACAAAAGAATGCCCAATTCATGCAGCAAAAAGAATCGACATCAAGGCCCTATGTATGTTTAGATTTCCAGCAAAAAAGGCTATTAAAAAAGTCCAGCAAATTCCAGTGAAAGAACTGGGCCAGGATTTCTAGAGGTTACCAGAGGCTCGGGATCCTCGGGACATGCAGCACAGCTAAAGTGGGACTGAGACAGCTTAAAAGGAGTACCACGAAATACAAGAAATGAAGAACAAATATGTCACTCTCAAGCACCCAGTGATGCAGCAAAGAATCAGAAAGCTTGAAGAGTAACAATTCATGAACAAAAGGCTGGTACCCCGGGGAACCCAGAATGAAGAATTATAAAGGGAAGTGGCTGGAAAACCTTCAACCCAGCAGAAAAGGGTTTTGCTCACTTGGGAAAAATGACAACAAGGAGGACAGCCAAAAAGCTAAGTCCAAGAGGTAAAAGGACTTAAAAGAACAGAGGGTAAACATCAGCTATCCAAAATGGAAAGTCAGTAAGTGGCTTTTAGGAAAACAGAACTAAGAGATGAAAACTATCAGAAACAGAGAAAGAATCAACGGTCAGAAATGACTGGCATAACAGGGGCTCTGGTACCCAAAGAGCCAAGGGGGAAGAATCAATGGTATCCAAACCCTAAAATGACATTATAAAAAGGGGGAAGCAGCCAACATGAAAAGGCATTATGCAGCAATAGAAAATCACAGAAGAGAATCGTTAAGATAACTCTATAAAACTTAAGAAAAACAGAGGAACCGCTCCCGGTATCCTAGAAACAGCCACTATAGCACATACTCAGATTCAACAAATTCAAACTTTGCAAGTCTTGGAAGCTTGAATAGCTATCAAAGTCTGTAATTTTTGAGCTTAGTTGAACCTTGTATCGCGTGAATATAGAACTATAGGAAGAGCTCTGTAAAATCAAAAGAAAACAGGGGAATCACTCCCGGTATCCCAGAGACAGCCACTATAGCACATACTTGGATTCAACAAATTCAAACTTTGCAAGTCTTGGAAGCTTGAATAGCTATCAAAGTCTGTAATTTTTGAACTTAGTTGAAACTTGTATCACGTTTTAGTGAGCATTGTAATCATAACTAAGGAAAATTAATAAGATGCACCTCACTGATTCGAGGATCCTTGACTTTGTCTTACATTATATATTATTTGCTGCGCATTCCCTTGCTGTTAAAATGTCATTCAATACAGATATTTTTGTTTGTCAGTTATTTGTATTGTAGGGAGCTTGTTTTGTGCATCATTCGGTTCTTAAACAGCCTTTTAGCTACGGTAAACCGAGCCCAGTCCACCAAGAATACTTATTTGGCTCAGGAACTTTGGGCCACAGTGCTGAGAAGAAAAAAGCACTCTCACATTTTGGCGACTCCGCTGGGGACTGGGAAAAAGGAGAGGGAAAAAGCAGTCTTTTCGCAAGCATGGCTCCAAAGCTAGGAAACACCTAGAGGAAGGAAAGTTCCTCTTAGTGCATTCAACATCAAGATCCCAAAAGTGCGGGTTCCTCCAACGAACGTTCTACCAAGGGACTCTATATGGAATTTTGGGGAACTTCCCAACACAAGATAAGTTTTATGCATCATTATTTTCTCCACTTTATATTTTGAACATAGTGGACTGAAATATATGGTTTTCAAATGGATAGCTATCACTATGTTGCATGAAAGCAAAAGTATTGTATTGTTTAGTAACAGAAGTAGACACTCGTTCTACACAATATAGAATCATAGATAAGTTTAGTTGTCATACTCATCCTCCATTTAAATGGACCTCATTTAAAGATATTCATAAAAGACAACTGCCCAGCTAAATTAATTAGTTTCGAAAAATAATGAATAAATAAATCTCTGGTGGCCAAGCCCTTAGCTCAACTCAACTTATTCTTCAACCTTTTGTTGGAGGTGGGGTACTACAATATTGTTTTATTTTAGCTTATTGGTGGTTGAGACCATGTTGTTAAATGGTTTTGACATTGATCAAAAGTTCACAATGTTCTGAACATGGTATGGGATTGGCTGCTGATGACTCCACACTTTGATTAGCATTTATGCAGTTAGTTTAGTCCTAAACTTTGAAGTCCAAAACTTGAAGATGCTTGTTAAATAAGGTATTGGTGGTGTGAAACTACTTTGTACCATTGGTCTCTAAAGGCAACTCACTGGTCTCATAAAAACTTAACTAATACTGAAGGTGTTTTGAGAGTACAGCCGACCTATAGAGTACAACCAAAAAGTTAAAAATAAATATTGAACTCAACTAGAAGAAGCAAAATCTTGTTTCTTGTGAGGATTCTACTCTTTACAAAAAGGGGGTAAGAGGAGTCATGTAATAATATTTTAACAATCAAAACATTGTCTCATTGCTAAAAAAAAAAAAAATGGAGAAGTGAGCCAAAAAAAAAAAAAAAAGATTGATGGAATGAAGATTGTATGAGCTACACAGTAAAGCAATTACCTCACGTTAGGGGGCTGATTTATTTTCTTTAAAAAAAAATTCATAATATTGTTTCATTTCTTTTTTAAAAAAAGAAAAAGAAAAAAGAAAGAGAAGTAAGCGAATCAAAGAGGCTTGATGAGATGTAAATTACATAGCAAAGCAATCACCTCACGTTGTGAAGCTAAATAATTTTGCAGCAACTTGATAATAATATCATATGGCGCAGGTTAACAAAATGGACAAGTTCTTTGGCTCCGCCCATGGATTTGGCAAAATGGAGTAGTTCCATGATCCCAACAAAGCTGAGGAGATTCTTTATTTCAGCAAGGCTGTGTACACCCTTATTCCAACAAAGCCTAGGAGATCCTTGACTCCAGGAAGCAAAGCCTGGGAGATCCTTGATCCCAACAAAGCTGAGGAGATTCTTTATTCTAGCAAGGCTGTGTACACCCTCATTCCATCAAAGCCTAGGAGATCCTTGACTCCAAGAAGCAAAGCCTGGGAGATCCTTGATCACAACAAAGCCTGGGAGATCCTTGATTCCAAATGAGATCCTAGATTCCAGTAAAAAAAAAAAAAACTGAGTAGTTCCCTGGGTCTAGACACGAATCCAACAAAAATAGAGTAGCTCCTTGATTTCAAAGAAGTTGAGTAGTTCCTTGGTTCCAACCATGGATCTAGCAAAAATGAAGTAGTTCTTTGGTTCCATAAAAAATTTCAAGTTGTTCCTTGGTGGAATAGTTTTCTAATTCTAGCAAAGTGGAACAATTCTTTGGTTCCAACAAAGTTGAAGTACCTCCATGGATCCAACAAAGTTAAATGGTTATAAAAAAAAATGGAGGCCCAAAAAAAAAAAATTGATAAAAGTTCCACAATAGCATTAAGAGAAGGTGGATCAAGCATGGTTCAACAATTACCTCTTGTCCTGGGGGCTAAAGCCTATTGTGTGATGGGCCTTGAATACATTTTGAAGAAAATCAATAGAAACACTACATTGCAAGTCAACAGCAAAATCAACATTATTGAAAGCTCAACAACTATACAGTACATCTATCATTTCTTATAGCTCAACAATTGGGCCCACCCATGGAAATAACAAGATTTGAAGGAGATACAGAGACCACTGAAGGACACCTACAACTAGCTCTGAAGGCCAACCATGACATCACAAGTATTGCCTAATCCTCTCAATGTACCACTAGTACATGAAAGAGGGATTGAATGGGAAGTCCACAAAAGTCATTGCCAATCCTAGTCCTTTCATCTAGCACAAAATAAACTTTGTGGAAAATATACTTTATGATGAATTAGCTCCAGCTGAAGAATATCCTATTGTTAGGATCCCGGGGGCTCCCGTCTCGAGGATCCCGGGGGACTCCTATCCCAGAAGAAGAAGAAACCTGGAAGGAAGGCAGAATTTTACTTATGAAGGCATGTGGGACCTAAATGTAGCCTACAAAAGGATCTTGGACCACCATCTTACATGATAGCCCAAGAAGAGATCTTGGAGGAACCAGGGGATACGATGAGTCAGAATATCCCATCTCCAGGATCCCAAGGAGCTCCCATCCCAGAAGAAGGAAACAATACCCATGGTTTTAAGGATCCCTCAGACAGAAAAAAAGACAGAAGGAGGAAGGCCAATATACTGCTTTTGAAGATCCCAGAGAAACTTATGGATATGGAAAGGAAGGCATAAATCCTACCAAAGGAAAAACTAGAAGAGGTGAACTTGGGGGCTGACCCAAGGAACCTGGGGCCTATCCTAATCAGCAATTAGTTATTAGTACAAAAAAAAAAAGAGCAACTGGTGGAGCTATGGAAAAATATGAAGATTTATTGGCATAGACTCCTTCAAATTAAATAAGGCACGTCCAAAGGATAAATTTCCTTTGCCTAACATCACTCTCTTCATAGATCCAACTAAGGCAACAACAATATCAACCATAAAGAGCCATACCACGGTCAAGGAACTCAAGAGCTTCTTGGAAAAAGTTTCTTACATTAGGAAGTTCACATCAAGACTAGCCTTGGTCACTAGTGGACTATCCAAACTGTTAAAAAAGGAGAATGCTTTCATATGGGGAGTTGAGCATCCAATCATAAAACTTCAACATGAGTCATTTGCCTACCTTATAGGTACTAGTCCATGGCAAAATCATTATTGTTGTACCTGGGATCCCGATCCCAAGCATACAGAGCATTAAAGGAAACCGAAATGAGGTATCCCAACATAGAAAGGGCGCATTTGGCGGTCATGCATCTCAACAACTGAATCATTACTTTTTTACCACCAAATCCTATTGGTGATAAGCTCTCATCCAATAAAAGCCCTCCTCCATCAGCCCTTGCGATCTTGAAGAGTGGCCCAGTGGCTAATATTAATTTCCAAATACAACATAGGTCCTAAGGATCCCCAGAGCTGTCAAGAGCTAAGCTGTAGCAAACTTACTGGTCTAGTTCCTTGAAGAAGAGGAGTACCTATCGAGTGAGAAGATCTCTAAAAAAAAAGCAGTAGCGGTAGAGATCCTTGTAAAGAAACAGACTATGAGATTTGTGAAGACAGCCTTCAAAGAGCATGCCTAGAGGAATCCTTCCTCTTCCAGGATCCCCGTAAGAGGATCACCCACTTGAAGAAAACACCATGACAGAATCATCTTGGTAGAGCTCCTGGCCACCAATTCACTAGTGAGAGCAACCTTAGATGACTCATAAAAGAAGTTTATTTTCATAAAAGATTTATTCACAGCCAAGAGAGGATATTATAGAAGATCCTCGGAGAAGGAAACAAATCCTCAACCCTTTAAAGAAAAGAAAAGAAATCAGTTCAGTGAGTCCACTTGAGAACGAGGGGCTACGAAGGAACTTTCTCTGAAAATTGAAAAATTCAATGGTCATGAACGAATTTTCCAAGTGGCATGGCCTAGGACTTGGGAAAGGAAAAATTTTCCATGTACCTAGCCCAGGACTTGACCAAAACAGAATTTTTCCAAGTGGCATGGCCTAGGACTTAGGAAAGGGAAAATTTTCCATGTACCTAGCCCAGGACTTGACCAAAACAGAATTTTTCCAAGTGGCATTGCCTAGGACTTGGGAAAGGGAAAATTTTCCATGTACCTAGCTCAGGACTTGACCAAAACAGAATTTTCCAAGTGGCATGGCCTAGGACTTGGGAAAGGGAAAATTTTCCATGTACCTAGCCCAGGACTTGACCAAAACAGAATTTTCCAAGTGGCATGGCCTAGGACTTGGGAAAGGGAAAATTTTCCATGTACCTAGCTCAAGACTTGATCATAATAGAAATTTTCCAAGTGGCATGGCCTAGGACTTGGGAAAGGGAAAATTTTCCATGTACCTAGCCCAGGACTTGACCAAAACAGAATTTTCCAGGTGACATGGCCTAGGAATTGGGAAGAGCAAACTTTCCATGTACCCAGCCCAGGACTTGGCCTAGAACAAATTTTCTAAATACATGGCTCAGAAATTGGCCAAGACCAAAAGTTTCCAAGTACAACCAAGAAAATGGTCAAAAGCAAAAATTTATGGGTACAAGCTGTAACATGTACCAACAATAGGTACAAGTGTAGATTGTAAGCATATCCTAGTAATGGGTACAACTTGCAACACATACTAGTAATGGGTACAAGCTGTACCATGTACCAGCAATAGATACAAGTCGCAGCACGTCCCAGCAATGGGCACAACTTGTAGCATATCCCAGCAATGGATAAAAGCCATAGCATATCCTAATAATGGGTACAACCTACAGCACGTACCAGTAATGGTTACAAGTTGTACTATGTACCAGCAATAGATACAAGTCGTGGCACATCCCAGCAAAGGGTGCGAATTGTAAAGCAAGGCCCAACGAAAAGTACAAAGAGAAAGAGCCTTGAACAGGTATAAAAACCCAAAAGTGGGTGTATAAAGTGCACAAGATTGACCTCTTTGAAAGAAATTGGTTCAAGGGAGCCTAAGGAAGCAAAGAAGGTGTGACAAAAAAAAAATTCCAAGAGTACATATCACTTGAAGCTGCAAAAGCATGGATACTTTTGCAAATCTCTATACAAAGAGATTAGTCAATGACATTGCAAATCAGCTAGCAACATTTCCCTCCTCCTACAAGGTGTAAACTCACCAAAGGCTTGGAGGTACTTCAATTCAACAAAAGAAAGCTTAATACTAACAGGAAGGCCAGGAAAGTATCCAAGAACAATTTATTTTCTCGCGCGTGGGCTACAGCTAACCCACGAGCTCGGGGGGCTAATGTTGAAGGCCAAAATTTCACAAAAAAGCCCATTCTATGAAAAGTAAGGAAAGACCATGGGTTTTAACAAAAGAAGGCCCAATTCATGCAGCAAAAAGAATTGACATCAAGGCCCTATATATGTTCAGATTTCCAGCAAAAAAGGCCATTAAAAAAGTCCAGCAAATTCCAGTGAAAGAACTGGGCCAGGATCCCCAGAGGTTACCAGAGGCTCGGGATCCTCGGGACGTGCAGCATAGCTAAAGTGGGACTGAGACAGCTCAAAAGGAGTACCACGAAATACAAGAAATGAAGAACAAATATGTCCCTCTCAAGCACCCAGTGGTGCAGCAAAGAATCAGAAAGCTTGAAGAGTAACAATTCATGAACAAAAGGCTAGTACCCCAGGGAACCCAGAATGAAGAATTATAAGGGAAGTGGCTGGAAAACCTTCAACCCAGCAGAAAAGAGTTCTACTCACTTGGGAAAAATGACAACAAGGAGGACAGCCAAAAAGCTAAGTCCAAGAGGTAAAAGGACTTAAAAGAACAGAGGGTAAACATCAGCTATCCAAAATGGAAAGTCAGTAAGTGGCTTTAGGAAAACAAAACTAAGAGATGAAAACTATCAGAAACAGAGAAAGAATCAACGGTCAGAAATGATTGGCATAACAGGGGCTCTAGTACCCAAGGAGCCAAGGGGGAAGAATCAATGGTATCCAAACTCTAAAATGACACTATAAAAAGGGGGAAGCAGCCAACATGAAAAGGCATTATGCAGCAATAGAAAATTACAGAAGAGGATCGTTAAGATAACTCTGTAAAACTCAAGAAAAACAGAGGAACCGCTCCCGGTATCCCAGAAACAGCCACTATAGCACATACTTGGATTCAACAAATTCAAACTTTGCAAGTCTTGGAAGCTTGAATAGCTATCAAAGTCTGTAATTTTTTAGCTTAGTTGAACCTTGTATCGCGTGAATATAGAACTATAGTAAGAGCTCTATAAAATCAAAAGAAAACAGGGGAACCGCTCCCGGTATCCCAGAGACAGTCACTATAGCACATACTTGGATTCAACAAATTCAAACTTTGCAAGTCTTGGAAGCTTGAATAGCTATCAAAGTCTGTAATTTTTGAACTTAGTTGAACCTTGTATCACGTCTTAGTGAGCACTGTAATCATAACTAAGGAAAATTAATAAGATGCACCTCATTGATTCGAGGATCCTTGACTTTGTCTTACATTATATATTATTTGCTGCGCATTCCCTTGCTGTTAAAATGTCATTCAATACAGATATTTTTGTTTGTCAGTTATTTGTATTGTAGGGAGCTTGTTTTGTACATCACTCGATTCTTAAACAGCCTTTTAGCTGCGGTGAACTGAGCCCAATCCACCAAGAATACTTATTTGGCTTAGGAACTTTGGGCCACAGTGCTAAGAAGAAAAAAGCACTCTCACAGTAGGTTTTATATGATATAAGAGGGTGGTCACATGAGATTGTTTCCTGAAATTCTCTTGTAAATTGGAGGGTTGGAATGGAATACTGACCTCGTAAATAGGAGGGCTAGAATTGGATGTTGACCTCGTAAAGAGCACCACATGCTTTGTGCCAACAAGAAAATGTTTCCATAATATGCATCATTTCCATCACATGAGAATACATGCTGAAACTTGTGGAATATAGATGACTATGTCTCACCTTCCATATAAATCATGAATAGAATACATGCTAAATATTTTTTGTATTATTTTACTTGTCAATATATATATATATATATATATAATCATGTGGTATATGAACTATCATAAAGGATGAAAACCATGATAGAAAAGCCTATGCTTAAATTCCAACTTTTGAACATGTTTTTTTTTTTTTGCATCAATGAGTACTAATAATTCTTGTCTGCAATTAGAAAGCATTATTCTTCCATCCCAAAGGAATAAAATGTTTCCGTAATATTAGTAAAATTACAGCTAATTCTATACTCAATGACTCAAATTCTAGTTCAATCAGGCTTGAACTCATACATCCATTGTACTCTTTGGAAAAAGAATAACACAACAAACCTCTCAACACTACCTTAAATCTTAACTTTAGAGCACAATCTGAACAAGCTTGGGGTTGACATCGTTTTTTACTTACTTCCTTAATTATATTTACCGGATATCATCCAATAAATAGTTCATTCATGGACACAGCTCATTTGGGATAACTAAGAAGATTAAAATCTTAACCCTCCAAAATCTTGATTTGCCTTCACCCTCTGTTAAAGTAAGGACCCCACATCCAATTTTCAGCCCCAAAATCCAATTATCTTGAATCGCCAAAAAAAAAAAATCACCATGGCAAGCAACATATATTTCTATTTTTTTTTTGTACGCTGGAGATAATAGATAAATTTCAGAGTTCAAAGACCTAACCGTCAAGCCTGTATATTGGGAACATTGGCTGCTGAATTGACACTCATAACTATGGATAACCAAGGGAGTCTACTTCAGAGAAAACCATAAAGAGTTGATAGGACTGCGGAACCTATTTGTACATGGTATCATTTGGTTATAATCTAAGGTAGCTGATTTTCTTGGTCTCTCTAGACTATAATTAGAAAGGGGAAATTGCAATTTACCCACCTGTGGTTTGGCCTGTTTTAACAGTGCCTACTCGTGGTTTGAAATTTATCACTTAACCCACCTGAGGTGACCTCCGTTAGACCCCCCTTACCCACCTCTGTCATTTCCGTTAGAAAACCCCCTTTACTATATAAACCAAAATTAGAACTCAAATATAACCTAAAAAAAGGAATGAGTTCTCTCCCTCTCTCTAACCCCAAACCCATTTCCTCTGTATCAAGATCCCTAAAAACCCCCCCAAAAAAATGAAGTTGTTTGCGCAGAGCTCTCACCACTCTCGTCGAATCCTTCAATAACTCATCTGGAAACTGAAATTCAAACAAAATGTAGTTGGATTTCGACTAATGAACATTGAAAGTCAGCCCTAATCCTCTCTCTTTGATCACAGATAGAAATTTAGGAATAGAATTTGAACATAATTTCTAAATGAAAAATTAAAGAAATTCACTGAAACTAGTAAATTAATCGGAGAGAATGAAGAAACAGATCTCAGCAAACAAACAGAGAAATTCACTGAAACAACAATTTTTTTTTCTTTTTTCTTTTTCTTCAGTTTCTCAGCAAACAAACAGAAAATGAAGAAATAGATCTCAGCAAACAAACAGAGAAATTCACTGAAACAACAATTTTTTTTCTTTTTTCCTTTTCTTCAGTTTCTCAGCAAACAAACAGAGAATGAAGAAACAGATCTCAGCAAACAAACAGAGAAATTCACTGAAACAACAATTTTTTTTTCTTTTTTCCTTTTCTTCAGTTTCTCAGCAAACAAACAAAGAATGAAGAAACAGATCTCAACCCCTCACTCTCCGAACGAGTTCTCAAAGCCCTAACCCGAGCCAGCTTCAAGTTCTGCACGCCGGTCCAGCCGCCACAGTCCACTTACTCTGTAGCTACAAGGACGTCGCCGACGATGCTACCACCGGATCTGGTAAACCCTAGCTGTAGCTGCAACAGCAAACACCACGCCTTCCTCGAAACGACAGCGTATCACTATCGAGCCACACCTCGAGGAGAAGAAGCCGCAGCCAATTCCTATCGACGATTCGCGGATAGGGGTTTTTGGACTGATGAGGACGAGATCGAGCTTCTCTAGGGGTGGACCGATGAGGACGAGATCGGCTGTGGACCGATGAGGACGAGATCGAGCTTCTCTAGGGGTTTTTGGACTACACGACGTTGCGCGGCTCGACTCACCACAACGACATTGCTTTTTTCTATGATCAGTCGAAGCTCCAGCTCGATTTCAACAAGAACCAGCTCGTCGAGAAACTGCGTCGTTTGAAGAAGAAGTACCGAAACGTTGTCAGCAAAATCAGTACCAGAAAAGATTTCTCCTTCAACCAATCAGAGAATAAAGACACCAAATTTGGTGTTTAATTGCCGGTACTGCTAATTAAACACCAAATTTATCAATTGTTTCGTTCCCTTCTTCTTCTTTTTTTTTTTTTTTTTTTTTTTTTTAGGGTTCCATTTGGGTTCTAATTTTGACTTATATAGTAAATGAGATTTTCTAACAGAAAGGGCTGAGGTGGGTAACGGGGGTCTAACGGAGGTCACCTCAGGTGGGTTAAGTGACAAATTTCAAACCACGGGTAGGCACTGTTAAAACGGGCCAAACCACAGGTGGGTAAATTGCAATTTCCCCAATTAGAAATGATGTATTTCATCAATATACTGAAACTCATAGAACCATGTGAGAACAAATCTGCTATTAAATATCTTAGCTCAACTGCACCAGAACTAGCAAGCCAAGTTTTTATCAAAAATAATTTCAGCAGTCATATATGATAAATATGTGCTCAAACAACTCATAAATTGTTATTATGTTTGAAGAACCAGGATATATGTTTTGGCCTTATTCCTTTATTCATGCATAGTCATATTTTGGTTCTTCTATAACTGGCCATCACTGCAGATTCACTTGCTCTCACTCCTTAGGCTTTAGGTCAGCATCCTGAGCATTCTCCTCAGCCTGGTTTGTAGAAGACTCAATGGGGTTGTTGTTCACATCCCCACCTGGTAGTAGCTGCTGTTGGCAAATAATTCGTCTCAGCTCATTGTTCTCCTCCTCCATAGCAAAATTGAGTGCTATCATTGAAAGAAATACAACATTATTTAAGGTCATACATGCTACTAACAAAGGTGATATGAGGATAAAGTGCCAATAGCTAGAGAGGATAAATGGTGTAACAAGCATATGTAACACTTGTCTAACATAGAAGTGGGTCCCATGCTGGTATATGGTGTAAGAGGCATATATAACGCTCCTTTCACATAGGGGTGATGATGAACGACACAATTTACTATTTAATTATTGTAATTTATTATTTTTGGTATTTTTATGTAAAAAACGTTATTTTAGGTTTAGGTGATTTATTTCCTTGTTTTTAGGTGCATTTAATGCTTTTTAGGTCAAATTTGATTTTTGATATGGTTAGGTATTAATTAGGAGTTATTTTAGAATATATTTTCTTGTCTGTCAAGTTTTATGGAGTCCTTAAATAGGCTCCTAAGTCTGTAAACGTTTTTAAGAGATTGGTGAATAAAAATCAGAAAATGTGAGGCTTTGCTCTTCTTTTGGTTCTTCAAGAACTGTGAACTTATCAGGGATTCTTCCTTGTGGCGTTCAAACTTTATACCTTTGGTTCGTGATTCATTATAATCATTGGGTCAAGGTCTATTACTTATACCTTTGGTTCGCGTTTCGATTATAAACGTTGGGTCAAGGTTTCTATCAAAAAAACTGAATTTTTAGCTTTCTTGGGCAAGTATTCCAATATTTTTGTTGGGTCTCAAAGCGTGTCGATTGAGGTTCGCATCAAGTGAGTCTCATGTCTTTCGGGTCTACCTAAGAAGGTGGCGTTAAATATGCATGTTATACCATATTCTTTTTTCAATCACTTGTGTTGGTGGAACAATCATACTTTTAGCTAAGCACACCAAAATGAGTGTTTATATGAATTAAAGAATCACATTTAAATGCCACTAGAAGTTTACAATAAGTTGTGTATAGTGTATAGCTTGCTAAGGGTAGGGTTTGCGCAACCACTAGGCCAATTAGGCAGTCGCTTAAGGCCCCTAAGTGGAACATGGACCCCAAATTTTAACCAATTTTTTTTCTCGATACTTATAAGAGTATTAATTAGACCCCAAATATTAGCCAATAAATAAAAATAAATAAATGAGTAATGCTATGGACAAAACAAAATGTCACAATAATTTCACATAACATTTCTAAATTAACATGCCAACTCACACATGGCTCCACCACGAAAACAAATTCTTAGTCCCATTTTTTATGTACCACTTTAATTACGATCCACCAATCATAACTTATTAACCAAAGTAGAAAAAAAAAAAAAAAAAAATTGAAATATATGACATATCATGATTGGTGGAGCATAAAGTAGTACACAAAAAATTAGGACAAAGGATTTGTATTTGCCCATCGCAATCTCTAATTTAATTTTTTTGCTGTTCTAATTTAAGAATGTTGTGAAATTGTTATGACATTTTGTTGTACCCCTAGTAATACTCAAAAGAAATTGTTTATTAAAGACAAAAATAAAATATAGAAAAGGGAATTTTTTTTAGAAAAGAATAGGTGGACTGTAGACCACAGTCTACCCACTTTTTTTTTTTTTTAATAAAATTTTATTTTGTAGCTTTATATATATACTAGTTGTTAAAAATAAAAACGTTTTTGTGAAAATTTTATCGAGTCTAAAAATGGTTCTCTAGATAATTTGTTATAAGCTATGAACATTGTGTAATAAAAAAAAATTAGGTAAAATCTCATAAAATGAATAAGAAAATTTTCAAAAAAAAGTTACAAAAAAATTTAGATGAACAACTCACAAATGAACAAAAAAATCATTAAAAAAAAAACTAAAATTTTTTGTATTTAAACAAATTAGAAGAATAGATTTTAAGTAAAAAAAAAAAAATATATATATATATATATATTATTTCATCAAATTAAAATATATAAAAAATCTCAATTCAAATGTCACTTTAGGACCCCAAAATCCCTTGGGTTGGCCCAGGTTAAGGGACTAGGTAGTTTTGGAGTAATTTTGTTCATATAAAACATTGCTTCCATGCTGTCAGTTTAAAAACTTGCAAGCTTGTAAATAGTGGCCATTAGTAGTTATCCTTCCATGAATTTGGCCACATTTGTTTAAAAACTTGCAACCTTAAACCTAGTAGATGAGGATGGCCACATTTGTTTTTAGATATAGTAAAAAAAGAAAATCTTCCCCATGACAAAAATGTAGACAAAAGCAAAATTTTTAAAATAAAATGCTTACATTCTTGCACTTGAAGTTTGTGCTCCACTTCCTGTTGAAGATAGGCCAGCTGGTTGTTTTCAGTTATATTCTCATCAAAGTCAGCCTGTTATGAGAATCCCATTTGAGAAAGAATAGTCAGAAATCTACTTCAGTCTCCAGATACTTGAGCTATAAAAGCATTTGGAAGAAAGAGAAAGGTAAATTACCAAAATCATGTTCAGTCTTTGTTTTAATTCAGCATCTTCCTGTTCCAGTCTTCGTATCTTTCTCCTCAGTTCAGAAATATAGCGCATATTCCTCATGATTTCCCTTTGAGTAGAGGTTGTGGATGTTGCATTCCTATAACATGCATGACAATAATGAAGTGAAATTTGTTTAGGTCTCAACAGCCTTTTGGCTCTTAAATCTAAGTTGATAATGAAGTGAAATTTTGGTATATTGACCACTTTAATTAAAAGAGGGCTTACTTTAGCTGTCTGGAAGTAAAGAGCAAAACCTTGTTAAATAACTTGAACCATTTATGGAAAAAATGGCACTTATTGAGCTACACAAAAAAATAGAGAAAAAAAAATAGGGAAAAAAAGGAAGAATAAATGAAACTAAGTCTTAGTTTGTTTACTAGTTCTAATCATCTCCTCAACTTGTAAATATCCTTAGTAAATTTTGGTCACTTTCTCCTCTCATTTTTTCTTATCTCCTCCTCTTCTTTCTCTTTCTCTCTTTCCTCAAAACATTTCCTTAAACTTTATTTGGTTGGAGGATGGAAAAGTGGGGGAATAAAACATATTTAGTTTTCCTTATGTATGTTTGATTGGGGGGTGAAAAAGTAGAGAAATGAAAAAATCTTTTGTTTAGTTGAGAAGAAAAATGAGATGATAAAAAATGTAAGTTTGTATAAATTTACTATCATACCCCTATAGCATAAACCAATTAATAGTTTAAAAGAAAACAATTTTTTTTTCAATATATAAAAAATAACTTAAACATTAAAGTTAAAAAAAAAATAAAAAAAAAAAAAAAGAAGAAGAAGAAAAGAAGTTCACTTTCTCTTTGATAAACGTGAACTTTGTAATAAATATTTGGTATGCATAATTGAGAAAATTTAACAGGATGAGTGTTGGTAGGGAGGATTGTTGGAAAAATCTAGTTTTGTATCTTATACAAAACACACAACGGAAGTAACAATCACGGATCTACTTTATTTATGAGAGATAACATGTAACCTTGAATTCTAGAACAAAGAATAAAAAGCGTACCTCGATGTAGTGAAATTCAAAGCCAAAACTTGCAAATTAATTGGGAAGACTTTTAATTTTCATTCCAATTCTACTTGATGCCCAAGAAGTGTGGTCTCTCAATCAGTTTTCAAGGAGAGAATAAGAAAGTGTCTAACACCCACATACACCATTTCATTCCTTATGTGATCTTAATGAAAAACCACTTCTAAAGCCTTATGAAAATCTGTATGTTTCTCTCTTTATATATATACAACCGATTATCTAATTAGACTAACCTTTTGGGTCATTCCAATTGGGCTCTAGTGTGTGGCTTGGAGTGAGACCAAAAGGAACCAATAAGACACTAGCTCCAATGGGTTTTGGGCTTTTCTGTCAACTCTTAACAAGTCCAAAGTTACCATTAATTATATTCAATACTACTATAATAATATAATTGCACTCTAGGCCTTATCTATAAATTATATCCCAAAACTTTATTATACATGCAACCGCTTTATTAAAATATTCGTAGTAATACAAAGTCATGAATATAGACTGCCACTTTGAAGATTACAACATCTTAATTCTTGAGTACCCGGTTTAATCCTTTATATTATTCATTATATATTTATGAAATTCAATTTTATAAATATATACTTTAGCAACTTCTTACTAAAGTGGTTGGGCCCAACACTCTGAATAACCAAACTCATTAAACTTATCTCAAAGGAATATTTTATATCTCCGTTAAAAGATTATGAATTTTATCTTGAGAATATATGTTTCATCAACACTAAATGTGACTGCCCAACATACTGAGATTTTGACCGTGACTTATAGATCTCACTCCTGATATATCAAAACAACCTACACCTCATGATCAGGTCCATTATTCTCTTAGGATTTAGAGTTGATGTAAATAGAAGTCGTGAGATTTATTATTCATTTGACAGTCGTTAGGAGAATAATAAATCTCACAACGGTCCAGTTCAATATGTCTTAACTCTTAAAACATATCAACATACCAACTAGAAGTCTCCACTTCCATGATCAAGACAAATCATCTTAGTTGATATGTTATAGTCTTCGTAGATGAAATACCCAATTTCATCACTAACTACGAACTAAAATTCTAAGTTTACAAAGAACTTGTGATTTATATCTTCTGTGACTTTTCACATAAATCACATACTATGCATCTCATGAACTAAGATAATGTCTCATTAGTTCATTAATAAATAGTCTCATATAATTAAACAATTTAATTATTTATGACATGTCAATAAATTGGATTTTTAGGGCACAAACCCCAACAAGGATGAAAAATAAATATAAATTGTCTTTGTTTTGTTGGTAAGGGAAATGAGAGAATGAAAAAAGCATTTTGTTTGGATTTTCCATATTGCCCATATTACATAATTAATAAAAGAATAGCAAATTTGGACAAATGGGTTTAAAAGGGCAAAGTAGCAAATGCATTTTTGGCCACATTTTCACTCCACTTTTCTCTCTAGACAGACCCCAAGATCCTTGGAAGAGCCAAAGGAAGACAAAAGAAACAAAAAAGAATAAATTGAACACTTGAAAAGAGAGGGGGGGGGGGGGGGGGGGTGGGGTTGAAGTTTTTGGGCTTCCTTTTCTTCCCCTTAATTTTCTATCATCAACTAAACAATGAAAAAGCTCCTATTTAACCTTCCATTCTCTCTCCTCTTTTTCCATCCTCTCTCTTTTCCCCAACCAAACATAACCTTAGGAAAGTCAAGTTATATAATTTCATTGCTAAATACTTGGTCCTCTAATATCAAATAAATTTCTTTCATACGAATTTATTTACCAAGGAATTTAATCACTCGTTTTGTGTGTAAACTTACCAATCCAAAAAAAAAAATCTTAGTTTGTTACACTAGTAAAAAAATATTCACAATACATATATCAATGAAATTGAAAACATGTTGATAAGAAGGACGAGATCCTGTATATTGCAACACCTAAAGTAACAGTCAGGTACTGGAAAAGGTTGTGTGATAACCTCTTTTGTCAAGAAAATAGAACACATATACAGTAACACAAAAATATTGTACTATAATTGAGGAATTCCAAAAATTAATGTTAAGAAGGTAAGAATATCTCATCAAAAAGTACCACAATCAAATGGAAGGAAAAAAAAAAAGTACCAATATGTTGAGAATGAAACTCACCTTCTTCCCTCCATTGATAATGTGATATCAAGTACGAAATCCCTTGATAAAGGAGCAGAAACTGTTGGTGTCTGTATTTTTTTTTTCACTCCTATTAGTCTATTACTAATAGACCTTTTATATATAAATAAATATATTGTTTAAATTATGTTTTATTTTTTGCTTTTTAAATGGGAATTTAAATGATGTTTTAGGTCTGGATGTTATTTTCTTTCCATTTTCACTAAGCTATTTAATGATGAACCATGTGTAATAAGATTTTACCATATACCAATGGTAGAATATGGAGTGATAATTTATGGTTAATTCATTATTGAAATTTTAGTTGTAGAAACTACAATTTTTATTGGCTAATAAATGATAAACTTCTTAGGTTCTAATGCTCTGTTTTTTTTTTTTTTTTTTTTTTTTTTTTTTGAAAGTAAAATATTTTCAAACATAACTATTATACATGTAAATTATTTTCTGTAAAATATTTTCAGGTGTTTTGTGTGACATGTAAAATTTTCAAACCAACCATCAAAGTCGATGGTAACAATTGGAGCTGCTGGGGTGGGAGGTCCGGTGATCAAACCTTTGGAATTGATAGACCGAACAATGTCTCTGATGACTAGATAGTCGGCATTGGTCGTCAAGGCGATGACTCTAGCCACTGTACTGCCAGCAACCATCGTCAGAATAGCGTCTTTCGTGACTAGACTGTAGACATCGGTTGTCAAAACAATGGCTTCCATCACCATAACGACATCTCTAGTGGCCGCACCTTTGAAATTGGTAGCTAGAACGATGGCTTTGGTTGCCAGAATAATGTCTCTGGCGACCGGACCATTAGAGGCCAATGTTGGTACTGATTTCCCAAATGGCATCTATCACCACTAGATCATCGGATCACTAGCATAGGCTGTCCAACCCACCAGATTGGCGATTTAGCCATTAAGTGGGGGGAGGGGGAGCCACTGTGTGTTTTTGTAAAATATTTTACCATATTTTAAAAGGTAAAACATTTTACAACATTTTACAAAATATTTTACAAGTTTGACATCATTTTACATCTAAACAAACAATTAAAAATGGAAAAACATTTTCATGAAAATATTTTCAAAACAAACGGAGTGTAAAAGACAAACTATAAGGTGAGTATTGACATTTTGGGATTTATTTAGTGAAAGTCTAGTAATTTTTGACAAGCTTTGTGATGTGCTTAGGTTATTTGGCCTATCACATCTTGATTTGGAGAGAGAGAGAGAGAGAGAGAGAGAGAGAGAGAGAGAGAGAGAGAGAGAGAGAGAGAGAGAGAGAGAGAGAGAGAGAGAGAGAGAGTGTGTGTGTGTGTGTGTGTGTGTGTGTTTTAAAATAAAGGTTTATATCATGTATTAGATTTATGGTTTGTAATTATTATTTTGATTAATTTGATAATTACAATGGAGAGGAAGGATTTAAATTCTTGATGTCTCCGTTGGCAACATTATGAGTTGCCAGTTAGATTTATGGTTTACAAGGTAAGAGCATATTGATTCTTCTTGTGGACATAAATAGAAGACAATCCCATGTAAGATAGATTTTTAGATGTGATACATACAAAAATTTAGAAAAATCAATAAGATTAATATTTTAAAAAGTAGAATATAATATGAATAACTTTTTTTTTTTTAAGAGAGAGAGTTCAATCTATGGCATCCGCTCCTAATAATAGTTCTTTATTATCAGACCAAGACATCAATCGGTTTTTGGTGTAAGCCAGGATTGAACCCTAAATCTTTTATTCAACCATTAGAGACTTTATTAGTTGACTAATTGGAACCCATAAATAACTAAATCTATATAGGTACAACTACAATAATATATAGATATCTTACACAAGAGTAACTAAATCCCCGAACTAATTTCTCAGTTTATTCATCCTTAAGCTAGAAAATTAAAAAAATTTTAGGAATATAACCAAAATAACCTTGAAACTTCAAAAATATGAATTTATTATTGTTTAATATTGAGAAACTATGGTTTATGGGAAACGTTGGGTTATAAATTGACACAAGTTAATTAATTCAATTACCCAAGTTAATAAAAAAAATTACCTAAGTTGATTAATTATTCAAATTACATACAATATTGTGGAGGCACAAAAAAATCACCAATCTAACTAAACTAAAGTGTAGTGGAAAGTAAAATTTGACACAATGATTTGTTGACTAATGGGGAAAACCTTCACAAGGCAAAACTCCACCAGATGAATTTTAATTCACTACTCTCAAGAATCCACTAGTCAAGAATAAGTAGTTACAAGTATAAGGAATCTTACCACTACTCGGCCTATCCCAAAATATCAACTCACAGGTTTTTAGAGATATAAAAGACTTATTTTATAGTTGTCGTCATATAGAGAGATAGACACAGAGACATATATTGTGATACACAAACCTGTGACGCTACTGCCACTCTTGTGCACCTTTGGGTTATGTACCAAGTTGCTTTCAGATCTACAAGCATGGATTGAAAAACATTGCACCCAACAACAACTCTCAAGTTGCTGGTGCTAGTCACATACTAGGATCAGTGCAAAAGACAAAAGTCTTCTACAAGATGAAGTCCACTTTTCTGCAATGAATCTTGAGTAATCTTCATGTGTTCAATCATAACACTTGATATATAAGCTTTTATGGTCTACTTGAACCCACTTAGAGCTACCCGAAATACAAGTTCAGTGCATTTTGTCATATTATATGTCAATTACACAAAAATATGACATTTACAAGAAAGTTTTATGGTTCTAGAGTTTAGCCTGAAGGTGCTCACTTGGGTTATTGTTTTTTTCTATGCAAGTAAAATTTTGAAAAATGTTTTTAGATAGTTTGCTTTGGTGGAAAGGAACTCCTGGGAAATTTTACGATTGTTTGGTTTATCCCATCCACCTTGTAGAGAAAGAGAGAGCCTTTGGCTAAGTGATAGAAACACTCCCAACATCTCTTCTCCATTGCTGCATCCTTGAGAGAAATTTTTATCACCTTCATCTCCTACACAGTCCCTTGAGTGTTGTGAGTATATGTTGAAGGTTAGGAAACCATAAGAGCCATTACAAATCCAAACCTAATTGTGGCTCTCTGTTGGCTGCTCAACGGTAGTGTCCTTGGGAAGCTAGTTGAATAAAGGACTCGGTAAAATCGATTGCTAGCTAGGGCTTGGAGGGCTCAAGTACATAGGGGATATGGGCTTTGAGGGTTCATAGTCTTACTTGTACTGCAACTGTTCATCTAGTCAATATTTTATAACAGTGTGATCGAGGGAGAGATTTTTCCACCTGGGTGCTCTAGTTTTCCTCTTCCTAAACACTTCCTTGTGTTTAGTTTTGGTTTGTTTTATTTTACGCATTTTCATATTGCTATTTATATGCTCTAGTTCTTACTTGTTTAGGCTTGCAATGTGAAATTTGGTTAATCATTTATATTAGACTAATTGTTAGTTTTAGACTAAAAGTGATTAAGCCTTGATTTGCGTTAAAAAGGGTTCTAAATATATGCTAGGTTGTAATTAGCATTTCATAGAGAGAAATGAAATTTTGGGACTTAGAAGCTTAATTTGGATTTTGTCCATAAGAAAAGGGGGGGGGGGGGGGGACTTTATTTCATTGCATGCATTTTCCTAAGGGATTAACCTCTGTTGGGTTATATATTAACCCCATTTAATTAGCCAATTACCCAAGTTGAGTTATTATTCCAAATTACATGCAAATCAAGTTAAGGCACAATCAAATTACCAAACTAGATTAAGTACAATGGAAAATATGTTTGACATGGTGATTTGATCACAATGGGAAAACTCTCACAGGGAAACCCCTCAGGGTGAATGTTGTTGGAAAATCTGGTTTTGTATCTCATACAAAACACACAGCGGAAGAAACAAATATGGATCTATTTCATTCATGATTGATAACATGTACTATGTAAATTTCAGAGTTTAAGAACAAGATAGCGTATCTTGGTGCGGTGAAATTCAAAACAAAATATTAGAAGTACTTGGGAACACTTTTAATCTTCACTCCAATTCCACTTTATGCCCAAGAAGTGTGGTCTCTCAATTAGTTTCTAAGGGAGAATAACTCCAATTCCACTCCAAATCAGTTTCGTTAGGATAATAATAAATCTCACAGCGGTCCAGTTCAATATGTCTTAACTCTTAAAACATATCAACACATCAACTAGAAGTCTCCACTTTCATGATCTAGACAAACCATCTTAGTTGATATGTTATAGTCTTCGCAGATGAAATGCCCAATTTCATCACCGACTACGAACTAATATTTTAAGTTTACAAAGAACTTGTGATTTACATCTTCTGTGACTTTTCACATAAATCACATACTATGCATCTCATGGACTATATGATAATGTCCAAATATTCATATTACCATTATTTCAAATAATAATAAAACAACTTTATTAATTACAATATTAAGTCATACATCATGTCATACATAATGTCATACATAATATCATACATAATGTCATACAAAATATCATACATAGTATCATACAATAGGATTTAAGGGCATTAATCTTAACAATCTCGCACTTGCCCTAAAGACTATTGTGCACTAATCTAATTCCCATTCGCTCCAAATGTGACTTGAAGGTCCTTTAAGGCAAGGCTTTGGTAAAGGGATCTACTAGATTATTTGCACTTTCAATCTTTGCAACCACCACATCTCCACAAGCAATAATATCTCTAATGATGTGGAACTTTCCCTCAATGTGCTTTCCTTTCTTGTGATTCCTTGGATCTTTTGATTGTGCAACTGCTCCATTATTGTTGCAAAACAAAGTAATGGGGGAACTTGCTCAATTCTTACTACACCAAGGTCAAAAAGGAATTTCTTGAGCCATACAACTTCTTTTGTTGCTTCACAAGTAACAACATATTCTGCTTCCATGGTGGAGTCCGCAATACAAGATTGCTTGACACTCCTCCATGTTATGGCTCCACCTCCTAAGGTGAAAACACATCTTGATGTGGACTTTTTGAAATCTAGATTCGATTGAAAGTCTGAATCTGTATAGCCAATGGGGATTAAATCCTCACTACGGTAAACAAGCATATAATCTCTCGTTCTCCGAAGATACTTGAGAATATGTTTTACAGCTTGCCAATGTTTTGGTCCTGGATTTGATTAATATCGGCTGACCATGCCAACTGAATAACAGATATCTGGTCTAGTACAAAGCATGGCATACATGAGACTTCCTACTGCAGAAGCATAAGGAACTTGTCTCATCATATTTTCTTCCTCTTGAGTCTTAAGCCTTTGGTCATCAGACAGAGGAACTCCATGTCTGAAAGGAAGTAAACCTTTTTGGAGTTTTGCATGCTAAACTGTTCTAGAACCTTATCTATATATCCAGCTTGTGATAAGCCTAACATCTTATTCTTGCGATCTCGTCAAAGCTTGATCCCTAGAATAAAGTTAGCCTCACCCAAGTCCTTCATATCAAATTGGCTTGACAACCAAACCTTTACTGATAACATTACCCCTACATCATTTCCAATGCGTAGAATATCATCAACATAAAGCATTAGGAACATTACTACTTTATCTTGATATCTTTTGTATACACATGGTTCATCAAGATTTTGTTCAAAACCAAATGACTTAATTGTTTGATCAAATCTGATGTTCCATGACCTAGATGCTTGCTTAAGTCCATAAATGGACATTTTCAACTTGCATACCATATCTTCTTGGTTCTTTGCTATGAAACCTTCTGGTTGTAATATATAGATTTTTTCTTCAAGATTGCCATTTAGAAAAGCAGCCTTGACATCCATTTGCTAAATCTCATAATCATAATGAGCAGCAATGGATAAGAGAATTCTGATAGATTTAAGCATGGCTACTGGCAAAAAAGTTTCATCATAGTCAATACTTTCTTTTTGTGTATACCCTTTCGCCACTAGCCTTACTTTAAAGGTTTCAACCTTTCCATCTACCCCTCTCTTTCTCTTGTATACCCATTTGCAACCAACAGGTTTAATGCCGTTAGACGCTTTTACAAGATCCCAAACTTGATTAGAATACATGGAATCTAATTCAGATTTCATAGCTTTGATCCAATGATGTGCATCTATATCATTTATTGCCTCTTCATAAGTGTAGGGATCCGATTCAGCCTCTTCTGAGATAGCTTCATAAGTTTCTTCTAAACCTATAAATCTTATAGAAGGCCGAATAATTCTCCCACTACGACGAGGCACCTGTGTACTAGACATATCATTAGTAGTATCTTGTGGTATATCTAATACAGCCACATCATCCCTAGTTTCATCCATTGGTTGTTTATTTACAGGTTCATTCATTTCAGCCAACACAACTCTACTTCTAGGAGTATAATTATTCATATAGTCATTTTCCAAGAACTTGGCATTTGTGCTAACAAACACTTTATTATCTTTATGACTATAGAATAAATCTCCAACAGTTCCTTTTGGATACCCTACAAAGAAAACCACTTCTGTTTTAGACTGTAACTTGTCAGACTTTCCTTTCAATACATGTGCTGGACAACCCCAAATATGGAGATGTCTCATACTAGGCTTACGCCCATTTCACAACTCAACAGGTGTTTTAGGAACAGACTTCGAAGGTACTAAATTCAGAAGATACATTGCAGTATTTAAGGCATATCCCCAAAAAGAAATTGGTAGAGTTGAATAACTCATCATGGACCTAATCATTTTTAAAAGAGTCCTATTCGTTCTTTTTGCTGCACCATTTTGTTGTGGAGTTCTAGGTGCAGTCATTTGGGATACAATCTCATTTTCAATTAAGTAATCCTTAAAATCCCCAAGAAGGTATTCTCCACCACGATCAGATCGAATGACCTTTATGTGTTTGCCTAATTGATTCTCAATTTCAGCCTTAAACTCTTTGAACTTTTCACAAGTTTCAGACTTCCGTTTCATTAGGTACACATAACCAAATCTAGAGTAATCATCGGTAAAAGTGATGAAGTACTCATAACCTCCTCTTGCCTGGATTGACAAAAGACCACATACATCTGAATGTACAAGTTCTAGCAAATCTTGGGCTCTTCTACCTTTTAATGCAAAAGGTAAAAGAACCCAAGATTCACAAATTGGAAATTCATCAAAGTCCATGGGCTCTAAGAGTCCATCTTTGATAAGTCTTTGAATCCTATTTGAATTAATATGACCCAAACGCAAGTGCCAAAGATATGCATCACTAGTAGAAGGAAACTTTCTCTTTAATGATTTTACATGAGAATCATTATCTAATTCAGAATTATATAATTCATGCTTATCAGGAGTTAAAATATAAAGACCATCCACAATATTGCTAGAACAGATAAACATTTTACCCTTCTTTATTACAACATTGTCTTTAAGGATAACACAATATCCATGTTTACCTAAATAAGTTGTAGAAATTAAATTCTTTCGAACATTAGGTACATACAGACAGTCTTCCAATATTAAAACTCTAGATTTAAAGCATAAATTAAACACTCCAACAGCTATAACCGAAATTCTGCTCCCATCAGCCAAAGTAAGAAACAATTCCCCTTCATTAAGCTTTCTGGTCTCCTGGAACCCCTCCAAAGAATTGCAGATATGATTAGTACAACCTAAATCCACACACCAAGAATCTATGGGATTTTGTACTAAACATATTTCAAGGAGGAATGAACTTTTCATACCCTTATTCTTGGCAGCCTTGAATATTGGACAATTCATCTTCCAATGTCCTTTCTCACCACAATGGAAACACTTTCCTTTGGTTTTCTTTCCTTTGTTGGCAACTCCTAAGGCAATTTGTTTACCATCTTACTTGGTGAAGTACTTCTTCTTCTTCTTCTTACTCTTGCCTTTCGACTTAGGTTGAGAAGTAGAAGCTTCACCAACATTGGCTTCAACACTAGAAGTACCAAGGATGCCTTCCGCCGCTACCAACTCATTCATTAATTCAGACAATGAATAAATCTTTTTGTTCATATTATAATTAAGTCTGAATTCCTTGAATGACTCTGGTAGTGACTGTAGTATCATATCCACTTGGGATTCTCCATCAATATCGGCACCTAAAACTTCCAATGTATTCAGATTAGAGATCATCCTAAGACAATGCTCCCTCACTAAAGTACCTTCAGCCATTTTGCTATTATAAATCTGCCTCATAGTTTCCTGCCTTGCAGAACGGCCTTGCTCACCAAGCATCTCCTTCAGACTTAGCATTATGTCCGAAGCTAGTTCTACATCCTGCATTTGATGTTATAGAACATTTGAGATAGATGCTAGGATGTAGCACTTGGCCATCTCATTAGATTTCTGCCAACGATCATATCGTTGTTTTTCGTCAGGAGGAGCATCTAATGAAGGAAAGCTAGGACATGGTTGAGTAAGTACATATTTGTGCTCTTCAGCTGTAAGAACAATGTCCAAATTTCTTTTCTAGTCAACATAGTTGGATCCAGTCAGTTTGTTTTGATTAAGAATAGTAACAAGTGGGCTAAATGATGCCATGTTCAAATCTGAAAATAATAAACATGAATATAATAAGTAAACTAGACATTATCAATTTAGCATATAAACATATAATATGGAACCTTAATAAAACCATAATATAATATATGCAACGACAACCCAATCCCATATTCAATATCCCTCAGCATAGAGTGAACATTAAATACTATGATTGATTGAGAACTATTCTCATTATTAGTGCTATCATGATAACTCTTATCATACACTAATAATATGCCGTTATACATTTAGCCTCTAAATAATAATAGTAAGAACTCAGCATAGAGGATACTATAATATTTAGTCTAGTGTATACCATTGTCTAGAATCATGTGTAGCCACATTTCATCTCCTTAACAAGCTTATTTTGTAGTACCATGATACAAAACACCCTCCGCATGGAATACAAAGCTCAAAGCTAAGACAAGGCATTTGATCAAACTATTATAAACCAAGAAATTCAATCTTGTAGGACCATGAAATAAATACTCTCCGCATGGAATGCAAAGCTCAAAGCAAAGACAAAGTATATATTTCACACTACTATGAACCAACAATGGAGGTCATGAGATGCAACCCTTGTATCTCTCTCCCACTAGATATTTTATAAAGGATTCTAACAATCCATATATTATATATAATGTAATAATCATATATTACATGCAATAATCTATATATATTAATCATCTAGATTTTGTGGCCAAGGATATCTGACTATTGCATGTAACTGTCAATTGCGTGAATGGATGTTATTGCACCGCTTGGCTTGGAGTGCAAATCCTTGATGGCATGCTTATGACAGTTATAAAACAGTTACATTCAATAACTGTCGTGGCTTGGCGCATATATATATTAATCGTCTAGAAGTTTATGGAACTTCAATTTATATATCACATATATGAATCATGGCATATGAATTCCAACGCTAATAACATAAATTCATAAAAACATGATTATCAAACCATGTCTACACAAAAGAACACATTCAAGGACACAATAATGCAAAAAATTAAAACACCAAGATAACGGTTTTCTTAAATTCTAAAACTCAATCACATGTTATACAAGTATGATATGAAAACCTGGCTCTGATACCAATTGTTGAAAAATCTGGTTTTGTATCTCATACAAAACACACAGCGGAAGAAACAAACATGGATCTATTTCATTCATGATTGATAACATGCACTATGTAAATTTCAGAATTTAAGAACAAGATAGCGTACCTTGGTGCGGTGAAATTCAAAAAAAAAAGATTAGAAGTACTTGGGAACACTTTTAATCTTCACTCCAATTCCACTTTATGCTCAAGAAGTGTGGTCTCTCAATCAGTTTCTAAGGGAGAATAACGAGTGGCTTCACTCACACATACACACCATTTTACAATGGTGTCTCTCCTTTTTTCTCTTTTCTTATGAAAAAATTCTGTATGTTTCTCCCTTTATAACTAACTGATTATCTAATTGGACTGACCTATTGAGCCTTTCCAATTGGGTTTTAGTGTGTGGCTTGGAGTAGGACCAAAAGGGACCAATAAGACACTAGCTCCAATGGGCCTTGGGCTTTTCTGTCAACTCTTGACAAATTCAAAATTATTATTAATTATATTTAATACCATTATATAAATATAATTGCACTCTAGGCCTTATTAATAAATTATATCCCAAGATTTTATTATACATGCAACTCCTTCATAAAATATTCGTAGTAATACAAAATCATGAATGTAGACTGCCACTTTATAAATTACTACATCTTAATCCTTGAATACCCGGTTTAATCATTTATATTATTTATCATATATTTATGAAATCCAATTCATAAATATATACTTTAGTAACTATTTACCAAAGTAGTTATGCTTAACTTTCTGAATAACAAACCCATTAAACTTATCTCAAGGGAATATTTTGTATCTCTGTTAAGAGACTATGAATTTCATTTTGAAAATATATATTCCATCAACACTAAATGTGGCTGCCCAACATACTAAGATTTTGACCGTTACTTTAGATCTCACTCCTGATATATCAAAGCAACCTACACTTCATGATCAGGTTCATTATTTTCTCAGGATTAAGAGTTCATATAAATATAAGTCGTGAGATTTATTATTCATTTGACAGTCGTTAGGATAATAATAAATCTTACAGCGGTCCAGTTCAATATGTCTTAACTCTTAAAATATATCAACACATAAACTAGAAGTCTCTACTTCCATGATCAAGACAAATCATCTTAGTTGATATGTTATAGTCTTCGCAGATGAAATGCCCAATTTCATCACCGACTACGAACTAATATTTTGAGTTTACAAAGAACTTGTGATTTACATCTTCTGTGACTTTCACATAAATCAAATACTATACATCTCATGGACTATATGATAATGTCCAAATATTCATGTTACCATTATTTCAAATAATAATAAAACAACTTTATTAATTACAATATTAAGTCATACATCATGTCATACATAATGTCATACATAATATCATACATAGCATCATACAATAGGATTTAAGGACATTAATCCTAACAAATGTTAGGTCACCACTTCCAAAAAATCAACTAACAAGAATAGTACAAGGAATTTTACCCTATCCCAAAGTACCTAATTACAGTAAAACTTGTCGATATTGTATTTTGCCCGGCCCCAATTTGCGAGTCAAAACAATGCCAAAATAAATAATAATAAAAATTTTGAAAAAATGTGCAAAATTATAAGTTTCAAATCCAAAAAGGGTAAAATTAAATACAACATGATTGGGTAGTGGATCAAAAGGTCACAACATTTAAAAACCCTTTTTATAGCATTGAGGCCAAAACTCTAACTAAGTATGGTCAAAACATTGAATTTTTAATCCAACAGTCGGATCGAGTTGAATTTTGGACCATCTCGTAGGGCATATATTTCCCTTCAAAACTATATTTTACGGGCGAAAATTGGAGTTAAAACGGATGAGATATCACTAAATACCAAAAACCCTAATAAAAATCTAACTTTTTTTTTTAAAGGAAAAAACAGGTAGTTTTTGGGCCGACTTCGCACAATAAATTGTACCGATTGGGCAGGCACTGGAGCAATCTGGCTAGCCATCTTGAAGAAAAAGGTCTTGTCTACCTTTAGTAAAAAGTGCTCAATGATATCTGCCCTGAATTTGAAGATTCAAATTTTTTAAGGAAAAACGTCCCAAAATGTTTTAGCACTGCGTCATCTTCCTTCCGAGTGCGATATCTTGACTACTGTAGCTCCAAATCTTACAAGACCAGGACCATTGGAAACTAAACATCCATAGCTTTCAAGGCATATAAATTTTGAATGAAACAGAGTTAGGAAAGGCCTCCAAACAGCTGCACAAATATTGGAACAAAAAAAAAAAAATACAAAATAGGCTGATTAGGTGGCAAGAAATGGGAGGCCATGTTACACCTAGCTAGCCTCCCATTTGGCCTCATCCCCTTATAAATACCCCCTCATTTTTTGAGAAAAATAGGAACTTTTTGTGAGAAAATAGAGAGGAAAATAGGAAAAAAAGAAAAGGAAAAAGTGGAAAAATTCTGAGAAAATCCTCTAGAAATTCTAAAAAAAAGTTCTCTCTCTCTCTCTCTCTCTCTCTCTCTCTCTCTAGGAAACCCAAAACAAAAAAGCCCTCTTCCATTTTTGCTTGTAATTTTGTGGGTAAGGGTGGGGCAATTTCTTAATAACTACACCCACCAAATCTCCTTTTATCCTCATGTAAACATCATCTTTATATATATATATATATATATATATATATATATTATTGTTTTTTTATTTTACTTGTTATATGATGTTGTGTAAATATCCCTTTATCTTTGTGTCTACATTACTATTTCTTGTTGTGATATTTTGTTTGTTTTCCTAGATGGGTATTGGACCATCTCCTAGACTCTATATGGAAAGTACCCATAGGTGGTTCATTCCATCTAGGCATCTAGGGATTTATTTTATCTTGTTTTACATTTATGTCATTCATTTTATTTTCAAGTAATCCCTTCCCCTTTTACATTTATGTCATCCATTTTATTTTCAAGTAATCCATTCCCTTTTTATATTTATGTCATCAATTTTATTTTCAAATAATCCCTCCCCTCTTTACATTTATGTCATCCCATTAATTTCTTGTTTCCTACCCCTTGTGATACCCCAATTTAATTGATTGTGTGATGTGTGTGGGTGTGTGATGAGTCTCACATCGGGTACTTACTGGGTAGATCTAGACTTTATTAACAACTACAATGAGCCTCAATTGTGACTAGTCCTTTTGAGGTATAACGCAAATGTAGCTAGCTCTTTTCTTTGGGTCGTTACATATGGTATCAGAGCCGGCCAGTAACCTTGTGTGAGCTCAGAGACACTACCCCACAAAGTGGGCCTTAACGAGGACGTTAAGGATTTAAGTGAGGGAGATTATGATGCCCCAATTTGATTGATTATGTGATGTGTATGGGTGTGTGATGAGTCCCACATCGAGTATTTACTAGGCAGATCTAGGCTTTATTAATAACTACAAGTTGTGACTAGCTATTTTGAGATATAGTGCAAATGTGGCTAGCGCTTTTCCTTGGGTTATTACACCTATTCCCGATCAGACATGGACGAGCCACCCCAAGCCTTATCTCCTACAACTACGGCTTCACTTGTGCTCCAATTTTCCTCTTCTTTCTCATATTGCAAAGCTTTGTTTCTCTTGTTCTGGGTTTGTTTTTGTTTTTGTTTTTGTTTTTTGGAGAGAATGTCGAGTTGTTTGATTTTATGGGTTTTTTTGTGTGTTTGTTTCCAAAGAAAATTTATGGGTTTATGGGTTTGCTGGAGATTGGGTTGGTTGCTGTGTTTATGGGTTTGTTTCTTGGGTTTATTTTTTGTTTTTCTAGATTTGATGGAGATCGGGTTTGGTTGCTGGATTTGGATTTAGGGTTTGCTAGAGATTGGTTTGGTTGCTTCTTGGATTTGGGAAGAACATGAAGAAAATTTCCTGTTAGTATTTAATTTAATTTAATTTTTTCTTTTTGTTTTCATTTGTGTTCTTCCGATATGGGTTTGTGTTCTTGTGATTTGAATTCTTGGTTGCTGGGTTTGTGTTCTTTTGTTCTTGTGATTAAGTTCTTAGTTGCTGGGTTTGAGTTCTTGGTTGATGGGTTTGGTCTGTTGAAGAACATGAAGAACATTAAGAAATGAAAATTTTTAATTAAATTAGATTTAAGGTTTTTCTTTAAATTAAAATTTTTTTAAAAAATTTTCTGAGGTGGCTTTTTAAAAAAAAAAAATTTAAATGCTGACGTGGCATTTAAAAAAGGCCAAATAAAATATTTTATTATTATTTTAATAGCCATGAAAGCATTTAATGTACCAACAAGGCACTCTGTTTGCCACGTTAGATTTTTCTGTTACTAGGTTGACAGAAAGGACCAAAATAAAATCGATTTTCTGAAATCAGGGACTAACCTATGAGCAAAATCAGTTTAGGGACCAAATCGAGAATCGGCCTAAAATGTAAGGACCAAAAATGCATTTTCACCTTTATTTTATTGCACCTATAGACACACACACACACACACACACCCACCTAAATAAACAAAAATATTTTCTATTCCCTCTCTCTTAAATGGTATTTAAACCTTAAATAAAGCATAATATGGGTGTGTCTCATAAGAATGGTTGATGGCTTAGAACTCCCATTTCTTTAGGATGAAGTATCCATAAGACTTGAAAAAAATTAAAATATATTTAAGAGATATAATAATAATAATAATAAAAACCTGTTTTCAATAAACCTCTACAATATTCCTATACTTTCTTTTAATGTCATTTAAATTTCTGCACTTTAAATTTCAGCTTTTTACTTTTATGTCATTTAAATTTCAACTCTTTACTTTTATGTCATTTATTTTTCTGCTCTTTATCTTTTATGTCATTTGAATTTCAGCACTTCACTTACTTTGTTATTTATTTTTATGTACTTTACTATTGCTTCATACCCGCATATATGCATGATTGGGTATGCATATGCACACACCTGCTTGTTCTATCTTGTTGTTTTCCATGCCATGCCTTGTTTCTTTGAGTTCATTGTCAGGAATCAGTTTCTTTTCCATGACTATCTCTTTGCTTTTATACTCACATCTCTACATCGCTTTCTATATCTTGTCTCAAATGACTTGTAGACTACATCTAGGTCTAGATGCAAACGCACACTTTTAAACTTCTAGGATAAATCTACCTCTTGTCCAAATCAAGCAACAATATATGAAAGCCAACTATGGCTGGGCGAGCTTGGGGTGCTCAGCCTCTTCCCACCCTGTACTCTAACTCTAGACCTTGTCTAGTAGAAATACCTTCATGGAGTCATGTTTTGGTTCCTAGACCTATAACCAGTGGCGACTCATTTGCTTCTTTCTAAGAGGCACTACGTACTCTCAGGCTCATGCTCGGTTTGAGCCTAATCCGCTTCAGGGGAGATTAAGTATTGCACACCCGCCTCCGCGAGAAGGAACCGGCATGTCGATAAGTTACCATACAAATGGGGAAATTAAAAAAAAAATGTAGATCCTTCCAAACGCCACCACACCTAAGAGTTGGCCTAGACTGAGTTGAACACTATTATGACATTATGGTCTCCGCCAACAAAACAACTACCACCTTCAAAACCATCTTTGTCTCTTATGGAATTTTTTCTGTGTTCTTACATAAAAGGACCTGGCCATATATAGTTTGTGTTTATACATGAATTACACAAATTACGGTAGCGCTTGCATTAGTTGACTATCTAATAGATGGTGGACAAGCTTTCTATGCTGCCTTCTTTTTCCCAAACAGTAAGCTCAATGAATAAGTGTTCCCCTTCTGTGCAGCAGCTTCTACTCGATTTCCACCGATCTACAAGTTATTTTTATCAAGTACTCCATCAAATCAAAGTAAACAATACCGAAAAGTATCCAAAAATTATATCGGATTAATAAATAAATGACTTAGCATCCAACATATTATTAGTCCACGTGCCGTAGTAGGAGGTACAAATGGTTCTTTTTTATTTCATAAAACATAATACAGAATGTATTGATTTAAAGGTATAGAACATACCTTGTCCATGAGCCAATAGCCAATGGTAGGCATGTACTGCACCAAATACATAACTGCAAGCACAGGCTGCACGAGATAGCCAAAAGGATTGAGATTATTAAACAAGAAAATGTCAATGGTAAGAGCAAGGCATAGTTATTTGGTTGCACATTCTAAACAAAGCAGAAGTGTATGTACTCCTACACTTTAACATAAAAACAAGGACATTTTGGAGCATCGTATGAAGCCAGTCTTTCATGTCTTGATTAATAGTTTCAATTTTTCAAGTATATTTTATAGTTGTTTGCATTGTCATATTCACAACAGTAGAGCAAATTAGAGTTGTAGAATATTACATATCGCTAGACCATATTCTAACAAAAAGGACACCAAAAAATAAAAGGAAGAAAGAAATACAAATAGAGGAGAGTCACCTCAAAAGGAAAAGAGCACAAAACTAATAATGCTGCGTTTGGATGAAGGATTTGTAGGCAGAATTTAGGCCCACCAAAGAATTTTAAACTCTTTCAATTAAAATTCCTTGTTTGGGTGTCATAGAGGGAATTCCAAATTTCATGAGAGAAATTTAGCCAGAATTTGGGACCTTCGATTTCTCTTTTCAAATTCCGCCTCTATAGGCGTTATTTCTAAAATTCCACTATTCTTTCTATTTCTTCATTCACAGAAACCAGATCTAGAAGGCTAGAACCCACCATTCCAACATTCTCAATCATGCCCCTCTGTTCCACCCAATCAATGGACCCCACCAACACCTTGGTACCCAACCAAACCACAACACCCTCATGCTATAAGCCATATCTTCTTCAACACTGCCCTCTCCACAAACAGAGCTTCTAGAAGTTTTGGGGGATTGGATGATGACGCACATGAAGTTGGCCTGGACGATGACACATATGTTGCGCTTTCTTGAGATTAAGAGGCATCAGAGTGCCAAAAATAGGAGGTTGTTCTTCTTGTTATTGTTGAAGGTTAAGAGAGACGCGGCGGTTGCTGTAATGGCGTGGTGGCAGATGATTGAAATGGCACAGTGGTCAGAGGTAAACCTTGATTGTTAATTATGCCTAAAGACAACCTCTGATTACAAACAAGAAACAAAAACATAAACTGATGAACATAGGATTCAAAGAACACTTCTTTATTTACTACAGTTGGTTTTGGACATACAGAATACAAGAACGAAATCTTCTTGAGTGTTCTTCAATTCTACCTGTAAGTTCCAATCTGCTGAGAAGCTTTTTCTCCCTCTCCAATCATGTTTTCTCTCCTTTACTTTGAATTCCAGCAAAAACAGAAATTTCCAGTCACTCTTCTCCTTCAGATTACAGCAAGAAAAGAAACTTTCCCTTCTCTTTAAATATCATAATTCTTCTCTTTGAGAGCAGTATATGTTGGAGAGATTTCAGTTGAGTTTCAGTACACCTTGTCCCTTAGAAAACTCTCTTCAACAGCTGTATATGCTGGAAAGATTTCAGCAAAAATTGATACACTTTTCTGTCAGGAAAATTCTCTGACAGAAGTATATATTGGGAAATTTTGGTAGATTTTCAGTACTCTTTTTACCTCAAAGGCTCTCTCTCTCTCTTCATTGATGTTCAGCCCTATTTATAGGTCATGGGCTGGAAGAAGTTAACCTTCTTTTCCAGCCAATCAAATTGTTATTATCCTGGTGTTTATCCTTATCCAAGTTCTTCCAGCACTGATCTATTTCAGTTAGATCAGTCTTCTTGAGTTATAAACACCTTTAAAAGCCTAACAACAAATAGGATTTTAATTCCAGCACATATGTGGAACTTTGTGAAGCCCAATGATGGACTCATCTGGTAGCTGCAGAACCCAGCTGTGGGCTTGAAACCAGGCCAAAACCTGTTACCTCTTTGGGCCTTCTAAGGCTCATTTTAAAGCCCAATGCTGCCTCCCTGAAACTATTTCAGCCCAGGCCCTTTGGCCATTTAGGGCAGGACCTTTTTTTTATTTTTTTTTTTAGGGATAAGTAAAGGAAATTTTATTCAAAAACTTAATAATGAGTCACCCGAGTATACAGGAAGTATACAGCAGGAGACCAAAATAATCAAATACATAAATTACAAGCATCCATCAAATCATAGACCGAAAAAGTAGAATGACTTCCTATGATAGACATCCAGTCCGATAGAGTTTTAAAGAAGAAAAGTTTTAAATCGGCTATAGTCCTTTCAGAATCTTCAAAACACCGGTTGTTTCTCTCCCACCAAATGCACCACATCAAACAATGAGGGATAGCCATCCAAATAACACCATTACGATGATGACCAAAATTTCCTTGCCAACAAGCAAGGAGCTCAACTACAATCTTTGGCATCGCCCAGTGGATACCAAACAAGGTGAACACCATAGACCACAACTTGTAAGCAATAGGACAATGAAGTAAAAGATGGTCTACCGATTCTCCATTACTTTTGCACATATAACACCAATCTAGAATCAATGCCTTCTTCTTAAGTAAATTATCAATAGTCAAGATAGTTCCTAAAGCTGCAGTCCAAACAAAAAATGCAACTCTGGAAGGAACCTTTTGCTTCCAAATACTTCTCCAAGGGAAGGATTGAGTACATGCACCCAACAAAGCCTAATAGCAACTGCTTACCTCAAAGCTCTTGCTCTTAGTAGGTGTCCAACGCATCTTATCCTCACCAATACCTCTCAATGAGACTCCATATATAACATTCCAAAAAATAGACAAAGAATCTGATTCCCTATCATGAATTTCTCGCAGGAATTCTAAGTCCCAAAAAAGAACCTCGTTAGGAAACTACATGAGATCAGCCACATAAGCCTCCTTACATTACTGATTTTGAATAAATCTGGAAAAACACGTACTCAAAGTATTATCCCCACACTAGACATCATGCCAAAATTTCACTTTAGTCCCATCTCCAATCTGAAACTCAATGTAGCGAGAAAAAGTAGACTAACCACTACTAATAGTTTTCCATAAACTCACCCCATGGGAGCCTGGAATAGAATTAGAGCACCAATCTCCCTCCTCAACTCCATATTTAGCCCTTATAAAAACCTTCTCCATAACACTTCTCTCTCATACCCAACTCTCCATAACCATTTTCCCAATAATGCTTCATTAAAGTATCTCAAATTTCGAATTGCTAGACCCCTAGATTGGATAGGAGAGCATACCTCGGACCAATTCACCAAGTGATGTTTAGAATCATCTCCCAGACCACCCCAAAGAAAATTTCGTTGAAGTTGTTCTATATGGTATGCTATATCTGCCGGAATTGGAAAAAGGGAAAGGAGATAAGTAGGTAAATTGGATAAAGTACTTTTTATGAGAGTAAGTCTCCCCCTTGGGATAGATACAATCTTTTCCATCCTGCTAACCTCCTTTCCACCTTCTCAATGATGGGATTCCAAACTGCTCTATCTTTCCATTTTGCACCCAATGGAAGGACTAAATATTTCATAGGAAGTGAACCTTGCTTACAACCCAATGCATCTACTAGCATCTCAAAATTTGGAACCACTCCCACAAGAACTAGTTCAGATTTATCCAAATTAATTTTCAATCCCGATACAATCTCAAACCATGACAAAATCAAGCGCAAAAACATCTAGTCGATATCAGTATCGCACATAACCAATGTATCATTTGCGAAGAGAAGATGAGTTACCTATAAGTGATCACCTGTTGAGGTACCTACACTAAATCCAAACAATCAACCTTCCGTCACCGCCTTATCCATCATTTTGCTAACTGCCTCCATAACAACAACAAATAATAATGAAGACAAAGAGTGCCCTTGTCGTAAGCCTCTATAATTCTTAAAGAAACCATATGGAGCTCCATTAATCAAAACTAAGAATTTGACCGCGGATATACAGTAAAAAATCCATTTTCTCCATTTTCATGGGAACCCAAACCACTCAAGCATATACATTAGGAAACCCCAGTTCACATGATCATAAGCCTTCTCCACATCCAACTTGCATAACACCCCTGGAATTCCTGATCTCAGCCTATTGTCCAAACATTCATTTGCAATGAGACATGAGTCTAGAATTTGCCTATTTTTAACGAAGGCATTTTGATACTCCGAAATAACATCCCCAATCACCTCTTTCAACCTATTAGCCAATATTTTAACAATAATTTTGTAAACCCCCTATTAGACTAATAGGCCGAAAATCTTTCACCTCTACTGCATCTGACTTTTTGGGAATTAAGGAGATAAAGGTTGCATTTAAACTTTTCTCGAATTGACCTCTCACAAAAAAAACTTGCAAAATCTCCATGAGATTTGATTTGATAACATCCCAAGAAGCTTGGAAAAAAGCCATAGGGGAACCATCTGGGCTAGGAGCTTTATCCTCTCAAAATCTTTAACTACCCCCAAAAACTTCTACTTCATCAAAAGGCCTCACCAACCAGCCAGCCTTGTCATCAGATATTTTAGGAAAATTCAACACATCCGGGTGTGGACAATAGACTTTATGTTCCCTAAATAAATTTTTATAAAACTGAATAATGCAATCCTCTATACTTTTTTGATCAGAAGTCAGGACCCATCAACCTTGAGATTAATAATTGCATTGTTTCTTCTATGTGAGATAGCCATTTGATGAAAGAACTTTGTGTTGTTGTCCCCCTCCTTCAAGTAAAGCATTTTTTATTTTTGCCTCCAACTAATCTCTTCCAAAAGGCTGGTTTTTTTAAATTCTGTTTGAAGCCTTGCCTTCTCTAACTTCTCCTCTTCTGATAGAACTACCACTTCCTCTTTTGCATCCAAAGCATTCAAATCACTCTATAGTTGTATTTTTATTACAGCCACGTTTCCAAACTCCTATTCATTCCACTTCTTCAAGTCTGCCTTCGGGGCTTTTAATTTCATGGCCATTTTGTAGCTAGGTGTACCTCGGAATTGATAAGAATCCCACCAATCTTTCACCTTCCCCACAAAACCTTCCACCTGGAGCCACATATTCTTTTTTTTTTTTTTTGATAGGTAATAAGACTTTTATTGAAAAATTGAACATCATGTTCACGATGGTGAACACTTTGAACAATGAAACAAATACAAGAAGATCAAGAGCTAAAAGAAATAGAAACTAAAAAATTAGCTACAGCAGTACAATTCGTACACCCCCAAATACGAGCCCAAAGAAACAAAGTACGAAAAAGTAAACATTTTATGTGTTCCAAAGTTCTCGCCTTGTCTTCAAAAATGCGAGCATTACGTTCCTGCCAGACTAACCACATTAAACATGCCGGGACCATGTTCCAAATGATTGAAAGATGTTTTCCAAACCAGTTTCTCCAAATAAAGAAAAAAGATTTCACTGACCTTGGCATGACCCATTGGATCCCAAACACTGCAAAAACTTCACGCCATAAGGCATGAGAGAACTTACAATGAAGAAGAAGGTGGTCCACTGATTCCCCATCACAACAACACAAGCAACACTGATTAACCAAGAACTGACCTTTCTTAATAAGGTTGTCAATGGTGAGTATCCCATCATTAGCTGCTGTCCATAAGAAAAAAGACACCCGTTTAGGCACCTTAGTATGCCATATACACTCCCAAGGAAAGGCATCAGTAGGAGGACTAGATAATAGCTTATAAAAAGAGTACACATCAAAAACACCAGATGTAGTCAATCTCCAAACCAAGTGATCATCCCCCTCACCCCTCGGCATAGAGGAATAAATAAACTCAAAGAATGAGTAAACAGTGGTTGCTTGCCAATCCTAAGGACCATGACGAAATAATAAATTCCAGCTCCTACCTCCTTCTGAATTTGTTACAACCACGTCAGAGACACATGCTTCTTTAGAAACAGAGCAATCATACATGGAAGGGAAGAGTTCCTTCAAAGGAGTAGGCCCACACCATGGGTCATGCCAAAAACTAACACAGCTACCCTCCCCCACATTAAACAAAATCTGGCTAAAGAACTTCTCTGATCCTTCTTTAATACTCCTCCATATCCCACACCCGTGAGCACCTCTTACCCCTCTAGTGCACTAGCCTCTTCTTGCCTCTCCATATTTGTCTGCTATAACCTGACGCCATAATCTATGATTTTCTTTCCCAAACCGCCACAACCACTTCCCAAGCAAAGCCTTGTTAAATAGCCCAACACTCCGGATTCCCAAACCGCCACATTCAACTGGCAAGCATACCTTATCCCAAGCAACTAAAGGATATTTAAAAACATCCTCTGAGGCCCCCCAAAGGAAATTCCTCTGAATTCTTTCAATTCTTGCAGCCACAGCCTGAGGGATGGTAAACAACGATAAAAAGTAGGTGGGAAGACTTGATAGGGTACTTTTTAACAAAATAAGCCTACCTCCTTTGGACAAATATAGTCTTTTCCATCAAGCCAACCTTTTCTCCATCTTTTCAATAATAGGATTCCAAATTGATGAATCTTTGTAGTGTGCCCCAAGAGGCATGCCCAAATATCTCATAGGCAGAGTGCCCACCTTGCAGCAAAGGATACAAGCCAAACCATTCAAATCCCCAACATCTCCAACAGGAACAATTTCACTCTTGCCTACATTAACTTTCAGGCCTGTAATAGCTTCAAAGAAGATCAACACCATCCGCACGTATAATAACTGTTCCCTAAAAGCATCACAAAACAATTACAGTATCATCAGCAAAAAAAAGGTGAGAAATATGGATACCCCCATGTCTATGTGATCCTGCTTTAAATCCACAAAGAAAACCACAATTTTCTGTCCTCTTCAACAGTCTACTCAACACTTCCATAATCATAAGAAATAAAAGTTGAGACAAAGGATCTCCCTGGCGAAGACCACGAGAACTACCAAAAAAAACCTGCAAGAGATCCATTAACCAGAACAGAGAATTTAACTGTAGAGATGCACGCCTTAATCCACCTACTCCACCTTGCCCCAAAGCCCATCCTTTCCATAAGGTAAAATAGTGCATTCCAGTTCACATGATCATAAGCCTTCTCAATGTCCAGCTTTATTATAACACCAAGAATACCACTCTTCAACCTGCTGTCTAAGCATTCATTAGCAATAAGAACCGAATCAAAGATTTGTCTCCCTCTCACAAAAGAATTTTGAGAGTCAGATATCAATTTATCCAAAACTCCTCGAAGCCTATGAGCCAACACCCTAGCCAATAGTTTATAAAGGCTGCCCACAAGACTAATGGGGCGAAAATCTTTGATATTAACTGCATTAGTCTTCTTGGGGATCAAACACAGAAATGTGGCATTCAGAAATTTCTCAAAAACACACTGATTGTGGAAATCTTTGAAGAAGGCCAATATATCCCCTTCTAAAACACTCCAGCATTTCTGAAAGAATGCCATAGTAAACCCATCTGGCCCAAGGGCCTTATCGCCTTCCGCCTCCTTGAGGGCCTCAATAATCTCCTCCTTCTCGAACTCTCTCTCCAACATAAACCTCTCAGATTCGTCTAGACAAGCAAACTCTAACCCATCAATAGTAGGTCTCCAATTTTCCGGTTCCTGATATAATCTCCTGTAAAAATCCACCACCTGATCCTTAACATCTGACTCCTCCTCAAAGAGAAAGCCATCCACCTCCACACCCCTAATCTGATTGGTTCGCTTATGGGAATTAGCAATTCTATGAAAGAATCTTGTGTTGTTATCACCTTCTTTGATAAAAAGAGCTTTTGACTTCTGCCTCCAAGAAATCTCTTCCAAGGAAGCCAGAAAATCTATATCAGATTTAACCACCAACCTTCTAGCCCTATCCTCTTGAGTCAACACCTGCAACTCTTCTCTCAAGTCAAGGTCTACGAGCTCGGTCAAAAGACTCTTTTTCCTAAAAGCTACATCTCCAAAAACATGCTTGTTCCAATGCTTCAAATCCCTTTTAAAGGCTTTCAATTTACAAGCTAGAACGTAACTTGGAGGTCCCACAAAATGATAACCATTCCACCAATGACGAACCTTATCCACAAAACCCTCCACCTTTAACCACATATTTTCAAATCTAAAAGGGCTCTTTCCCCTTGACAAACCACCTGCCTCCACTAGCAAAGGACAATGATCTAACACCACCCTAGGGAGAGTTCTTTGAGTCACATCTAAGAAATGCTCTTCCCAATCTGCTGTCATCGAAACTCTATCTAGTCTGGACATAGAAGGACTATCAGAGTCTCAAAACCAAGTATATTCACCTCCTACCAAAGGCAAATCAACCAGCGAATGTTTAGCAATAAAATCCGAGAATTTAAACATAGCTGGACTAAAAGAGTTACAGCCAAGTCCCTCAGCCAGATAATGGATAACATTGAAATCTCCCAACAAGCACCAAGCCCCAGCCCACCGTGATCTCACTAAGTCTAATTCTGCCCACATAGCATCTCTAAGACTTCCATCAGTTGGTCCATACACCCCTGAACAAATCCATTCAAAGCCATCTGCCACACCCTTCAACACAACAGAAATTGAAAAACTTCCAACCACTGAATCTACTCTCTCAAAAACCCTTTTGTCCCACATCAAAATGACACCCCCAGCTGTATGTATGGCGTCTAAAGCCCCCCAACCTACAAAAGGGCTACCCCAGAGACTTTTAACCATGCTAGAGCTGGTGCTATCTAGTTTAGATTCTTGAACACATACGATATCACACTTCCATTCCCGTAAAAGATTCTTCACAACATCTCTCTTATGAGGATTATTCAAACCCCTCACATTCCATGACAGCATTTTTAAATTCATTTACCAACAGACGAACCCAAACTAAAGGATTTCAAACTGCCTCTAGAACTTCTACCAGAATGTGCATCGTAATTAATAGATGAAAACAAATTTCTTAACTCCCTCAACCCCTTTTGGTTTGAATTGCTTACAAGACGAGTAGTGACAGCAGTTGCTTGCTGCTCCCAAACCCTCTCAAGTTTTTGAAAAAAATCAATACACTGTCTCTCACAGCAATCAATTGGGAAACCCACATAAGTACTAAAATCTCTAATCTTCCTACTCACCCATTCTGATGGCTCCATAACCTCTTCCACTGAAACCCCATCCGAACCATCTTCCATAGAGACGAGATCAAAAGAACCATTTGGGTCCCACAGAGCCAGAGGTGTAATGACCTCAGGGTTAACAGCCTCCTCACCCTTACCCGAAAGCAAAGTAGCATCCCAAATTAGTCTAGGAAACTCAGAGTCACCCAAACCACGACCCAACTCAGAAATAGGAAAATACAAGTCCGAACCCCTCCTCACTTGGCTCTGAACCTGAACTGGGCACCCAGAATTATCAACGGTTGTCGAACAAGCTCCATTAACTGTATCGGCAACCAAACACCCAGCCCCATGGTCCACCTGGAGCCAAATATTCTCAAAACGAAAAGGTCTTCATCCCTTCTGAATTGCACCACCCTCCAGGATAATTGGAAAGTGATCAGATAAGACTCTAACCAACTTCCTCTGTGGCAGATTGGGATAATGATCTTCCCAATCAAGAGAAAAAAGGAAATGATCTATCCTGGATCCAGAGATGGAATTGAACCATGTATACCTACCACCTGCCATAGGGATATCCAACAAACCATGCACAGAAATGAAATCTGAGAAGTCATGCATTGCTTGAGTAAAATTAACAGCCCCTAATCGCTCCGTTTGGAAACGAACAACATTGAAATCCCTTGATATACACCAAGGCACGTTCCACCAACTATGAAGACTTGACAATTCCTCCCACAACAATCTACGCTCCTTGTCCACATTAGGACCATAAACACCAATGAATGCCCATTCAAAATTATTCTTGAATCTGCAAGAAACTGAGTAGTGCCCCACAGCTTCTTCTAACTTCTCCACTACCCTTCTATCCCACATAACCAAAATCCCTCCTGAGGCGCCCAAAGATCCCAAGTACACCCAATCCACATAGTGACAACCCCATAAACTTCTAACAAATCCCCTAGTAATCAATTCCACCTTTGTCTCTTGTATATATATGATATCAGCTCGCCACATTCTGATAAGGTTTCTTAATTTGAAGCCTTTTATCCCTTTCATGCAGGCCTCTCACATCCCAAAATAAAATCTTCAAATTCATTTAGACACAATCAAAGCCCTCTCCCTACTAACACTGCAAGGCCTAACTGAAAAAGAGTCATAATTAACAGAACTAAATAAGCTCCGTAGTTCCCGTAAACCCCTCCCTCCTCCCTTTATTTTCTTTTTCTGAGCAAAACAACTCAAACTCCCTCTGTTTCATCTTCGCTTCAACAGCCAAGAGAAAACTTGTTGCCACTTTTTCCAACCCTTCAACTGAAGTCTCCAAAAAATTATCAAACCCCTAGAATTTACTTTGAAACCATTGAGACATTTGTGGTGAAACATCTTCAACCTGTCTAAATGATCCCTTATAACTGGAGCCTCCATTGAACTTGACATAGCCAAAGGGGTTACACTCAGTGGCGCTAAAGAGTCCTCATAGTGCTGACATACATCAACCAAATCACCAGTGTCTTCTGAAGAACAATCGGAATCAACATCCTCTACAAGCACCGTATCCCATTCAGAATTACTTTGTATAATCTGAAGCCTATTCCCTGGATTGATAAGTTCCTTTTGTTCCACATCAACATCAGAAACCAAAGCACTATCTATCAATATCACTTGTCTCCCATCTCTGAGTTCGAGAACCCATTTTTCTGATGTACCCCAAGTCTTACTGGGTTCAATAGCATGCAAGGACAGAATCGAATCTGCTGTAACTTACTTTGAAGAACCGCAAATTCACCATTAGAACTGGTATCAGAAGGCACCAGGTGAGAACCACCTGAAACTGACTTATTGTCGGTACCTAGGCTTGCCGATAGAGATGGTGAGACAAGAGACAAAGGTACAGGTTCTGTATTAAGTGGGTTAGAAGTAATAACATTATGAACAGTGGGCTTTAGAGGTTGCACCACTTTTGGGCCCACTTCGTTAACCTCGGACCACACATCACTATAGCCCATCTCCCATCTTTCTTTCCCACGCTCCATAGTCCATAGTCCATACACATAAAAATATCCAAGGCCAACAACAACTCAGATTTTATACCGTTACTCTCATTTCCATTTATTGTTGACAAAATCTTCACCCCAAGTTGCTCCCTCTGTCCTTGAATACTACTTTCCTTGCAGGTATCACAGCTGAAATCTCTAGGATTTGAATTTTGAACAAATGCTATGCAGTTTTATTCTTTCCTCCGCCACCATCAATGCAAAGGTTTTTGAAGCACCTCTTTTGGGAATACCTGCGGTTGCTTGCTTGGAAGCTAGAGACTCCAGGTCGCAGGTGTAAACCAAAACCTCTCCAGCCACTCCCCCCGACTTCCCTTCTTGAGTTCAGATATTAATAAGAAAGAGCTGTAGGTGTTGGATCCCAACTGAAGAATAAAAAATTTGTCACCCTCACGGAAGGATTTCCCAAACTGACCACGAGACTGTCCAGAGATCAGTTCTTCCACATTGAACAGAAATCTCTTTGCACTTCCTTTTCCCATGAAAATTGATCTTAAAGAATCTCTGCCTCTCTCATAAATACAAAGCTGGTAAAACGTACCACCTTCCTCAACTGTAAACTCTAAAGGTTTTTGATTCAACGAAGAAAAAAACAGAGCCTCCCATAATGAAAAAGAAATCAACAAAAAGAAGCATAAAAAACAAACAAACAAAAGAAAGCAGGAGAACAGAGAAAAATCTATGGCTAATTCGAGGTAGCCAGGCCTCAATCTATTGAAGATGTTTTAAGTAGTTGTTTTACATTTGCAGTTGAACAGAAAACCTTTAGGGCAGGACTTGCTTTCCAGCAATTGAAAATTGGCTGCTAACAATGTTCGGGACCACTCAAACTAGTCAAAGCCACGTAGAAGAAGTTGCAATGTAATGAGTCACTACGTAAACAAATAGAATATCTGAAGCTAATTTGCACATGATGCACACAAAGGTGGGGAGAGCCTAACATTTCCTCAGAGCAGGAAATTTTCAACCTTAACAGGAACTTAAAGTCTAAATGAATGTACTTGTAAAGTTGACAACTGGTAGGAGTTGAGGCAGAAAGAAGCTCTAGGCAGAAAGAAGCTCTATAGAGTCGCAGAGATTTACAATTATGCACCCTTTTGAGAATCAATTACATTGGATCATTGGCATTTTCATCCGGATGCCAAAAACCATATTTCATAAACATCTCAAATATAAGGAAAGAGATAAATCATGCATAACATATTATCATTGCAGTAAATAAGTATTTGTTTTTATCTAGATCAGCAGCAATTCAACTTGATGTCTTCTCTCTGGTAACAAGTGCATAAACAGATATCATATAAACAGCATTAAATTTGCATGTATAGTCTGACTACAATGGATTTTATTTTTTCTTTGTTCTTTTCATTTTATTTTTATATTTTCAAGTAGAGCTCTTGCTTTAAGTTTTCCAGGAACTTCTAGATATAGCCGTCTTGTAAAACTAAATCAACCAACTAACAAAGCCGTGGAAAGAGGAGCACATAGTAACATAACCTATATACATAATTTACAGAGGTGAATTGCTAATAGTAAAGCATATACCTGATTTGATATCCAAACTTCCTTTAGACCATGGGAGGCAGCAACAATAGTCAGCTCAGCGCAACGTTCTGACGACACATGCTTCTGTATGAGGAGGAAATAACAAAAGATCAAGCGAATCATTTGAACAGACGAATTTAAGAAATACATTGCCCATCACATCAGGTTGGCAGCATAAAAGTGATGAACAATAATGATAAGAACAAATCCAAAAGAAAGAAATACTGTCAGAATGATGTCTACATGTTGCCTACTTGCAAATTGAAAAAGAGACTGACCAAACAAAACTGAAAAATACTTCAGGCTATGATATTGTCATCACCATATACAAGGATCTCTATAGCTTATGACAGCCGCAAGCAACATACTTGCTTAAAAGCATCACTAATCCAAAATATAGTACCTTTCATTACATACCCACGAGTCCCAGACACATTTATTATAAATATTGACATCTTCCAATAAGCAACCAGCTAATAATCAAATTATAAAGACTTCCTTTCTAATTGCTTTCGTCTGTGAAGAGGACCAACTATAATGGATCAGTAACTCCGACAGAATGTGACAAAACATAAAATAAATCTTATTTTTCAGAATCCTGGAACTACACACTATATTTTGTGCCTTTATAGACTATGAAATGCTCTTTGTTAGAATTCAAACTCATGGAAATTTTGACGTTGCAGTCAATGCGCCACAATCCAATCAATATATAAAAAATGCACTTTTTCCCCAATAACTGATATTATCCATCGTCTTACCTTTTGGATTTGGATAAAATTGTAAAATCAATTGAAGGAAGGAGATCCAACACTAGCAAAAATAGAAGTAATTTATTCTTTTAATGTAATAAATAAAATTACAATAACAACTCACCTCAGGAGAACCCTTGTTTTCTGAAGTTTTTACTCCAGAATTATTTGACGTTTCTATTGGCCCAGGACAGACAACAGTCACCTTAATTCCTTTCTGGAAGAGCTGCAACCATGAAAGAGCAACAAGCATGTGAGAAGAAAGAAAATGAAGAAATTTTAACAGCAATAAGCTAACACAATAGTACTAAAAAGTTAATTCAAAAGATCTGAAAAACATTAACAACTTAATAACTTTAGTTTTTATTCTTCATTTCCAATTTTCTTTATGTGAAACCTTAGGTGCTCATTAAGCACAGAATGAAACCGACCTACAAGTGTGGAAGAGAAGATGTTCCTTCTAGAGTACACTCATCCTTGTATAGTTTTCAACTTTATCATTCTGAATTTTTTTTTTTTTTTTTTACAAGATAAATTGGTTCTTAGCTGCCAATTGATGGGACCTTAGATTGTTCTAAAGTCTTCATTATTTACTCCTGATACAGGGAGGATGGGGAACTGACAGAGATCACATGATTTTGACAAATCAGCTTTGAGCTAGCGAGTGATGATTGCCCTAGAGTGGTTTGGAAGTTAGATTTTCTGCATTAAGGCTCCCCAAAAAAGTAAGCAATAGTGGCACACTAGAGAAAAGTCTATAAATCAGGTGACCATCGAAATCAACAATCGCAACCACCCTCCATAAATTGATCTCAGAAATATCAGCCTTTCATCTAGACTTGGAAGCAAATCATATATTGAGTTTAGCATCCTCACATTTATGTCAAAGGATTCAACAACTCAAAATTTCCTGCCACTCTTTGATACAGTAATATACTAGAATTTAGGCTTCTTTCAATCTTTCTCAAGCAGCCATTATCAGTGGTATGATCATAGTGTCCCACATGGATTAAGTGTAAGCATAACCATATGTTTATAAGTTCTTAGGCACCCTTTCCTAGCAAACCGGTTTTCAAGGGTAAGTTCTACCCATGAGTTCCCTATATTTGGTATCAGAGCTAGCCACCACCTCAAGTAATCGGGTGTAGCTCATTGAGTATGGGATCAAATGAGTTGCGGCTTTGTAGTCGGATCCCCAAAGGGGCGACCTAGAGGTTAGATTAAAATAACTGATAGGTGATTGGTGGCCCATCGTGGACGTCGACTATGGAGCGTGGTGGTATGTTATGATCTAGTGTCCCACATGAATTAAGTGTAAGCTTAACCATATGTTTTTATAAGCTCTTAGACACCCTACCCTTGCAAGCCCCTTTTTAAGGGTGAGTTCTACCCATGAGTTCCTAACATCAGGACCACTAGTTAAAATGCTATTTCAAACGTATTGACAGGCATTGTTGTGCGGAATATAAAATCACAACATCAAATTCTCTAATGTATTATTTAAACATTTTGTATTGTGTGTTTCTCAATTATCTATTCTATGTATCTCTCTATATGTAATTGCATGTTCTGTTTGAATCACATCAAGTGGTCAAATATTTGGTTTCTAGGGTTTCTTTTATCTCTGCTATCCCAATTTGTTTGAAGCTTTGAGGCTTGTTGTGTGGGATTCTAGGGTTTTATAATATCTCTTTTATTCGAATACCCATTTTTAGAGATCGGTAAAAATTTTATTTTTCTTGAGTTTTTATGTGCTCACCATTTCTAGGTTTTATGAGGTTCCTAGCCTCTATATTGACATCAGTTATTGTTTTCAAATTATATTATTTGTTGAAGCTTGAAAGCAAGCTGGTTCTTTAGGGTTGTGATCGGTAGCCAAAATGAAAAATCAAAAACTTTGGTTCAGAACCAAAAACCCCCTCCAAACCAATCAACCAACTAAAACAATTTCACCCCTAGAAAATGCATTGACATCAAAGTTAACCTGAATTAGTGAAAATTTTCATGCATAACTAATTAGTATAGCCCATCTAGCTCATATTTTTAATAGGTGAATACATTTCACTCAATTTTAACAGATCTCACCCTTCCCTTCCCTTCCCTTATAAGGGGAAAGGAATACCATTTGGTACAAAAACCATCAGAATAGTCCCATTTAGCTCATATTTAAGACATTCAAACTAGAACAGGTATCTCACAATCTCAACCCTGGGCAACCTACAAATCACTAACAACTGTAGTCATTCAACATGTTTAAATAGAAAGTCAGAGATCACAAATTTATAGTTGAAGCACCAAATGTAACTTGAATTTTTTTTTTTTTCTTTTTTTTTGGGTAAGTATCCTTTCTTTGCTTGTAACTTGAATTCTTATGCCTCATGAAAGAAGTTATAATTATACCTCGGAGCGCAAGGTGTGAAAATATCCATTTAGAGCATATTTAGAAGCGGAGTATACGGCCTGACCTGGTGCAGGTGTCTTTCCTGCAGCACTGCTCATCTGCATGTTTAAGCAAATATCATAACAAAACAATAATAGAAGAGTGAAAGGGGGAAAGGAAAATAAAATAACTGGGATTCAGCTCTCTATAATCAGTTAACCTGCTTATCAACTAGCAAAACCCAGACAGATCCTGAGTCATACTTAGTAAACACAAACAAACAATTCTAACTAACCTTGGAAAACATATTATCTGCAATAGTTTATTTCTGAGAGCATGCCAAGGTCCCTGTTTAATATTATCCAGCTACTCAAAGACAAGGGGCATGTCTCAAAATATTAAGTAAATATCCATCCAATATAGTTCTTATAATGAAATGACATTTTGGAACCAAAATTTGACATTATAAAACAACTAGTTTCCACATACCACAACAAAATGACCCTTCCCCCGCTTCAGCATGAAAGGCACCAGGAACCGCGTGAGAGAGATTGTCCCCAGAACATTTACAGTGAATGTTGCCTACTTGCACAAGAGAGTAATATGATAACTTTCAGAAGAGTGACACAAATGGAATAGCACCAAAAGAAATTTAGTAACCATGGGTGAATCATCTTGATAATTAAACTGAAACCACTGGGTATAAATATCAATGACATTCTTTTGATACCTTAACACTATCCTCAGTGACATCCAAAGCTGACGTTTTCTGCCAAAACAATAATATATAAAAAATAAAAATAAAAAATAAAAATGATAAACATATATATAGATTAACGTTGTTGGCTCAACATAAAGTCATTCTTTGCTCATAATACATCAAAGTCACCTTACTGACCTAGGAAATGGAACTACTTTTCACAAGAAGCAAATTGGAAAGCAATTGTATGCATGCTTTAACGAAATAAAAATGTTCTTACTTGTGGTATTTGCTGTTGTAAATACAATTACAACTGTAAAGTTGTGATTTACAACTATTTTGTGTTGGCTTTAATTTCGTGCCAAATTTGATTGTAATTATGTTCAATCTTATGTACCCTATATTTTATATGGAATTTCTTTGTAAGGGTTGTGTGTGAGAGAGAGTGTGAAGACTCAAGACAAATTAAAGATCAAAAGAGTTTTCGCGGGTAGCTCGCGAATAGACTTCCCGTGAAGTGAAGCATGTGCTCAACACATGATTGGAATGCGAAGAGTCATAACAGATAGTAACAGCTAGTTTTCGCAAGTGTCTCGTGGGTAAGGCCTTCCCGCGAGATACCTGCGAAACATTTTGTTTTGCTATTTTGCCATATCTGATACACCTTATCTCTACCTACACTATATATGCCCACATTACCCACATATTGAAAGGAGTACTTTTCAGAGAAAAAACCCTAGCCATTACCCTTGAGAGTGAGAGATTGTCATTTCCACAATCCTCTACATAATCCATTGTAGCTTTTCTCAACTCCTACCTCTCCATATCTAAATCTTTGAGAATTGATAGCCCAAACACTTACCACACCAATCCTGAGTGTAAAGTGAGATTTTGATGCTGCTGGGAAGCATTGGAAGAAGCCGTTTGTTTGGTGGATGCAATTGGGCTGAATTGCGTGATCCGGAGAGCTAAAGAAGACAAGGTTTTGTTAAGTTAGTTGGTAGCAGGAGCTTGGAGGGCTCGACTACATGGGGTAGACTAGGCTTGGAGGGTCTTTTGTTATTCGTGTACTTCAACTTATTCTCCAGTAGATCGATTTACCGCTTGGAGGACGGCAGAGAAGTTTTTCGCCAAATTCTTCGGTTTCCTCTTCGATAACACATCGGCTTGTTATTTTGTGTTTGCATTCTTCTTCCCTACTCTTTTAGATTTCATTTTACTGCTGTGATTTGATGAATATGGCTTAGAGTAGTTATATCGTCTATCCGCTCGCATTTACTCTATTCCGCACTTAGTTTAAGTTATAGTAAAATCAATCAAGCCGTAATTTTAATTTGGGAGTCTAAACAGCTCTTGTGTTTTTACACAAATTCAAGCTTTCAACAACTACCATCGGCATTAACATACCAATAAAATAGCCCAATCCTTCTGTATGGTATATATAATATTTAGGATTCACAAATCAAATTACTTTTGCTTATTTTGCTAATTGGAAAAACTAAATTTAAAAATATAATTATAGAAATTTTCAGGTTATCCTAATGTGTGCAGCATAGGAAAATTGTCAAGTGATACTTCAGTGTAAATACAGTAGATCTTTTAACAAGAAAGTAAGCAGCATCCATTTAGCTTCCCAATGAAGCTTTGAAGGAAAATAAAAGCAATATCTCACATACAGGACGCTCAAAAGCTGCATTATGGATCATATAATCAACACCAGAACCAGGAAAAATGGATTCTGCTTTCTCCACAGCTGCTTTGAGGGAATCTTCCCCAGATGTCAAGTCCAATGGTAAAATCTTCACTTCATCACGTGCATGTTTACCTGCAGGCATGCTAGCCACATTTTAAGAAAGGGGTGCAATATTTAAAATATTTGACAGCTTACATAAAGATTCAGTGAAAGGACATACCAGTGAGCTGTCTCTTGACTCGCTCCAATTCAGCTTCATTTCGTGCTGAAAGAATGAGCTTGGCGCCTAATCTAGCAAGCTGATTAGCAAGAATCTCTCCTTCACACACAACATTAGGAGGGGAAAAATAAATGATATATTTTATGTGAAAACAACAATTGCCGGACACCAAAAAAAAATTCAATATGGTAATTATAAAAGTAACAAGGATGCCAGAATGAGACCTCAACATGTCAACTGCATACAAAAGGTACAGAAGATGAGTCCTGAATAGAATCTGACTACTAATATATAATTCTCCTATTGCAATCTATAATTTACAAGAAGGAAAAAAAAGAAAAAGAAAAAGATATCCATAACATATCTTTGAATCTTAATGAACATAAATGAAAACAAGAATCACCAGAAACAAGAAAATTCATTGGAAAAACTATAAGAATTTATTTTTTGTAATGGTCAACATTCACCAAATTAGATAAATCACCACCAATGTTTAAGGACCACCCTCAAGCCATTAATATTAGAACATCAAAACTAGGTTAGTTTCATCGTATTACCAATGAAACTAATGTAACAAAATTTGCTTCTCTACTTATTACAACGAACAATATCACCATAATCACCAACAGTAATTAAGTATTTACACATATTTGAAATACTGTCGTAGCTAAAGTAGCTGCCATCATCAATGATAGTAGCCATAAAAACCAATGGTGATAATAACAATGATGACAATAAAAGCCACTGGTGAAAATTTCAAAGCTTCCATGAATATATATATATATATATATATATACACACGAAATGAAGGTCAAAACCATCAACATGAACATCCATCCAAGCATCACCATAAAAAACATCTATTGCTGCATAAATTCAAGAAAGAGCAAATCATATTTGTCATTGTTTCACAATAAATAAGATTAAAAACTCGCATACCAATTCCACGGCTAGCTCCAGTAATCCAAACAACCTGAAAAGAACAACTAAACATATTATTTCAAGTACAAAAATAACACAAAGTGTAAGAAATGAGAAAATGTTGAAAAATCAGAATTGGGTAACCTTATCTTCAATCTCTTCACGCTTTACATGTTTTTTAGATACCAAAGTGAAATCCCCTAAAGAAGGAAAAAAACAAAACAAAAACCCATGAATTAATTTCAACAGCCAAATTGAATTAACACACAAAGCACAGAGAGAGAGAGAGAGCGCGAGAGAGCGAGAGAGAGAAAATAGTTTTGTGGGTTTTGAGTAATTACCATCAGCAGTGACGAATTTGAATAGAAGGAAGAGAAAAAGAAAGAGAGAAATGAAGAAGAGGAGGGAAAGCAACATGCCCATGTTAAAAACGTTTAAGTTTTAGAAGTTAGAAGACGAACAGTGAACAGTTAGATATTTGATGGCTTGACGATGCTCTCTTGTTTATGTCGCTCAAACTCTTGTTTTGGTTTTAAGATTTGGCAATGCCATAAAACTTCCTTATTTCACTCAGATCAGAGTCAGCAGGGTGGCAAAATTTGCCACGGTAGACCCGATTCCAAATCAGCTGGTTATGGGTTGAGGGACTTTATGGATTCATGTTATTTTCAAATTGACAAAACTGACTCATTTAATAAACATATTCAGTTCATGTCTAACCTATGAAATATGTTTGATATGTGTAACCCATTTAATTAAATGACATTTTACTGATATACCATTCAAACTCTATGTATATAAACTTATTAGTTGTTATGGACTTGTGGTTTATTTTCTTTGATTGAGTTGATTATTTGTAATACTAAAATATGTTTTTGTGGATTGGAATAAGTTTTCCCTATGGACCTTGATTCGAGGAGAGTGTTCCAAAAAAACCACTTCCACAAAACAGTCCGGCCCATGTGCAAACATTGAAAAGCCCAAACTTAAAAGAAAAGGAAACTAGTGAACCCTCTGTCGAGGAAATCAAAGAGTTTGGTGCGCCTCAAGAACAACGAGTTAGCCAAGAAGGGATTAGCAGGTCCACCGAAGATCAGATTTCGATCTCCTTATTTCCTGAGGAGCATGAAAATGATGATGTAGAGCCCAATGAAATAGTCACTTCCGCATTAATTAACTATTCCTACCTAATGTCAGCCTTATTAAATAATGAATAACTGGTCTGAACAATAAAGACACCCCAAAAGTTTGTCTTCATGATCAAGAAATGGCAAGATGAGAGTCTAATGGGACAAATATCCCCCAAATCCAACTAAAAAAGGTACAACTGGAGGAAGACGGTGTGAAGATCTCAAAGATCAAAAAATGAAGAAAAGAAAGAAGTTCATAAAAAGCAAGCTAAACGACAACTAGAGTGTGTGAAACAACAAAGCCTAACTAGTTGTTGGCTATATTGCAAGCAGTTTAGATAGTTTATTTATTAACTCTTGTAAAGCACACACGTGACTATCACACGTGCTATAACTAACCTTGCCGATAGTTTGAGTAGTTAGTTTCCTTTCTGTTATTGATATATATATATATATATATATATCTCAATTCTTGTACATATTTATTCATTCAATACAATATAGAGAAATTTCCCAAAACTCTCTCTAGCTCTCAAGCTTCATTCTTCTCTAGTTGTATTTCTTACATGGTATCAAAGTCTGATCTTTCAATGGCGTCCAATTCCAATCCAAGTTCTTTTTCTTCTTCTCAGTGTGTACTTTCACCAATAGAGGATCCTCAAAGTCCATTTTTTCTACATCATAGTAAAACACTTGGTGCAATTCTGGTCTCTCAACTTTTAACTGAAGACAATTACCCTACTTGGGCTAGAGCCATGAAAATGGCCTTAGATGCTAAAAGCAAGCACAAATTCATCGTTGGAAGCATCAATGCTTCAATAGTAGTCACTCCACTCGAGAAGCAAGCTTGGTCAAAGTGTAATTCCATGATTTCCTCTTGGATCTTGAATTCAGTTTCACCTCACATCATAGCTAGTGTTATCTACAAAGACACACTATTTGAGATTTGGAATGCTTTCAAGAATCGCTTTTCTCAAGCCAATGGACTGAGAATTTCACAACTTCAAAAGCAAATTTCCACTGTGATGTAAGGAGATTCAACAGTGACGAACTTTTTCACAAGTCTTCAAACATTATGGGATCAATTGTTGAATTTTAGGCCTTTACCATGTTGTTCATGTGGTAAATGCACTTGTGGTGTGAATGACAAGATCAGCAATTTTCAGCGTCAAGATTCAATCATGCTGCTTCTTAATCGATTGAATGATTCCTATTCATAAGTCAAAACTCAAATCCTTATGATGGAGCCTATTCTTTCGATAGATAAGGCTTTTTCACTGGTGATTCAAGAAGAAAGACAGATATCTTTGAGATTCAATGTAAGTCCTTCAGTTGAATCTACTGCCCTTGCTGTCAAGAATCAAGGATTTAATCAAAGTTTTGGTTTTTTGATTAATAATGGCAAGAATTATAAGGGAAACACTGGAAAAGGAAGGCCTATGTGCAGCCACTGTAAACTTGGCCATATTATGGAGAAATGCTATAAGTTAGTTGGTTATCCTCTTGGTTACAAGCAAAAAGGAAGACTTGCAATGGCTAATCAAGTTAGTGTTGAAGGTGATCAATGTTAGTTTGAAAATTGCACAACAGAACAACAACTCTTTTCCTTTCACTTCTGAGCAATGTCAATAATTGATATCCATGCTGAATTCTCATGTCTTTTCGTCTAGTTCTAATGATAGTATGCATTTAGCTAATTCTGCCATCAATCCCAATGTTCTCTCAAGTATTTCTTGTGATCTTTTTCAAGATTCCATGTGTTTGAGTATGCAACATTCTGTATTTGCTGTTAATCCTGCAAACAAGACTACCTTTGATAGTGAAACTCAGGTTCTTAACACTGGGGCCACAGACCATATCATTCACTCCATCACCTTGTTTACCAAAATCACTAGTTCTATATCTACCTTTGTCTAGTTTACTAATGGTGAAAGAGTTACTATCACACATATAGGAACAATTCAAGTGACATCTACTTTAGTCCTTGAGAATGTCCTATGTGTTCCTTCTTTCTCATTTAACTTGATATCTATTAGTAAATTGACCAAATCCCTATCATGTTGCCTTGTTTTTCTTTTCAAATTTTGTTTCATACTAAACTTTTCATGTTGGAACATGATTGGAGTGGGTAAATTGTACAACAATCTTTATTTGCTGTAAGGTTCAATAGATTGCAAAACCATTTCAGTAGCTTCTTAAATTCTGCAGTAAGTTTTTAGTTCTTTTATTCATTCTGTTTCCAACATTCCTATTGTTTCTAAGCCATATCTTTAGCATCTTAGACTTGGGCATGCATCTGATAATAAGCTCAATGCTTTGCACAATGCTCTTCCTGATGTAATCCAATTTCATAGCAATAAAGATTGTATTCTTTGTCCTATTGCTAAGTAGAAAAAGCTTCCTTTTCCTTCCTTAATCACTTGTCTGATCATGCTTTTGATATTATAAATTGTGGTGTTTGGGGTCCCTTTGCTAAACCTACTCAAGAAGGATTTAAGTATTTTCTTACCATTGTGAATGATGCCACTAAATCAACTTGGGTCTATCTCATGAAATCTATATCAGAGACTAGACTTTTCTAATTTCCTTTTATAATAGGATATGTACTTAGTTTCACACCAAGATCAAGGTCTTTAGAATTGACTATGCTCCTGAATTTTTCTTAACAAATTTTTTTTACTGCTAATGTTATTATCCATCAACATTCATGTGTTGCCACTCCACAACAGAATTCAGTTATGGAGAGGAAACATCAAAATATTTTGAGCATGGCTAAAGCACTTAAATTTCAGTCTAATGTACCTCTTTATCTATGGGGTGATTGTGTTCTTACTGCAATACATATCATCAATCGATTACCTTCCCCTATTTTATAACACAAATCTCCTTTTGAGAAACTATATGGTAAACCTTCATCTTATGATCATTTAAGGGTTTTTGTTTGTCTTTGTTTTGGTTTCACTTTAGTCCATAATAGGTCTAAATTTGACCCTAGGGCTATCCCTTGTGTTTTCCTTGGATATCCTTTTTGAGTTAAGGTTTATAAATTTCTTAATTTGGTTTCCAAGAGAATTTTTATTTCAAGGGATGTGAGTTTTCATGAAACTGTTTTTCCGTTCATTTCTTCTACTTATTCTTCTTCTCCTCGTTTTGATATCTCTTTGTCTTATCTTTTTCCACCTGTAGCATCACCTTTTGATTCTTTAGTTCCTTTTCATTATCCACATGTTTCACCACAATCCATTCCCATGGTTGACCATGTTCCTATAGTTGAACATGTCCTTAGAGTTAAACTTGTTCCTGTCCTGTAGATATTGCATTTTGTACCCCTTACAACTTGGACCCCTATTCCCCATTGATGTTGGAATTCTAAAGCCCAAGGTTGGTTTAGGACCCAATTGGATAGAAATTGACTTGAGGAAGTGTTTTGGAAAAATATAACTCTTTTTTGGACTAAATAAACTTTTTTTGGAAAATAAAAACTATGAAAACCCTAGGATATGCGTACGTGTACACACATATGCATGCTCAAGCTCTACGTGGACATGCTTCTTGCATGCATATGCATACACGGTCATGCGTGCGTATGCTAGGGTTCCAAAAACCAGAAAAGAAAGGTTTGGAACGAATCCCACATCGTTTGAGAGTTGCCCCAGACCCCTATTTTCGACTATCTAAAGCATGAAATGGCAGACTTTCAAAGGAAGACAAATTTTGGAGGAAAACACACAAGGTTCACTAGAAAATAAGGAATCAAAGATGGAGTTTTTCACAAAATACTCTCAAGTCAATATTTTTCTGATTGAGACCTTTTCTGGTCTTGATCTTTGAGTTTCAAAGGTTTACTAACTAATTTTGGTTTGGTTGTGACTAGATTGACTGAAGGGAATAGTCAAAATCAAGCTAAGCAGCCTTCGTTGGGAGGTAAAGGTTCTAAGCTTTGTTTTTGTTTTCCTCTTGTTTTAATTCTTGTTTTATATGTTTTGTTTGCTTTATATGTGCTTTGACATGCTTGTTTAGTTTAGGTTTATCTTGCTTTTCTGTATTAAGCATGTTAGGTTGTTAGATTTTAACTTCTACTTGTTTAGTGTTTCTATTTTCTGGGTTAGGGTTTAAGGCGTGCATGCGTGTGCATGCGTGCACGTGCTTACTGCATGCATACGCATACAATTGGGTTGTGCACGTAGGTCTTATGTATGCGCATGCATACTCGTGCCCAGAAACCCTAATCCGAGCATTTTTTCCTTCTGTTTCCTTGTTTTATTTATGCAATATGCCTCTATCTGAGTTGTTTTTCACATCTATAAGCCTCTGCTTCTCTGTTTTTCTTGTTTCATCTCCTTTATGTCAATTAGGGTTTTGATTTTTTTGTCTACTATGAGCATGCATATGAATATAAACATGCATTGATGCATAGGTGTTGTGGTGTAGTGAGGTAAGTAAGGCAAGTAATACATTCACATGAACATGCATTGACTTGAATATGATCTTGTTTTGCTTGTTTATCTTTTCCTTGATGTTTAGATACCTTTGACATGTTTGTTTGATCCTACCATGTGATGTTTCTACCCTTGGAAATATATGACATGATGCTATGATAGATGAGTGGCGAGTGCTAGGTCTTGGGACAAGTATGCATTGTTTGTATGTTTAGATACATGCTAAGGCGTGTGTGAGTTAGAATAACAATATTGAATTTGCCTTTAATGGGATTAAGACGTGGAACACAATGAGTGGAAGTCAACCCACGGGTCAGATGGGGTTGGGTGTTTAACACCTTCCCATCCCCATACTTAAACTCCGGACACGTGCTCTGGTAGTAGATTAGTTCTTCCATGAAGGTTTGGTTCTTTTGTCCCTTTGCATGGTTAGTGATGAGTGGGAAGGTGGAGGCTCCATTCGGGCCAAAATCTTTCAAAGTTCATCCCACCAACTCACAATCCATGCTACTGCCTATAATGGGCTTTGAGTACATTAATGGTTTGTCACCAATCCATTACTGTCCATTTAGGCCCAAGGTTGGAATCATGGCCCACCAAGTTGTGAGTGACCTATTGATCTATCCCTTTAGATTTAAGGAGCTTACCCACACTTAGAGAGATACTAGATCCTGTCAAAAGAGGTTACCCTTTATATCTCTTGTTTGTTCAACCATATATCTTGTGTTTATCTAATTCTAAAGGACAAATAAAAGATGTAAAAATTTGAAAGGATGGCCAAAAAGTTATGACATACCCTAAGACATTGGGAAGAAAAGAAAAGAAGTTCTCACACATAGAAAGCTTATCCCAAAGTTCAAAGGTATATCTTAACTTGGAAGGTTCATAGGACCATAGCCTAGTTGCTATCATAAAGCCTAAATCAAAAGGCCTCTTGAAAAGGAGAACTAAGGGCCTAAGGTAACAAATTTGCTATGGACATAGCATTCAACATCTTATAAAGTTAATATGAAACTCGCTAATATTGGGCCTATTTGTTGTATGCTAAGGCCTAAAATGATGAGAGATTCATGAGATTTGAGAGGAAGGCCACAATATATTCTAGTTGGAGGGCTACTTCAAAAAGAAAAGAGTAATGATAATGAAAGAAAGAAAAGAAAAGCTCAAAGGTGATGAATACATTGTTGGCCTGTATTTGAGACAAAGGGTTGAAAATCCTTAAGCACATTCTAATGAAAGCCCACAAGAGTAAGATGAGAACTTTATTGTAAATGGACTAAGCCCAATGAAATAAAGGGTAAGGTTCATGAGAGGAAATGAAGCGTTTTTTTTTTTTTTTTTTATAATTGGGTCTTCATTAAAATGGACTTAAAGATTTTCTAAAAACATCTAAATAAGAGAACCTTATAGTTGGGACATGGGCTTAAAGAAATGAGACTTCTCTTCAGGCTTGTAGACATCCCATTTTACAACTTGCATTTAACCAATCGATAAATCTTCAGATTTATGATACAAAAAAATCTTGATGCTCTAACAATCATAATGGTATGTCATAGGTTTTGATCGGACCACCTGATTAAAAGTTATCAAACAAACTAAAATTTCAAATAGCATGTAAAACATTATGAACATTTAGACCCCCAATTTACAAATTACCAATTCAAGCTTAAAATCAAACGATGTACGTGCAGAAAATGAACATAAGCTTATAACAGAATTGATAAACAATCTAAACCAAATAAAGTCACATCCACAGTAGAAATTAAATGGCAAAGATTAAGGGAAGAGAGATGCAAACACAAGGACAACACAACGATGTGTTATCGAAGAGGAAATCGAAGCCCTCGACATAAAACCTCTCCGCCGCCCTCCAAGCGGTCAATAATCCATTAAAGAATGAAGTTGGGATACATGAACAACAGAAGACCCTCCAAGCCTAATCTACTCAGTGTACCTAAGCCCTCCAAGCTTCTTATTCCAATGAAATTGCACCGAACCTTTGTCTTTTTTAGCTTACCGGATTCCGCTATAGTCCATTGCATTAACCAATATCAATTGGTCCCTTCCAAAATGCTTCCCAAGCACTAAATAGCCTTCTCACAGATATGGGTATGGTGAGAAAAGGTTTTGGCTAATGTACCTCTCAAGGATGTAACAATGGAGAGGATGAGAGTAGAGAAATTTGGAGAAACAAGAATGAAGATTGTAGATGAATCAATCTCGTTTTTCTCTAAGGTTTCTCTCTCAAAATTCTCTCTGGAAGCTCTCTACATTTCGTGGGTATAAGGGTCTATATATACTTGTATGTGTTTGGAATGCGAAGAGTCGATTTTTCCAAAACAGAGCTAGCTGGCGACTTGGCCTCGCGACTTGACTAAGTTGTGAGTTCAAGCCGCAAGCTAATTGAATGGTCAGTCTGGACTTTTTGTCCTGTAGTGTTACAGCTAGCATGACGATTCAGCTTCTTTGCATGCTTCACTCTTGTGCTTCTTCTGGCGGCTTGCCAGTCGCGAGCCACCCACGAGATCCAGTCGCGAGTCCCCGCTTCACTGCACAGTCTTAAGCATTTCTTCACACTTTCACACACTACCCTTACATGATTCCTACCTACATACAGGGTTTCTAAATGTTGAATTACAAGCAAACTGGCATGGAATAAAGCTAACAAGATCGTTGATTAAATTCAACCTTACACAAACAATTTTCAATGATCATGTCTCACGTACACGATGGGCCCGATCACGTCCTATTTTAAACACTTAATTTTGATTGGTTCTCACAAGAATTAATTTAAAATTAATTAAGTATGATTTTTTATTAGATTTCATTTTTTTTTCATTTTTTTAAGAAAAAAATAAAAAATCACACTTAATTAATTTAGTTATGGCCAAAATACGAAACAGGTGCAGAAGATACACAAATTCAGCATCATCTTCAATTTTCTTTCAAAATTTCAAATGGGGATCAACATCAAATCTGTTCAAGCTTATCTAATAGGCTTATCCCTTCCCTTAACTTCAGAAGAAAGTTTTTTGAAAAATAAATTGGATAGAGAAACAGATACATCTTGTGAAAATTTTCAAAAATGCTCAAAAGACGTTACTATTTTCAGCAGCAATTTGAAACGCATTTTTGGCTTGGAAAATGTTGAAATTTAGTTTTCTCTATTTCTGAAAAAGTTGTAGATAATTGAATTTCCTTTCAAAAGATGCCAATCTTGAATCAAGTGAAATTTTGAACAAAAAGTTAGAGCCAAAATACGAAGCAGGTGCAGCATCATCTTCAACTTCCTTTCAAAATTCAAATGGGGATCAACACCAAATCCGTTCCAGCTCATTTAAACAGGTTATCTCCCCCCTTAGCTTCAGAAGAAAGCTAATAACTTAGCTTTAAAGCTAAGCCATCCCTTCCTCTATAAATAGAGAAGACCTCTTCCATTTTCTGGACTCTGAATTTCCTATAGAGAGCTAGTGAGGAAGCAAAAAAGAAAAGATGTTGTACAACCATCAGTGGCGGTGCCATGTTAGAGTCAGGGTGTTGCTGTTGTACAACCATCAGTGGCAGTGCCATGTTAGAGTTAGGGTGTTTCCAGGAACACCCTGACTTGAAAAAAAAAATTTTATATATAATAATTAAAAAAATTTTATTTGTTTATCCTAAAAAAAAAAAAAATGAGGAACACCCTTAAGAAAATGAGGAACACTCTCAAATTAAAAAAAAAAATTATTTGTTCTACTTTCAAGCACAAAAAAAAAAAAAAAAAAAAAAAAAAAAAAAAAAAAGCCCAAAAAAATTTTGAACTAAAATCTGAAAAAAAAAAAAAAAAAAAAAAATTGTAACAGAGCAAGCCCACAAAAAAGCCCAACATCAATCCTAAATGTAAAGCAAACCCAATCTAAACAAAAAAACAACCTAACATATGGTAAACAGTAAAGCAAACCCATGGATTCTTAAAAAAAAAAAAAAACCAAAACCCAATATACACTGCAAATCACTAAATTAGAAACCTCAAATCACTAATCAGATATCACTAAAGCAAACCTAGAGACAAAAACGTCAACAGAGCAATGCAGCCAACACTACAACACAAGCCAACAGACGGATTGGGCATCGCCGCATCGGAGATCGGTCAGCCAACACAACTCAAGCTCCAGTCCAGAGCACATCGCATTGGGATTCAAGCATCGGAGATCGCTCACTGGATCGGATTGGAGATCGCCGATAGGACACATCGCTCCTCGCTCGGCTCGGTCACGTCGCTTGCTTTGTCGCTTAGCTTGCTCCGTCGCCCGTCGCTCGGCTTACTCCGGTGCTCCCTCAAGGTATTTCATAACTTCTCTCTCTTTTTTTTTTCTCTCTGACTCTCTCAGTCTCTCTCTCTTTATCTGAAAAATAAAAATGAAAGTGTTTTGTTCTCTCTGACTCTCTCAGTCTCTCTCTTTTATCTGAAAAATTAAAATGAAGTGAAATCTGAAATGAAATGAATGAGGCTCTCTTTTTATTCTTTTAAGACTTTAACAGTTAACTTTAATAATTTATTTGATTTTTTGAATAATTGTGATTGGCTCAGCTTAGCTTTAACTTTATTAATATTTTGGCCCTGTTCTTGACTTTTTCTTTTTGGCGTTATCCATTGGTGTTGGTGTGTGTTGGTGTTGGTGTTGGTGAGATACAATTAATTGTTTTATTGTGATTTGTGATTGTGAAATTTTCTGATTGGTAGCTGGCTCTTGTGATGGGGTTTGTCTCATTGTCTGATGAGTGGGGTGGGGGTGGATGGGCACATCACATGGGGCCGGGTGAGGAATTTGAATTGGGGGAAGTAAATGCACATGGTGCCACTAATAAATAATAATTTAATTAATCAATAATTAATTAAGAGAAGCAACTAATAAACAATAATTAATAATTTAATTAATCAATATATTATAAAAAATAAACAAATTAAATTATGTTAGGCTAAATAATAATTAATAATTTTATAATTAATGAAAAAAAATATAAAAAATTATAGTTTATAAAAGACAAACAAATTAATGTAACAACTAAACAATAATAATTAATAATTTTATTAATATTTCAAATCAACTTATAGTTTATTGTTTATTCTTTTGCTAAAATTATGGACAAATATTTGATAAAAAAAGCCACGTACCCAAGATTCATCTACTTGATGATGGCTTTGGCCTTTGGATCTTTTAACTAAAAAAAAATTTTTAGGAACACCCTGGGAAAAATTCCTGGAGTTGCCACTGACAACCATTGTTCTTACTTTGGTTGTAGTTTAGTACTTCCTTGCTTTCTTCCTAGCCTTTTAAGTGATCACTTCCCCCTTTTAATTTATGTTCTATGCTGGTAAGTAGTTAATTATGTTCTTAACTTTCTACACATGCTTGAATAAATGCTTAACAAGTTATTATTTGTTTCTTTCATGATATGCTTGGATGAACATGCCTATATGTCTCATTGATATTCATTTTACATGCTTAGATGAACACTTCTAGGTTAAAGCACAACTTTCCCTGGAATGCTTAGATGAACATATCTAGGTAGTTGTCCTATTTTTTTAAATGCTTGAACGAACATGTCTAAGAGATTTTTCCTATATATTTTTTTATATAATTGCTTGGATGATCAAATATGCTTAAATGTTTTATTTTATTTGGTTCTCTCTGCAATTATGTTGATGACAAATAACATGACAACTTTGTTTTTTCTTCACATGCTTAAATGAACATGTTTAGGCTAGGAATTCTTTTCTTACATTAATTTCTTGGATGAACATGCCATTACCTTAATGCTTTCTTTACATTAAAATTGTTATCTAACAAGTTTCACCTTTTGTTTCTTTTTATGTCTAATTCCCCTAACACATATTTGTTTATAATTCCTACAAATTAATATGTTTATATGACATATTGTTTATATTTGTTTGACATGACATGATATTGGTCACCTTAACCTGGGAGACCGATTTTACCGAGCGAGATGGGTGCTTAACCCCTTCCCATCTCGTAAATTAGCTTCTGAACCAAGATCAAGGGTTCTAGACTATGCTCTTGTATATGTAATTTTACATTTTTTAGAATGTAACTAGGAAATAAAGCAATGTAATTTACTTTTCTTAGATTATATCTAGGACAAAAAAGCATTGTAAATTTTTGTTACAAAATTAAATTGTCATATACATTAATACAATAGAAGTATTTTTTATTGAAGGTTTTCTTGTTTTTCCTTTTAAATTAAATAAGTGGCGACTACATGTAAAACCCTCGATCTAGGGGGGAGTACATTTTACAAGGCTGTACCACCAAGATCAAACAAGCACGTCCCCACTCCAATTTGGGTTCGAGAAAAGAATAAAAGACATTTGATTAAGGTTGAGGTCACACATTAAGAAGAGACATTTCAAAAGGAATTATCTCAAGAACAAATGGCCGCTCCAATTGATGAGGCACTTACACAAAAGATATACAAGATTATAGAAGAGCGAGCTAACGCCCTTAGGAAAATAGGGAGTCGTCTCCCTAAGCTTAAGGAGAGTAAGCTAAAGAAACCTGTGCATGTGGAGATACATGACGAGGATGAAAGAGAAGAATAGGATGAAAAGGATAAGGCCGATTATAAGAGAAACAAGCAATTTGAGAAGCTAACTGCTTATACCGTGGCTATGAAAGAAAAGATGGAGAAGTTGCAACTAGCCTTTCGCAAGGCTTAATGGATGGATGATTGTCTCTACAACATGGGTGGATTAAGTTCCAAAACCCCTATTGCTTTGCCTCCCAAGTTCAAGATTTCTAATGTGGAAAAATTTGATGGGACTAGGGATCCTAAGCAACATGTTAGGAGATATATAAGCATTGCTGAAATGAAAGGGTTGGATGAGAAGAAAACTTTGCATGCATTCCCTCTATCATTCACAAAAGGTGCATCAAGATGGTACTATAACTTGGATCCAAGCAAGACCAAAGTGTGGAATGAGCTAGTGGAACTGTTTGTGGATCAATTTATATTCAATACCATGATTGACGTAACTTTGACAGATTTGGAGACCACTAAACAAGGAGTTGGGGAGACTTTCTATGAATACATGACAAGGTGGAGGGGGAAAGCATCCAAAATGGTTCATATGCCAAATGAGAAGGACCAAATCAACATGATTGATAAGAACTTGCTTCCGGCATACAATAGTAGGCTTTTGTCATCGCCTATTAGTTCTTTTGGAGAATTGTGTGATTATGGGACTAAGATCGAGGATGCCATCAATAATGGACAATTGGAGAAAGGGGAGAAGAAGCCTCCAATCAAGAAGACATATATGGGAGGAGTAACCACTTCTAAAGCACCCAATCCCGTAAATATAAGTGCCATCATGCCTCAACAACCTCTAGCCTATATAAAGAAAGCCTGCCAAGAGTTTTCCAACCTAGGAATGACCCTTTCATCAGAAATCTAGTCATAAGACCGACTGTAGACACCACATTTTGTACCCCTTACGACTTGGGCCCCCGTTCCCCATTGATGCTCGAACTCTAAGGCCCAAGGCTAGTTTAGAGCCTAATCAAATATTAAATTGACTTGAGAAGTGTTAAAATGGAAAATATAACCTTTTAAATAAGCAAAAATCTATTTTTGGAAAATTAAATGACCAAAGTGGCCATCAGCCTGCGTACGTGAGTAGCGACCTGCGTACGCGAGCTAAAGCACACGTACGTAGGCATATTCTTGCGTACGCAGGCACATTCTTGCGTACGTAGCTAGGGTTTCAGAAACATAAGAAAGGTAAGTTTTCTGTAATAATGGCTGAAGGTTTGGAATGAATCCCATATCTTCTGGGAGTTGTTCCAAACCCCAATTTTTAAACTATAAAAAGCCTTACATGTTATATTTTCAAAACACATAAAAATCCCACGGAAAAAACTTAAGATTCATTAGAAAATAATGAATCAAAAGGGAGTTTTTCACAAAACACCCTCAAGTCATTTTTATTTGATTGGGACATTTTCTGGCCCCAATCCTTTGAGTTTAAGATTGCTAATCGCGATTTTATTGAATTGTGATAGATTTGACTAAGGTGAATGGTTAAAAGTCAAGCTTAGAAGCTTTTGCTTTAAATATTCTTTCTAGCTTTTCTTTTTATTTTCTGTCTTTCTTCTCTTGTTTTAATCTCACTTTTGGTTTGGATTATTTTCATACATGTTTGCTTAGTTTAGCCTTTTAGTGTATTTTTTTTTTCTTGTGTACGTAGGTTGTTAGTTTGTTGTTTTAAAGTTCTACTCTATTTCTGTGTTTTTAGGTTTTCTGGGTAAGGATTTGCGTACGCATGATCTAGCTTGCGCACATAGGCTGAATTCATGCGTATGTAGACCTATTCTATCGTGCGTGATGTCGTTACCCAGAAACCCTAAATTTTTTTTTTTTTTGGTTTTTCTTTCACATGTTTGTTTTGTATAGCCTCTTTTTCACATGTTTTAAGCCCTATAATTGCTTGTCCGTCTTTTAATATGTTTGTTTGTTATCACATGTTTAGATTAGGGTTTTTCTTAGCTTTAATGTCATTCATTCACATGCTCATGCATTGATGCCATAGGTGTTGTGCTGCTGAAAGGTAAGTAAAGGGTAAGACATACATTGGCAATTTCCATGCATTTGTGTTAGGGTTTTACTTTGATGATATGATGGAACATGCTTTGATTTTTTATTAGGGTTTGTAATACATTAATGCCTTGCTACCATATTTAAGTTGCTGCCTTGTTTTAGATGTATGATAGGATTTTCATATGTTAGATGAATGCTATGGTTTCTTTTGTGTTTGGCTCTCTTTTGTTTTAAGGTAGATAGGTATGTGTTTTAGGATGAATGATGTCATGATTATATGCTTAGATGTATGCTAGTGTGTGTGTGAGTATAGATATAAGTGTTAAACGTGTTTTTAATAAGGTTAGGACGTAAGACACAATGATGGGAGGCCAACCTTAGGGTTGGACGATCTTGGGTGCCTAACACCTTTCCAATAGCGTACCTAAACTCCGAACCCATACTCTAGTAGTAGGATTAAAGGTTCTTCCTCGAAAGGAAGCTATATTCATGGTTCGTAGACCACATAACTAGGTGGCGACTCTGACATTTTTTCCTTTGTGCCCACAGTGGCGACTCTGCTGGGGATGGTGAGTTTAATTCTTATGTGTCTTGTTTCTTAACCTTAATAAAAACCTTTTCAATACTTGTTTTGCACACACATCACTGGTTCTTTTGTCCCTTAACCTTGGTTTGTGATCAGTGGGAAGATGGAAAGCTCCATTTGAGCCCAAATTTTCCAAAGTTCATCCCATCAACTCACAATCAGTGTCATCACCTATAATGGGCTTTTAGTATGTTAAAGGTTTCCTACCAATTCACCATGGGGTTCACTTAGACCCTCGGTTGGAATCATAGCCCACCTAGTTGTGAGTGACCTACTTATCTATCCCTTTAGCCTTAGGGAGCCTACCCTCAGTAGAGAGATCCTAGATCCTACCATGAAGGGTACCCTTTATATATCTCTTGTTTGTTCAACCATATATCATGTGTTCACCTAATTCTAAAGGACAAATAAAAGGTATAAAAATGGAATGGATGGCCCTAAAGTTATGGTATACCCTAAGATGTTGTGGGACAAAAGAAAAGAAGTTCTCACATATAAAAGGCTTGTCCCTAAATCCAAAGGAATATCTTAACTTGAAAAGTTCAAAAGACCATAGCTTAATTGCTATCATATGCCCAAGTGGAAAAAGCCCTTTTGAAAAAGAAGACTTTGGGCCTAAGATAACGAATATGCTATGGACTAAGCATCCAACATCCTTCAAAGCCAAAATGAACTTCCCTAATCTTGGGTCTCTTTGTTGCATGCCTAGGTTCAAAATGATGAGAATTTCATAGACTTTGAGAGGATGGCTACAATGTATTTTAGCTAGAGGGCTATTCCAAGAAAAAAAATGAAGATAAGAGGGAAAGATGGCTATTCCTTTTGGAAGACAAGACATCCAAAAGGAAGACTTATAAAGAGGGAAAGATGGACGCTACAAGTGAGAAGGTCCTAATGCAAAAGATGCTTGAGTGTGTAGAGGTGCAAGTTGAAGTTCTCAAGGAGATAATAGGTTACCTTTCTGAAATTGAGAAAGAAGAACTTAAAAAATACGAGGCTAATCATGAACCAAGTACACTGACTTAAGAAGGCATCAATCATGTGATGGTAGAAGGGAAAGTCTGCCTACCTTTACCTAACTTCAAGCCGTAACTAAGGGGTGCTCCAGGACCATGGACTTTCAAGAGGGCCCATGTCAACGACTTTTCTGAATCGAGAGATGCAGGATCATGGGAAGATCACGATTGGCCATAATGGACCTTGAAGGTGGGGACAACCCAAGTCATCCCAGCTCACTTCATGCTTGAATGCAACGTGGACCTTTCTTTAAACGACGACCAATACCTCATGACAAACAAAAAAGAGGAAGGAGATGATGAAATGATTAGCTATTAGAGTGGGGATGATAGTGACTGGTTCCTTGACAAGGTGAGGAGAGACTTCCCCAATGAGGGCAAAGATCTATATGACATAACCGAAGCTATGCATGTGTGGAAACCCTTGAAGAAAGAAGACTGGCTGAAGAAAGACAAGGGGAGGAATGGCAAGCCTTGAGAAAGGAAGAAGAAGAAATTCATCATGCCTACTATGGGGCCCGTTAATAATTGGACTTGGGTTGGGATTTCTGAGAACATGGGGAAAAGGTTTTGTAATGCAAGTTCCAATGTACTCTTCAATATTTTCAATAAGATGAATTCTGATTTGACTTACTTTGATGTGTCCCATAACAGTGAAATTTTGCACTTAAATGATTCAAATAAATTTGAAAATGAAATTAATAAACAATTGGAAAAGAAAATTGAACCTATGGAACCAACTCTTGAAACTATTAATTTGGGCAATGATGAGAATCCACGCTTAATTAAAATTGGCTCAACTCTAAATGAAAAAGAAAAGAAAGATCTTCAAGAACTCCTCATGGAATTTCAAAAGGTGTTTGCATGGTCCTATGAAGATATGCCTAGACTCGACCCCGAGATAGCTTAACATCACATTGATACTCACGATTATATGTTGCCTGTCAAGCAAAAATTGAGAAGAATGAGGATCGAATGGCTCTTAAAAATCAAAGAGGAAGTCACTAAGCAATTAAAAGTGGGGTTCATCAAACTCGTACATTAAGCCAAATGGATAGCTAATGTCGTGCTCGTATCCATTGGAACGAATCTGCGCATGCAAGAATGAACACAGAAAATTGTTCTTCAATATTTTCCCAGTTTTCTTAACCAAAACTCAACCTAAACATGTTTCTACCCCTCCTAGAGTTTCAAGTTTTCATCTAAACCCATCCCAAAGCAAAACTCAAGCATTTACAAGCCTAAAAAAACACATTAAAATAGAAGATCAAAGGAAAACTTGAAAAATAAGAAAAGTTTGAAAAACTTATTGATCTGGCGCTTGCACCTTTCGAAAGGCGTTGTTGTGATCTCTAGGTCAAGGAAGGAGCCGCTGTTAGCCTTACTACTCCATTCCAACGGGTGAGGTGGAAAACATCGGTGGAAAGGATGTAAGAATGTGAAGAGATGAGGGAGATGAAGAGAATGAAAATAAAAGAAACGGTTGGTAACCATTGGAGAAAAATGAAGAGGCGGGAACACACCTGATGGCTAAACTAAGCGTAGTTTAGGCCTCCCCACTAAACTACATATATTTTAGCAATAAAATAAAATAAAATAATTTTTTTTTCAAAATCCCCACGAAGTTCCCAGGATGCTGGAAGTGCAAAGGGAAATTCAAAAATACATCCAAAAATAGCAAAAATACCCCCAGTGGATTAAAAGCATCCCTAATGGATCAAAAGCATCAAAATATTCCCAGGGATCGAAAGCATCAAATATCCCTCAATGGACCAGAAATCATCATGAAAACTCCTCCGTTATGTAAGATCATCAACTAAATCCTAGGTAAATCTAGTGTCATAGACGAACTTCCCTTTGAGTCCAAGGCACAAAAGTAGCTTCCTCGAGAGTTGCAAAACAAAATTTTCCCAGTAAAGTTTGGTAAAACCCCCTCGAGGGTGGAGTCAACCTCAATCCTCAGTGATTCATGAAAAAGAAAAAGATAATCATTCCCCAGTGGAAGGAAGTTCCTTAGTGAACAACATACCATCAGAAAATCCCCAGCAAGCTACCCCCTCCTTAATGGGCCGTGCACCATCAAGACTTCGTGGTAAGTCGAAATTATCACCCAAACATTTCTCAATGGAATTATACTCCCTAGTGAGTCCTCCAATATCCCCAATGGATCTTTCATCCAAAATAGTCAAGCAAGTCAGAATACATAAATTGTGCACATATCATCCGGGAATTGAATATGCAAACACAGATCCTCTACAAGTCAGAATTCGTGCACATATCCTCTAGGAATTGAATATGCAGGCATGGAATCCCATATAGGTCAGAAAGGAAGAACACAGAACTTGTGTACATATCCTCCGGGAATTAAATATGCAGGCATAGATCCCACACAACATAGAACTGGTGCACATCCTTCGGGAGTTGAACATGTTGGCACATCATATAGATTTCGTGCACATATCCTATGGAAATTAAATATGCAAGCATGGTAGAAGAGGTAGAGATAAAGATACAGACCAAGGTCATCCCGAGGTAAGAGCCTCACCAGAACTGGTAAAGATAGAGATGGAAGACAAGTACCACATGGAGAAGTTTGAGGCAAGAGCCCCAGACTGACATCACACACACACACACACACACACACACACACACACACACACACACACACACACACACACACATATATATATATATATATATCATTTTAAACTTGTAAGAGCACCCTTATTTGTTTGAGCTCATAAGAGCACCCTTGTTTGTTTGTTTGTTTGAGCTCGTAAAAGCACATTTGTTTTTCTTTTTAGTGACTTTAGGATAATGAGTCACTCGCATTTTGCTTGTAATTGGCAAAAAAAGTTATGGGAAAGTGAATCTATTGTTGCTCGTTACTTAAGCAACAAAGGTGGGAATTTGGACATATGAATCCCGCGCAGCTCTTTCGAGTTGCACCCCACCCCATGTATGCGTGATATGTGTCATATGCGTGGGTTGGGCTCGAGCCATACATTGAAACAAAATGTTTTGTCTCTTATTCTTTTGATTATGTTAGCGAAGCTCATGAATCAAAAGAATGACATCTGTAGAAACTGCATATTGTACCCCTTTTAACGAGCACCTGTTCCCCAATGATGCTGAATCCTAAGACCTAAGGTTGGTTTAGGGCTCAATTAGATGTTAAATTGACTTAAGAAATGTTAAAATGAAAAATATAACTTTTAAATGAGCAAATAAATTTATTTTTTGAAAAATAAGGCCAAGGAAACCCTTGCTATGCGTACATAAGAATCAGCCTGCGCACACAACTTTCTGCATGCGCACGCAGGCCCAATCTTGCGCACACATGGCAAATTCCAAAAACCTAAACAAGGAAAGTTTTATTAATTTATGTTAAGGTTTGGAATGAATCCCACATCGTCTAGGAGTCGTTCAAAACCCTTTTTTTCACATTGCAAGTAGCCTTACATGGTATATTTTCAAAGGACACAAAAATCTCATGGGAAAATACTAAGATTCATTAGAAATAGTGAATCAAAGATGGATTTTTTCACAAAATATCCTCAAGTCAATTTTCTTTTGATTATGGCATTTTTTGGCCTTGATCTTTAAGTTTAAGATTACTAATCACTATTTTATTGAATTGTGAATAGATTTGACTGAGGGGAACGATCAAAAATCAATCTTGAAGAGCTTTACTTTGAGGTATTCGTCTAAACTTTTCTTTTTCATTTCCTTTTCTTTTTATGCTTTAAATCCTTCTGTTTGATTTATTTTCTTGTTATAATATGCTTTAATATGTTTATCTAGCTTAGGTTTACATTTTTGTACGTTTAAAATGCATGTTAGGATGTTTGATTTAGTGCTTTAAGTATCTGCTGTGTTTCTAGGGTTTCTAGGTAGGAATCTATGTACACATAATCTTGCCTACGCATGCAGGCTTGATTATGCACATGCAGGGAAGTTCATGCGTGCACATGAACTTGCTTAGAAACCCTAATTTTATTTTTCTGTTTTTGCTTTTATTTTCACATGTATGTTCCTGTTTTGTTTCTTTTTCGTATTTTTATGCTTTCAAAGCTTCTATTTCACATGTTTAATTGTTTGTTTGCCTCTCACATTTTAGAATTATAGTTTTATTATTTTGATGCTATGAACATGCATTCACATGCTCATGCATGATGCCATAGGTGCTGAGTTACTGCAAGGTAAGTAAAAGGTAAGTCATGCATTCGTAATGTACATGCATTTGTGATTTGATCTTGCTTAGGTTTTATGATTGTGATCTTGATGCCTTGGATGATGACATATTTTGTTGGTTTTGTTTCCATCTTGATTTATTGCTCACATGTTTCTGCCCTGGATGGATGTGATATGATATGATGGAGTTTATGATGAAGCATGTTTAGATGTATGATGATGGGTTTGTGATAAAGCATGTTTATGTATGATGGTTAAGGTTTATGATGTGATATGTTATGCATGATTAGATGAATGTTAGGTTTTGTTTGATTGTCATGATAGATGTATGGTTAGGGATGTTTGATGCCATGTTGATTGTTAGATGTATGCTAATGTATGTGTGAGTTAGGTATAAGTTTTGAGTGTGCCTTTAATAGGGTTAAGACATAAGACACAATGATGGGAAGCCAACCTTAGGGTTGGGTGGTTTTGGGTGTCTAACACCTTCCAAAGACCATACATTAACTTCGAACACATATCTTTGGTCGTAAGATCAAAAGGTCCTTGTTCAAAAGGACGCTATATATATGGTTCCTACGTCATTGCAAAAACTAGATGGCGACTCCTAAAAACAACCCCTTGTGTCCACAATGGCATTATGATTATGTTTTAGGTTTTTAGGGTATTTTAGTCATTTTTTTAGGTTCAGGGGTATTTCGATCATTTTTTAGGTTTCAGGGTCATTTAGTCATTTTTTAGGTTCTAAGGGTATTTTGATAATTTTTTAGGTTCTAAGAGTATTCTGGTAATTTTAGAGGGTATCGGGGGGTATTTTGGTCATTTTTTAGGTTTTGAGGATATTTTAGTCATTATCTAGGTTTCAGGGTTATTTCTATCATTTTTAAGGTATTAAGGGCATTTTGGTCATTTTTAATTTTCTAAGGGTATTTTCGTCATTTTCTCGGTATCGGGGGCATTACAATAATTTTTTAGGTTCTAAGGGTATTTTTGTCATTTTAAGCTTTGAGAGTAATTCGATCATTTTTTAGGTTTTAGGGTCATTCAGTCATTTTTTAGGTTCTAAGGGGGAATTTTGATCATTTTAAGGTTCTAAAGGTATTTTGGTAATTGTAGAGGTTTTCGGGGGTATTTTGATCATTTCTAAGTTTTATGAGGTATTTTGATCTTTTTTTTTTTAGGTTTCAAGGGTATTTTGGTCATTTTTTAGGTTTTAGAGTCATTTTGGTCAATTTTTAGGTTACAAGGTCATTTTAGTCATTTTTTAGGTTTCAAGGTCATTTATGTCATTTTTAGGTTCTAATAGTATTTCGGTAATTTTTTAGGTTCTATGGGTACCCGAGTAATATTTTAGGGTTTCGGGGGTATTTTGGTCATTTTAAAGTTTTAGTGGGCATTTTAGTAATTTTGATAGATTTAAGGGTATTTTGGAAATTTTGATAGAATATATATATATATATATATAATATTCTTTGATTATTAGTTAATTCGGTGGCTTGGGTTGGGTTGGTTATGATCATATATGATACTACTAAATATGATAATGAAATTGTCAAATGTGAGCAAAAAAATAAGAAAACTGCCGAATGTGACAAAAATATAGTTATATGTGATGTTGGTTCTACCTAATGTGACCATGAAATTGTCAAATATGAATAAAAAAAAAAATGGAATTATGGAATATGACAAAAGTTCGAGTATATGTAATGTTGTTATTGCCTAATATGACAATGGAACCATCAAATATGAGAAAAAATAGGAAAATCACCAAATGTGACAAAAGTACAGTTACATATGATGTTGGTACTGCACAATGTGACAATGGAATTGTCAAATGTGAGGGAAAAAAAAAGAGAAACCACAAAATGTGATAAAACTACTGTCAAATGTTATGTTGGTACTATTGAATGTGACAATGAAACTATCAAATGTAACAAAAAATAAAGGAACAACTGAATGTGATAAGAGTACAATCACATATGATGTTAGTACTTTAAAATATGTAGATGGAATCATAAAATGTGTGGAAAAAAAAAAAAAAACTACCAAATATGACAAAAATACTATAAAATGTTATGTTGTTACTGTTGAATGAGACAATGAAACCATAAAATGTAAGGAAAAAAATAAAAAAACCACAAAATATGACAAAAATACAGTCAAACGGCATAATATGATAAAGTAGAATTACAATATGAAAGATGGTTGTAAGTTTTTTATTTTTTTATTTTTGAGAAGGTACTTAATTTATTTTTTTGATGGGAAGGTACTTAAGTCATTTCATTTCTCTGGGCTGGGGTACTTATAAAAAAAGAAAAAGAAAAAGAAAAAGAAAAAGAAAAAGGGTAAGGGTTGGGGTTTGCAGATGGCGATGGCGATGGCGATGGCGATGGCGAGGAGCGCATTGGTAAAAAAGTACCTGAGGGTGAAGGTGGGCGTGGATTCTTCGCCCTTCAGTTTGAATTTAAATGCCATACGGCGCCGTTTCTTGTCGGAGGAAGTGAGGACCTCCTTCAAATCGGAGGTCACCGATCGTGTCATCTCCGTCGTGAAAAACTTCCAGAAGGTCGATCCTTCCAAGGTTAGTGGGAGAGTCAAGAAATGAAATCTGTCTGCAAAGAAAGCAGCTATTATTAATATTGTTACTTCCAAAATGAAATGAAATCAAATCTGTTAGTTAGTGAATCCTCCTATGTTTTTGTTTGTTAGGAAATATGTTTTGTTTTCTCACTCCACCTATGTTTCGAATAAAACGTTGACCACATTTTCAGCGCCTAAAATTAAAAATTGTTGCTGCCATTAATTAATAAAATCGAAAGTCCAGTTTCAGCATTGCATTGCATTGGTGATGATTTCAACTCAAGGGAGGACATTTTATTCTTCATAATTTAATTTGCTTTTAATTTTATGCTAAATTAATATTGTTCATGAATGCATATGGAATTTGATATATATATATTGTCTGTTGGTTTCAAAGACAAACTTTAAAAAAAAAAAAAAAAAAAAATCATTTTACAAATCTCTCAAGTCTTTTTGTTTTTGGTCTGAATACCCAAATGGTTGGCTCGATGGCATGGGGGACTGTGTTCCCTATAGCCAAATAATGAAGGAACTGCCTCTGCCTCTGCCTCTGCCTCAAATGCCGCCACTTTTTCCACTCCCAAATGAGATCATGAATTTAAAATCCAATGGAAATAAAACCCAACCTTATTTGATCTAATGCTTTTGAGGTCAGGTATGGGAAATTGTGCTGTCATTCATTTATTATATGACTTAAAATTACATAATTTGGCACGCTCTCTAATATGGTTCGCCTATTGTTTTCATAAGCCTCAACAAACCTCAACCTCCCATGGCTTTTTATTTTTGTATGGCCCGTCATAGCACTCTTTCTGATTCTCTTTTCTCTGCAGCTAGTGTAGGGGAGGTTTTTGCATATTGCAATAAGGTGCCTGGATTTACAATTTTCCTTAAGAATGTAGTTTGCAAATGATTAAACTTGTGAGTTCTATTTTTGACTTGTGGAGATGGTGAATCATGACATGTGTATTTTGGGAGGTTTTATGATGATCTACTTCTCGTGTTCCTTGCTAATAGCTTTCTCTCTTGTTTGTGAAGATACTCCAGTACTCCCCCATGTACTCGTTTATTATAGACTATGTTTTGCTTTCGCTTTTTGGGCAGGACCTTCCTTTGTATTTATTATCCCTCATTTTCCATATTAAAAAATAAACCCTTAATATTAGGTTCACTGGAAGAGTGGTCATTTAAAATGGGATTAAGGGTTAAGTGAGTTGAGTAAAGGCTGCTCAAATAGCCTTTATATTGATATTTGGATTAACAAAGAGATCTTTATTTTAACTACCATCTGGTCATGCGTATATTTAGTATTTAGTCAATTTAATTAATATGTGCTCATGAAGACAGGGTGCTGATGCCTTAGTTAGTACAAATATTCTAACTAGCTTTGGCTTTGGTTGTCAGCAGATTTAATACTTGGAGGACCTAGAATTACATTCTTTCCAAGTGTGTTTTGATTAGCTTATTTTTATTTATGTGCAAAAGTACAATTGTACCTAAAAAATGATAATTTATAAAGCTGTGTACCATGTTAGACAAAGATGAATATTGTTCCATACGTTCCTCGCTTTGATGACCCGTAAAGCCACCTCTCCAACAAGCTAGGTGCTCTTTCACTGAGAAAGGCATAACCCAAGAGAGACCAAATAAAGAGAAAACCATAGACCACAAGTTCATTGCAATAGCACAGTGTCGGAGAAGATGGTTACTAGCCTCCTCATCCATTTTGTACATGCAACACCAGTCAACAATGGTGAATTTTCTCTTCCGAAGATTATCCATAGTTTTACCATGGGCTGCTGTCCAAGCAAAAAAAATCCTCCTTAGTAGGGTCTTTAGTCTTCCAAATAGCTTGCCAGTTGGTTTGAATAAGTAACTGGCTTGCTAGTGATGAAAGGCTTCATATGTCCAAGGAAACCTTCTATGAACTTGCACTTTCATAACAAGGTTTTATGCTGCTAATTTTCGTCTTACGAAATCTAGTCGTCTTTGTATCTGATCAAACTTCCAAATTCCAGTTTATTTGATATTGAGTGAAGACCATTTCTAGTCTGTAGCATATATTTTCAGTTAATATCTATCTCAACCTCCAATACAGTGAGTTTGATTTCAATTAGTAGGGACTGGAAAAAATTCTTTATTGAGTAGTCTTGTGGTTGAGGCAGTTTTATGGTCATCCTTGCCAAATCGTTCTTCGTTTTCTTCTTGGTTTAAAGTATTAACCAATAGAAGCGTTGCATTATATATTGTGGGGAACTTTATATCAAGAAATGGAGAAACTATTGGCTCTACTATTCATCATCCTAAAAGGGACAATAGGTTGCATGGAGACATACCAATCATTAGTATCTGTTTATCTGTTTGTTTTAGTTTTTTTATTTTTATTTTTTATCACCTGTGTTTATTTTACTGCTCTTTGTAATTATGGTTCTTTTTGGTTTGGCAGGTCACACCAAATGCCAATTTTCAGAATGATCTGGGATTAGATAGTTTAGATTCTGTAGAGATCGTGATGGCACTTGAAGAAGAATTTGGGTTTGAGATCCCTGATAAGGAAGCAGACAAGATCAACTCCATCAACCTTGCTGTTGACTTCATTGCTTCTCACCCTCAGGCAAAGTAGAGGGAAACTATGAAGCCTCATAATTTTCATATGTTTTCTTTGAGAAATTAGCTATGAGTAGAAATTTCGGATGTTTGAAACTTCTACTTCTTTTTTGCCTTTTGCGAAATACTTCTTGGTTTTCGAGTACTTTTAGTTCCTGTTTAAGGAATATATTTTGGGCATGTGCCAACTTCAATTCTGTTTCTCTAGTTGATGGAAACTGAGTGTAATGAGCTAAGCTAGTGGTTGAAAATTGCTTTATCGATGACGATGAATCATTTTAATAAAAAAAATGTAGGTTACTGTTTATTGTGAAGCCTCAGTTGCTTGGAAAATATTTGTATCTGAAATACTCTGCATAATTTGATATTTGGCACTATATGGTAAGTTATTTGAATATCTTCCAATCTCTTCAATTTTTTTTTTTTTTTTAAATTTATAATTTCTTTGCCAAAGAGAAAAATATATTTGTCTTCTTTCTGAGTATATAATTCATTCTCTATACTTATCAAATTAAAAAGAAATATAATTCATTCTCTATAAAATGGATATTCTTGAATGCATTTTGTGCATAGATTATGAACAACAAGCTTCTTAAGTTAGGAACCTGCATGAGTTATAGAATTATAGCTGCTCTGCTCATAAGCTACTGAACGATATTTAATACTCTTATGTTCAATAATCTGTCCAATGCTCTGTATGTAACAAAGATTTGAAACCAAAAGTAAATGCAATCCACTGGCTATTCGTTGTACAATTGTACAACCAGGTCCATGGTCACATTTATTTTGTTTGGTTGATTTTCTCTCTATGTAGGTAGCTATAGTAATAAATAAGTTATTGCAACATCATCCAACTTGTGAAGAAGGTATATCATGTTTCAGTAATACCAATTTAGCATCTGTTTTGGTATTTCTTGCCAAATAAATGAGTGACACTTGTTTTAAAAAACCATATCAAACTACTCTAATAAATTAATCACAATCTTCTATACTATCGAGAAGATAAATTAATCATTTATTGGAGTAGTTTGATGTGATTTTTTGAAATAGGTGTCACTCATTTATTGAGTAATACCAATTTAGCATCTGTTTTGGTATTTCTTACCAAATAAATGAGTGACACTTGTTTTAAAAAACCATATCAGACTACTCTAATAAATTAATCACAATCTTTTATACTATCGAGAAGATAAATTAATCATTTATTAGAGTAGTTTGACGTGGTTTTTTGAACAGGTGTCACTCATTTATTGAGTAGGAAATACCAAAATAGATATTGAGTTGTTATTACCGAATCATGGTACACTTTGTCCAACTTGTGATAGCACTAGCACATACAGATGTGAAGTCTTTAAAATTAAAATTTTTTAGACGTATATTACTTGTTTTAGGGTACTATTTTAGTGCATAAATGGATTTAGGGGAATTACGGTAAACTCACTCACTTCACTGGGTTCGAATGTGGTTTCAAGGGGGAATGGGCAGATTAACAATGCAAAGGACAAGTATGTAGTAAGTTAGGCAATGTTGGAAAGAATAAAGGAAAATAGCATCTCGAGTTTTAGAAACTCGAGATCCATATTAAAACTCGAGTCTCAGAGATTCGCTTTGCGCGTGTTTTACTGCATACGTGGACTGAAAATGCCACATAGATCTTAAGTTTTAGAAACTCGAGTTCCATGCAAAAAAAATTTTAGTTTGATCGCTCCTATAGTGGCGTTTTTAAGTCCTATAGTAACGTTTTAAAGTTCTATAGCAGTGTTTTCCTGCAAAATTTTTTTATAAGTGTTCAATACCAAGTTTAGGGAGCCCTATAGTGGCGATTTTAAGCCCTATAGTGAAGTTTTTAAGCCCTATAGCGGCGTTTTTCTGCAAAATTTTTTTATAACTCAATTTTTAAGCCTTATAGTGACGTTTTTAAGCCCTATAGTGGTGTTTATGTAACTCGAGTCTTTAAAACTCGATTTCCGCATTGATTTTTTTCCACATCACACCCATCCGCTTACAAATCGAGACTTAAAAACTCGATTTTTATTATGGAACTCGAGTTTTAGACATTCGAGATGCTAGTTTTCAGCATTGTTTTTAAATGCGACAACTAACTAAATTTTTTTATATTTATTGTTAAATGGAAAAAAAATTCGTGGTTTCAAAAGTGTCATTTTGTCGTCCACATGAAGTTCGTTCTGTTTGCCATCTGTAACTTACTTATGTTAATAACAAGGGGTAAATATGTATTTTGGCTTATCTCTCTTCTCCCAAAAGTTTATTTGTAATTGGTCAAGAAACCATTCAACACGGAAGGTTTGTTAATATATATATATTATTTTAGCTTTTGCCCTCCTTCCATTCTCCTTCCTTCCTTGGGCATAGACTTGGGAGAAGACTTTGAAACGTGTTCATGAATCAGGATTCAGGAGAGAGTGAGTGAGTCAGTCAACATAGCATTAGCATGTTCACAGGGTGGGAAGAGAAGAGAAGACCCAAGTCTTTCTCGGTTCCTTTTTTATTTTTTATCCAATGCCAATGCCTGCCCCTCTCATTCAACAAAATTTCAATTATACTCTTACATGTTTGTTGGGACTGCCTTGGCTTAATCCAAATTAACAATATTTATAAATTAATTGACTACACTTCAAATGATTTTAGAATATTTTGTAATTCTTGCTGGTGATGGTCACGTATTTTGTGATTTTTAAAATTTTAATTTAATCCACCATACATTTGTGGTTAATTTAGGTAATGCAAAAAAAAAAAAAAAAAAGAAAAAAAAATACGAAATCTACACCCTCTGCCTTAAAAAAGATGATGTGGTTTGGAATAACAAGATTATTATTGATAAAAAGCAAAGATATATTGATTTTTCAATAGTTTCTTTCATCTATAAGTGAGAATTATTTTTACTTTTTTTTTTCTATGCTTTTGTTGTGTGTTCTTGTGCATTTGTCAAGAAACTAGACTAGTGAGTAGTGACTCCTTTCAAAAAAAAAAAAAAAACTTTGTTATTAGGATGAACAAAATCTTGTATTACATGTAAAATCCTCAAATCTTAAAAAAAATAAAAATAACTAGAGCAACAATTTAATCATCCACTTTCTATGTAAAGAAAAACAAAACAGAGGGAAAAGAAGAAGAAGAAGAAGTGGGTTGACCAAAAGGCGGGCCCTACAGATACGTCAAGAAATACTTCAATTGGTTACTGCAACGTTACCTTCACATCCCATTGGCCAACATTCTCAAAAAGTCTCACAAATTTGTAATAAAGCAAGGTCAATTTCCATTTCAAAAAAAGAAAAGAAAACATTAGTCGTCTAAAATACAAAAGTGGCTCAAATGTAATTTAAGACAAAAACTGAGGGCAAACAACTTACAGACTTTCTATAACTAGCCTAGCTCTCTCACAATACTAGTGCAAATTTATTTATTTTCCCATGATGGAGGAACATGCTTTAGCTTTTGCTCTTAATAATAAGCTATTGCTAGTGTTGTTTTTGTTTTCCTTTCTCACACGTTCTTCACTTTCAGAAATCATTTTTGAAGAGCGCTTTGAAGGTACTACTTTCTACTACTCTTATTCTTATATTACTACGGATTGGTGAAAGAAAAAAGAGAAAAACTTGGAAGTAAAAGAAAAAAAAAAAAAAAAAAAAAAAGACTTTGTTATTATTATTTTTGTTGTATTGTTTTGTCACGTGGCAAGATTAGAAAGTACTAAGTTAAACTAACTTTTCATACAGTTACTTTGGCAGTTTGGCTGTCTTTTTTTTGGAGGGAGAAAATTATTTGGTTTGTGTTCTCTTTGGTTAATTGTTTTGTTGTCATCATATATAGGGCAGTGAAAGAAAAGAGAATTTTGATAATGGAATAAGACTTTTTTAACTTTTTATTATTATCCCTTATTAAACCTCACCATCCAAATGGTGGGTTTATTAAATTAAAGCTTTTGCAGTAACTGTTTATTTTTTTAATGAAATTTATACTTCCCCCCCTTTTTTTAGCTATATCTTGTTTTTCAACGAAAGGCTGAGAACCAATGCTTTTGCTATGTGTATATATTTATATATTAGTGAAAATATACATCCCCTTTGACATTTTTTTTTTCATGGACAATTTTAATTTTTAACAATTAAATTTTATGTTGGATGCTTAGCACTTATTTAAATTAAAACTTTTTTTTTAATAGAAAAATTATTTCATTTTTTTTTTTTATTTTAATCTGGGATTGCTAACTCTATTGTTCTTTCTGTTTTTTGATTGTTTGTTACTTAACAAAGATGGGTGGCAAAGTCGTTGGGTTAAATCAGATTGGAAAAAGAGTGAAGGAAAAGCAGGTTCTTTTAAACATACGGCTGGAAAGTGGTCTGGAGATCCTGATGATAAGGGTAGAACTCACTTTTGTTTTTTGATTCAACTGTTTGTTTTCATCTGTTGAATTTTGGACCCCATAAATCTCATATTGTGAAGTACTTTGGTTTTTCTCATTAATATTATCTCAATAGTCAATATTAGAATCTATTGCACAAAGTGTTTAATATTGACATAGAGTAAGAATATCATGAAAATAAGTTCCAAGTAATAAATTATCATTTGTCTCATGTTAGTTTTCTGATGATACATAAAATTCTGTAGGTATTCAGACATCTGCTGATGCCAAACATTATGCTTTATCTGCAAAGTTACCAGAGTTCAGCAACAAGAACAGAACTTTGGTCCTCCAATACTCTATAAGATTTGAGCAGGATATTGAATGTGGTGGTGGTTACATAAAGCTTCTTTCTGGGTTTGTCAATCAAAAGAAATTTGGCGGGGACACTCCATACAGGTTTGCTTCTTAATGTACAAATTTAGTATGATGTACACAGATTAAAAAATGTTGTCAGTCCCTGGATATAATAGAGAGACCTCCTAAATATTATGCATTTTTGTCTTCTATTTTCTAGATTTATTATTATGAAGAGACGGTTTATCTGTTAAATTTGAATGTTAGGCGAGCAACGGGACAAATTATAAATACAGTAAATAAGGATTGAGCAATCACAATGAGACATTTAAATCCTTACGTCTTTTAATATACACCCCTCTTTATATTTGAGGGGGAAAATTGTGAATTCTCTACCTGCAGACCAAATGCATGAAAATTGTCTTCACCCAAAGGTCTGGTAAACACATCCATAAGTTACTTTGAGTGATTGTGTTAGTGGGGGTGGTGTGTAGGAGACTGTTTCAAGGCTTTTCACCACCAAAATAAAAAATAAAAATAGGGGAGACAGTCATGCATGATTTTCTTTTATTCACTCATGAATTCGCTTGTAAGGGAATATGGACATATGCAAGTTCAGGTGATTGAAACTCTCTGACTTTTAATTTTTGCAAGATGATGGCAAGTATCTTTGATGAATTAACCTATAGAGAATTTTCTGAGATATTTGACAGAGGCCTGGAAGATACCATTTAAAATAATACATATTCTCTGCCCATTTTTTAGTCTGCTTTTTTCCTTTTAATTGAATGAGTTCAAGCCAAATGTCACACCATATCTAAAATATGAACAGAAATACTCTTCAACCACTGGTTGCTCTTATTAAGGGAACTACTAGTGTATTAATATGTTCTTTCCCTTTTTCTTGTCTCTGATATTCCTGTTTCTGTTTTCTTGGTGTAGTTTAATGTTTGGACCAGATATATGTGGCACACAGACAAAGAAGCTTCATGTTATACTCTCCTACCAGGGCCAAAATTACCCCATCAAGAAGGATTTGGAATGCGAAACAGACAAGCTTACTCATTTCTACACATTTATTCTTAGGCCTGATGCAACATATAGCATCCTGATTGACAATCGGGAGAGAGATTCTGGAAGCATGTATGTAGATTGGGATATTCTTCCCCCACGGAAAATTAAGGATGTCAAGGCAAAAAAGGTTTCTTCTTGAGCTCACAAACTCAATAGTTTGTAATAATTTAACTCTGATAATACTTTTGGTGATTAGTATCAAGCTTCGACTTTCAATTCTAAATCTTATGAGCTCCATATTTTTACCTTAGAATACCCTTCTAGGATAGTTTGTGATTCACCTTCTTGTTATGACAACTATTCAAGTTCTAGAAATTTTCATTTGAAATTTGACTGTCATTTGTCATATCGCACAGCCTGCAGACTGGGAGGATAGGGAATATATTGATGATCCTAATGACGTTAAACCTGAGGTATTAAAACTTTGTATTTCTTTCTAACTACTGAAAATGCAATTAATATCTGTATAAATTATGTGCTTCCATTAATGTTTATATCTTGGTATTGCAGGGATACGATTCAATTCCAAAAGAAATTCCAGACCCAAAAGCTAAAGAGGTTAGTTGATTGCTTAAGAAGCCATGCATACGCAAAGCCATGCATATGAATTAATGCCTGGCTTTAATGATGTTGGACCCAACACTAGGCCTTTTGTAATTTGTAGGGCTAGTTATATTTCAAAAGGCTGCTTTACATTCCACTTCTCTCCTCATTTCCCTTTTTCCAGTTTGATGTTTAATGCTGCTATTTTGTGATATGGTGCCTATAGAAAAGATAAAAGAAAACGAAAAATATGATAGGAGATGAAAAAATCTCATAATTTAGTTTCCCTGATCAGCCTGATAACTGGGATGATGAAGAGAATGGTGTGTGGAAACCCCCAAAGGTACCTAATCCAGCGTATAAAGGACCATGGAAGCCCAAGGTATGCCAATTGAGCTCAAGAGATACACAAAAAAGCTTGAAGCTTGATTCTCCTTTGCAGTTTCTCATGAGCTTGCTTTTTTGACTTGACAGAAAATTAAGAACCCCAATTACAAAGGAAAATGGAAGACTCCTTGGATCGATAATCCAGGTATTGTGAAGCATACCTATATAATTTTTTTCATTGATTATAAAATATAAAATAATTTGGACTGCAGGTACAAAAATTTGAAGTTGACATTTAGTGGTTTCCTTTTTCCTATGTCCAGAGTTTGAAGATGACCCTGATCTTTATGTGCTTAAGCCAATTAAGTATGTTGGAATTGAAGTTTGGCAGGTAGGACATAAGTCTCAATCTACTATGCTAGATAGACTGATTATTATGTTGCAAGCATTATCAATAAACTATATGATTAATGGGGTCAAATAATGCAGGTAAAGGGTGGGTCAGTTTACGACAATGTTTTGATCTGTGATGACCCAGATTATGCAAAACAAGTTGTGGAAGAAGTATTTGCAAACAGGGAGGTGTGGCCCTTCTCCTTAAACTTCATTGTTAGATTCCAGATCAATAGCAGTTCCTTATTTGCATATCTTTTCTGTAACTTCAGATTGAAAAAGAGGCCTTTGAGGAAGCAGAGAAAGTGAGAAAAGCACGAGAGGAAGAGGTTCTTAATGATACTTACTGCTGATTGCAATTTCTTTAGTCATAGTTGAATTTTAATTCCAAGTGATTTTAAATCTTCAAATATCATGCAGGAAGCTCAAAGAGCAAGAGAAGAAGGTGAAAGGAGGAGAAGAGAGCGGGGTTATGATCGACGGTACAGGGATAGATATAAGGACAGATACAGAAGGGTTTGTACAATTGGCATCACTCCTTTTAAATTTTTCATGATTTCATCTGTTTCTTTCGGTTGTTTGATGATCACCCTTATGATAAAAGTGATAAAGCCTATCATAGGCTTGGGTGAGCTAATCCTTTAATTTTTTAAGAAATTTTGGTCGTCTGTGATTAATTAATTGATTGTGTTGCATTTTCTGTGTATTTAATGGCTGTTCCCCATCAAAGGCTTCTTTACAGACATGACAAAAGACATTTTTGATATCAAGATTTTATTTTTGTGAAGATGTCATAATAATACAATGAATTTCCTCTGTGGCTGTGTCCAACCAAGATTTTCATTGGAAGCTTTTGGCCTTTTTTCTAAATAAAGTTGAATGTACTGCCAATCAGTTGATGGAAACACTTCTTTCTTTTAATGGAATTTTATAATAGGAAACTGATGTAGATTGATGATTGTTTTATTTACAAGTTGACCACATTCCACATGGGGAGAGTTTTAGAGAGCTTCACCCCCCCTCCTACCTGGCTCTCTAAAACTCTCCCTATTTTTTGGACTCAAAAGACTTGTATGATTGTTTCAAAGTTTGTCCTAACTTCAGGGTTTGATTTGTTATGCAGGACCGTCGTGATTACATGGATGATTACCATGTAAGCTTCATTCTTTTCTCTACTTATTTTTATTGCCAAATAGAGGTGGTATTCGGCATGACAAGCAAAATTTAATTTCAAAATGTCCAAATTACCTGAGTCTTTTTTTTTTTCCTTTAAATGGGAATTACTTGGGGTTGTACTGCATATGTTTTTCTTCTACTGCTGAGAGTTCCCAGTAATTTGTTCAACATCCCCAAGTATTCTGAATTATTTTTATTTACAAGTTGACCACATTCCACATAGGTCTAATTTTATATCTTTTTTTCCTCCATGAATATTCAGTACTTTTCATGAATATTAGTCTCTAGGAAATCCTGAATGTAGTAAGTAAATTCTCTTTTTGGAAGCATCTCATAGCAGACTTACACTGTCAAACATATTGGAATCTATTTTGTTTATTATTATTATTTTTTTTTCAGAAGAATCTAATTGCTGAAAAACTTTGTTGCTTTAAGAAATTGCAAGCTTGTTAAGCTGCTTCATAGAATTTATATCTTGAGAGGAAATTTGAAAGAATGTTGGTGTGGAGCAGTTGGCATTGGCAATGCATTAGTGATGAGTGATTTGGAACCCATTAACTTTGACATTGTCATGTCCATATTTTGTTTTGTTTTGTTTTATTGGGGGAGAGGGGTGGGGTTTGGTGGTGCTATTCTACAAAAAATAAGAATTTTTTGCTTTATCCTTTCTTTTTTAAAAGAAAAAAAAATCATTTACTTTTTCCAGTTACTCATAGTTTGGATTAAGGTATTGTTGAAACATGATTGAGCATCTACTTAGAGACATGCTTTTATTTGATTTGCAGGATGAGCTTTGATGGAGATATCAGCCTTTCTCTTGCCCTATCTTTGTTGACAGGAGCTTTGATAGTCAGCATCATGTCTTTTGGTATCTATTGTCAGAGTTTTTTTGTTTTTGGCTCCTTCTTGTAATGCAGTTTGTAGAATATCTTCATCAAAATAATGTTATTTTAGTTTTGTTTCCCATAATTAGGCCCTTTAGCCATATGGCTGTCAAGTAAGGAAGTTCATAAACAAAAAAAAAAAAAAAAAAAAAAAAAAAAAAAAAAAAAAATCAAATAATTAAGCAAAGAAAAATTCAATTCTGATGGTGCTTCGAAATATATTATCTTCAAGTTTAAAGCCTTTTATCGTTTTTTATTAAAGTACCTTAGATATTTTGCAAGGGTGACTATTTCTAAAGTTATCTAGGATGCATATGTTAGGTTTCTTAAAGTCAAAATATATTTTTGGTGCTTTAAATTTGAAAAATTCGGGTTTGTGCCTTGAAGTTCAAAAAGGGTACAATTTCGTCCCTGAAATTTAGGTGAGTTTTATTTTGGTACTGTAAATATGAGGTTGGTTCAATTTTGATCCTTCGGTATCGAGTTAGTTCGATTTTGGTCACTTAAAATATGTGGCTTGTTTGATTTGGTCCTTAAAAATGGGGTGCTATCTCATCAGTCACACAAATATAAAAATAGATGGAAGGACTTAATCCCAATCTTTTCAAAAACGAGAACCTGCACCAAATTAAGGATCAAAAGTACATTTTATCTTTTCTTAAACTGTCAAGTGTCAACATTGTCATTTCTCCTTAAAAAAAAAATTGTTTTTTCATTAGTTGGTATGAAGAATGAGTATGTGAAAACAAATTTGTTACAATGGGTCTATTTTGCCTTCGATGTCATGGCCTATTGTGTGAACACAAATAGAACACTTGGACACAAGAGTCTCCGCGTAATCACGGCCTATTTTGTTAAAAGTATAGAACACTTGGACTTGGACACAAGAGTATGTCTGTAAAGCACATAATTTTAAGCGTATAACTTTAGTACAGGGCAACACATCGGTTGGTTCAGTGGTAAGGAGCTCCTGGCTCTGCTTGTCAAGCTTGGGTTCAAGTCTCCCCCATAGCCGATTGTTGGTGGGCATCCACCCTTGTGCACCCTGCCCTGGGGGTTGGCGTAGCCTAACTACCTTCTTTTTTCTTTTACCCAAAAGGGAAAAAGAAAAAGAAAAAAGCTTTAGTACCATTTTTTTAGTTGCAGAATCTTAAGGCCCTGTTTGGTAGATTATCTAAATAACATATTTTCAGTTTTTAAATAACATTACATACATTTTTACATATTTTTTTACGTGCACGTATTTCAAAAAACTACAAACAACGTTACTCAAACTGCTCTAGCAAACGGGCCCTAAAATTTTCAATTAAAATTCAAATACATAATTATATTGATCAATGAAATATAACTTTTCAAAAAATAATTAAATATAATTCTACTTTGGATTATTTATTATTTATTATTAAAAAAACCTAACGTGTTATACTTAAAAGAATTGAACTTAAAGTCTTTTCCTCGTTCTAATTCATTCATCGGCATTGCAATTGTTATAAACTGATGATGCCGAAAATTGTCAATAAGTCACACAATTCTCACATGCTCGAGACAACACCTGCGAAACAAAAATAAAGAAGACCTCAGGAGAGTACCGGTGTGGTACCGGCCAAAGACCCTCCGAAAGTTAAGTTAAAGAACTTTCATAACTCTAGAGTGCTAGAGCTGGGGGAATTATGCGTATCTTAGTTTATGAGGGTTTTGGGGTTTTTATAGTAGCATAAGGTTGACCTTCGTTCCTTGGCTAAGAAGATGTTTCCTTGTGGGAGAGATCTTCTTCAATTTGCGTATTTTGTGGAATCCTTTCCTTGTAGGACTCTCCTTGATTAGGGTTAATCGTGGGGTGCAAGATATTTCCTTATATACTCATGCGTGGAGGCCAAGTAAGGCCATGTCAGACTCATCAAAGGTTTGCTTATTCCCTTCATCTTTCTTCCGACAACTTCTTATCCCGTCTATGTGCTTTAGTCATCTCGTCTAGATGTTTGTTGGCCTCAAGGTGCAGCCGTCAGTTTCGAGGTGGAACTGTCGACTTTATACTTGGTTGTTTATGAATGCGAGGCCGACGAGTTCATCAGGGCCATCACCTTTGCCTAATATGGACGAGTTCATCAATATTATAATTTTACCCTTATCAGCTGCCCTGTACACCATAACCTCGTTGGCTTCAGCCAACGGGTTATGAAGTTATCATAGCTTTTTATTATTATTTTTGTTTATTTAAAAAGAAAGGGCATTTAAGGGTGATTCCTTGAGCAACCTTTTATTAAATGCTTGAACACGTGGCTAAAGTGGGTTGGCGCCGTTTCTAGACAAGGGTGTCGCTTCGTCTTCCGTGCATTTTTCACCCTATATATATCTCACTTCCTTCCTCATTTTCTCCTATTTCATCATTGTTGATCTTCAGAGAGAGAGCTCGTCACTTCGCGAACTTTGCTCACGTCATCTTGCCATGCTGCCTTCATTGTCGTTCTTTTGCTGAGACTGTCACCTCTCAAGGAACCGTCTACTAACTTGGTAAGTAACTTTTTCTTTTATTTCATTCCGTATTTGATCTTTGTTTTTCAAGTTGATCGTTTAACTCTTTTAGAGAGGCCGTCAACTTAGGTTCTTAGAATACCTCCGTCTCTTGTACGTAAATAGATGTTTAGAGAAGTGATGAGTGAGCAATCATCAGTCTGTGAGGGAGTGGGCTACGATAAGGTCTTCCAAATAGGTCATAAGCCCGAAGAGGGCCTTTCCTGGTCGTTAGAGAGGGAAACATCAGCCCATTCTCTTGACGAGGAAGTGGAAAGTTGTGATGGAGAGGAAGGTGAAGAAGAGGAGATAGATGTGGTTGAGGATGAAGGTGATGAGGGAGAGGATGATGGGGACGAGGGTGATGTTAATGAGAGAACCCTCGAAGGTGGAAGTTCAGGAAGCCCTGGGGATGGGCATACCTGTCCATTTATCCTCCCCAAAATGTGGACCGTCAATGACTTCTTGTCGACGATGACGACCAACATTTTTAAGAATCTGAGGGATCGTTACCAAATTCTTGACCATATCACAATCCGTCTCCCTGGAAAATTTGAGAAGTGCTACTTAGGGAAGATTGCAGACGTCAACATGTACGACGCTATGTTCGCAGTGGGACTAAGGTTGCCACTGATGGTGTTGCACTGTCAGTTGGCTAATTTTCTTGAATTATTCGTCAGCCAGATTGCTCCAAATGCTTGGAGGATTTTTATAGGAGCTAAGATTTTGTGGGGTCGTTTGAGTGGTGGGAACCGTAAGCTTTCGTTGGACGAGTTCTTTTATTGCTACAGACTTGAGCACATCGTCTCATCTCAAGGAATATACGGCGTTATTGCACGGAAGAAAGTGTTAAGGCTCGTGTCAGACATGCCCGACTTTAACAGGAATTGGAAGGGTAAAAACTCCTTCGTTCAGGGGATGGATTGGGTATGCTGTCCAGAAGAGTGGGCTACAATGCCTCATGGGTTTGACAATACTTGGGGTATTGTCAAAGATTCAGGTTTAGCACCATAAGCTTTCGCTTTAACTTTTTCCATTTATTCAAAGATTATGGTCTAGCACCCTTGATACGTTGCACGTGTATTGCAATGGTCTAGAGCCGACGTCTGCAGCACGTAGATTAAATACTTACTTTCGTCGGCGTAAGTTATTACTTATTTCTTTTTGTCACTTTTTCTTTTTGTCGTCTCTAGGTCTAACACTCGTCACTTGTCCTTCGTAGAAATGGACGCAGCCAGACAGAGGGCACAGGTGAGGGCTACCGTGGCGTGCAGGAAGGAGGAAGAAAAGAAAGCGAAGGGGAAGGAAGGGGCGTCCTCATCAGCCACTAAGGTCGTCGGAAAGGGGGCGCCCAAGAGGAAGGCTGACGGGAAGGACGACCGTTCCCCCAAGAAAGTATTTGTCACCCTTAGGGATAAGCTCCCTAAAAAGCTTTCGTTTCCCAAGCCGAGTCACGGGGTAGGCAAAGGATTAATGACGACGTTAGGTCCCGTCACTCAGGGATTTGACAGTCATCTTCTTACTCACAAGGAATACGTCGTTGAGGTGATTGAGTCAATCATCAAGGACACAGATGTGGATCTTTGTGCTGAGCAGATGACAGAGGAGCTGGGGGCATCAGGCCTTTTTGACCTTGTACGGGTACGTCTCTTCAGTCATTTCTTTATTTTATTTATTTACTACTTAATAGCTGATAGTTGTTCTGTTTGTAGGTGTTGGTCCGCATGAAGGCGCTGCAGGATAGAAGCGTCACCTAAGAAGGGGTGATTGCTTATCTACGCAAGCGCAACGGGACCTTGATCGACGAGCAAGAGCAGTATAAGGAGGCCCTTCATACTCTCAATAAGGAGGTGAAGGAGTTGAGGGAGAAGCTGGAGGAGGAAGGTCGTCAGAAGAAAAAGGAGCAAGAAGCTAAGGCGACGATAGAAAAGGAACTGACGGCCCTTCTTAGGAGGTGGAGACGGCCAAGGCTGGCGCTGTGACTGAATTCAAGGTTTCACAACCATTCATTGATTCCTGCGCTGTTTACTATAGTGACGGGTTTGAGGATTGCCTTAAACAAGTCAAGTCCATCTACCCTAACTTGGATTTATCCAAGGTCACTATGGACGATCCCCTGCCGTCAACTCCTGTCGGCGACACTATTTTTGAGGAAACCAACGAATCCACTTAGTCAGAGCAGGATCCAAAAGACGATAGTGTCGTCCTCACTCAACCTGCTGCAGACCCTCCCGTCATTCCATTGATCCCGTCCATTGATCTACTAAATGTTGAGAACCCTTTTGCTCAGGACGTTCAAGACCCTACTTTAAAAAATGACGAGAACCCTCAGGACGCCCCGACCTCTTTAACTTAGCTTTTTATTTTTTGAATGATAATTTTATTGTATATTTAGTCTAACTTTTAGACAATGCCCTTTTGTTTTTTAGGCCTTACCTTATGTAAAGACCTTGCTTTGTGTATGGTATACTTTTTACATCCGTCGCTTTTCAACATGTGTTGATCTTTATGTATTGAGATGTGTTTGCCCATTTTTTGCACCTGTATGTAAGAGGACTTAGGATGAATCCACCTGCTTTGTTGGACTCGTCTATCTTTAGCCATGACAAAGAACTCGTCATGTTTGAAAATAAGAAACTCGTCCACTTGGACTTTAATAAATTGAGGCATCAGACTTAATAATCTTAATGAACTCGTTTGCTGATGGATTCTTGCAATAAACCCGTCCACTTGGGGGCTTGATAATTTTAACATCCGTCCATTTTTGGATTTAATAATGAATTTGTCTATTTGTGGACGTGTTAGTTTCAAGGCATTCTTATGGACCTAATAATGAATTTGTCCACTTGTGGACTTGATCATGAACTTGTCCACTTGTGGACTTAATAACCTTAAGGCATCCTCTTAGGATGAACTTGTCCACTTGTGGACTTAAACTACGAACTCGTCCATTTTGAGGACCAAATAATGAATTCGTCCACTTGTGGACTTGATCATGAACTCGTCCACTCGTGGACTTGATCTTGAACTCGTCCACTTTGCGGATTTGATAATCTTAAGGCATCCTTTTAGGATGAACTTGTCCACTTGTGGACTTAAACCATGAACTCATCCATTTTGTGGACCTGATAATGAACTCGTCCACTTATGGACTAGATAACTTTAAGGCATCCTCTTAGGATGAACTCGTCCACTCGTGGACTTGGTGATGAAAGTAGTTTTGTAGAGACAGATACACAAGTTATATATGAAAAAACTCCTCTTATTGTGATAAATGCATGGGCAACTAAGAAAAATTGTTCTTTTCAAAAAAGAAAAAAAACTTACCCTTTGGGCTTAGAAAGTACTGTAGGCAAAAATTAACTAAGGAAATAAACTGGAAAATGAGGAGTGTTGCTCTTTACGCTGCCCTCTACTGGTAGTATATCCTGAGATGGTCGGTGTTCCATAGATGGTGCAACTTCTGTTCGTCTAACATCTCCAGGTGGTAGGTTCCCTTCCTCTACCATGAAGTGATTCTGTAGGGTCTTTCCCAATTAGGACCGAGATTTCCTTGGGTAAGGTCTCTAGCGGCGCCCATTACTTTCTTCAAGACGAGGTCTCCAACCTTGAAGTCTCTGTGCTTGACTTTGGAGTTGTAATGCTTGGCCATGAGGTCCTGGTATCGTATGAGTCTTTGTTCAGCCGTCGTCTTGACTTCGTCCACTAGATCGAGCTGTAGACGCATGGCCTTGTCGTTCCTCCTTTTGTCATAATTGTCCACCCTGTAACTCGCGAGTCCGACCTCAATCGGGATAACTGCCTCACTCTCGTATGCTAGACGAAATGGTTCTCTCCTGTAGGTGTTCTAGCTGTTATCTTGTATGCCTAAAGTACGCTTGGCCTCCTCCGGCCATATACCTTTTGCCCCCTCGAGTCAAGTCTTGATAATTTTAAGTAAGGATAGGTTTGTGACCTCAACTTGTCCGTTGGCTTGAGGGTGGGCAGGGGAGGAATAGTGGTTTTTGATCCCCAACTATGAGCAAAAATCCCTAAAGGGGTAGTTATCGAACTGTTTCCCGTTATCTAAGACCAAGACTCTAGGGATCCCATATTTGCAGACGATGTTTCTCCATATGAAGCTTCTTACGTTCTTTTCTGTGATGGTAGCCAAGGCTTAGGCTTCTACCAATTTGGTGAAATAATCTATGCTGATTATAAGGAATTTCAGTTGTCGCACTACTATTGGAAATGGACCCATAATGTCGAGTCCCCATTGAGCGAATGGCCACGGGGCTATTATTGGGGTCAATTCTTCTGTTGGCTGTTTGATGACGTTGCTAAGCCTTTGGCATTTATCGCAGGCTTTGACATAAGTTTGGACATCCTTCTGCATAGTAGGCCAGTAGTATCCAGCTCAAATTAGTTTATGTACCAACGACTGCGACCCTGAATGGTTCCCGCAGATCCCTTCCTGGACTTCTCTTATTACATAGTCCACTTCTTCGGGGCTTAAACACCTTAAGTATGGGTGGGAGAAGCCTCTCTTATACAAGAAGTCCTTTATCAAAATGAACCGTGCTACTTAGACCTTTAACTTCCTTTCGGCTTCCTTACTGTCTGGTAATGCGCCGTTTTTCAAGTAGGAGACTAATGGTGTGGTCCAGTTGCTTTCAGAGCCAATATCCTGCACATCGACGGGATCTATTAACGGCGAAATATGAACAAAAGAAAGTACCTTGTTTGGGATGATCATGGGTTCTGCTGATGCGGCCTTGGCAAGACGGTTGGCTTGCTTATTCTCCCCTCTGGAGATTTGAATAATCTTAGTCTGTAGGTCGTTTACCCTTCTTTTGACTTGCTTCAGGTACTTCTTCATCCTTTTTCCCTTACATTCATAATCATCGTTTACTTGGTTTATGATGACCTGGGAGTTGCAATGAATAACCACTCTTGTGGCCCTTATAGCTTTAGTGAGAGATTTAGTCTCGCTACTAGAGCTTTGTATTCTGCTTCGTTGTTGGTTGTAGGGAAGTTGAGATGAACCATGCATTCGATTTTGTCCCCTTCTAGAGAATAGAGAACAAAGTACAATGCCCGCTCCACCAACCTGTCTATTGGATGACTCGTCTGTGTGTACTCTCCATTGAGGACACTCTTCTGCACCATGGCCTTCCACATTAGTGAATTCTGCATTGAAGTCAGCAACCACCTACCCCTTAACGGCAGTACGCGGGTGGTACTGTATGTCGAACTCGCTCAAATCTATCGCCCATAGCGCCATTCGTCCAACGGCTTCAGGACTACTCATTGCTCGCTGCAAGGGTTTGTCAATTAGGACGATCACCGTGTGGGCTTGGAAGTAAGGCTTGAGCTTACGGGCTGTCGTAACTAAAGCGAAGGCGAGCTTTTCCTTCGGTGGGTATCTTTCTTCGGCACCACGAAGTGCCCGGCTGGCATAGTACACGAGCTTTTGCACTTTGTCTTCTTCTCTGATCGAGGCCACGTTGATGGCGGCCGGGGATACAGCTAAGTAGAGGAACAATTTTTCCCTTAGTTTTGAGGGACTCAGTAATGGCGGGGAAGAAAGGTAGCCCTTCAGATCCTCGAATGCTTGCTGACATTCGGCCATTCGTTCAAAAGACTTCTTCAACATGTGCAAGAAAGGTAGACACTTATCTGTCGCTCTTAACACGAACCTGTTCAGCATGGCTACCTTGCTGTTAAGGCTTTGTACCTTTTTCACATTCTAAGGAGGTGCCATCTCTATTATGGCCTGAATCTTATCTGGGTTGGCCTCGATACCTCTTTAAGACACCATGAATCCCAAGAACTTTCCTGCTGTTACCTCGAATGCACACTTTCTAGGATTGAGCTTCATGTTGTAAGAGTGAAGGGTGTCGAAGGTTTCCTCGATATCCTCTAAATGATCGTCCTCCCTTTGGCTTTTTACCAGCATGTCATCGACGTAGACTTAGACGTTTCTCCCAATCTGCTGTGAGAACATCTTGTACATGAGCCTCTGATATGTTGCGCCCGCGTTTTTGAGGCCGAATGGCATTACTTTGTAGCAAAAGAGGCCCTGGCTGGTTACGAATGAAGTCTTCGCCTGATTTGCTTCATCCATTTTGATCTGGTTATAACTTGAAGAAGTGTGCATGAAGCTCAGTAACTGGTGTTGAGCTGTAGAGTCCACCAGGATGTCGACCCATGAGAGGGGGAAGCTATCTTTGGGGCATGCTTTATTCAAGGCTGTGAAGTCCACGCATATCCTCTATTTCCCATTGGCTTGCTTGACCATCACAACATTTGCCAGCCAGTCGGGGTAGTAAACTTCCTTGATGAATCTTGCCTCTTGTAGCTTACAAACTTCTTCCGCTATAGCCCGATCTCGCTTTTGGGCAAACACCCGCTTCTTCTGACAGATGGGAAAGAAGGGAGACACATTCAACCTGTGCACCATGACCAAAGGGTCGATTCCTGGCATGTCTTCGTGGCTCTAGGCAAATACGTCCCGGTTCTCTTTAAGAAAAGTTGTGAGTGCTTGGCAGACCATCGGGCTGGCGAAGGTACCAATCCTGGTTGTTCGATTTGGCTTGGAGTCGTCAAGAAGTATCTCTTCAAGCCTTTCAATGGGTTCCACCATTGTCCGCTGCTCTTCTATGTTCATTGCCTGTAGGTGATTGTCCATCTCCAACATTGCTACGTAACACTCGTGTGCAGCCATTTGATCTCCACGTATTTCTCCTACTCCGTATTTGGCGGGGAATTTGACCATCAAGTGATAGGTCGAAGTTATGGCCTTCCACGAGTTCAGGTAGGTCGTCCGAGGATGGCATTATAGGCAAACGAGCAATCGAAGACAAGGAACGTAACTTCTTTAGTGATTTGCTGAGGATAATCACCAACTGTAACAGGCAACGTGACTGCGTCGAGGGGGTATACTTTAGTTCCTTCGAACCCGATAAGGGGGGCGTTGGTTGGGACTAGCTACCCTTTGTCAATCCTTATTTGTGGAATGCCAGGTAGTAGAGGATGTTAGCAGAGCTTACATTGTTGACCAAGACTCAGTGTGTGTTGTAGTCTCCTACCCGTATGCTAACGACGAGTGCATCGTTATGCTGGTGGTGGAGACGTCGAGCATCTTCTTCTGAGAATTCGATGATGGGGTTGTCGACCCGCGCCATCTTTAGGACGAAGCTCGTTAGCTAGACGTTCTGAACCATCCTGAGGTAAGTCTTTCGAGCCTTTTTAGACGAACCAGAGGCCGCCGTGCCCCCCATAATCATTCTTATATCTCCTATGGGTGGCCTAAGATGCTCGTTCTCCCGTTGGGGAGCTTGCTCTTGAGGTGGGTCTGCTCTTTCCTTGCTGACGAATCTCTGCAACTTTCCTTGTCTGATGAGAGATTCTATTTGTTGCTTCAAGTCGTAGCGGTTGGCTGTGTCATGACCGTGGTCACGGTGGTAGTGGCAGTACTTGTCTCTAGACCTCTTATTAGGATCTTCCTTTAGCTTGCCAGGAAATATGTCAAGGCTCCTTCGTCCTTGATTTGCATCAAGACTTGGTTGATCGGGGCAGTCATTGGGGTGAAGCTCATGAACTTTCTTGTGGGGACTTGGAGCGCCTGTCCTCCTACTGTTCTCCGATCCTAGCCATCTTCCGCCCCCTATCCTACTGTACATCTTCTTGTCTTTCCCTTTTCTTGGGTTCTCTTCTTGGGCCAGCAGTGCGTCTTCCGTGTTCATGTACTTAGTCGCCCTGTAAAGCACATCTGGCGTAGTCTTTGGGTCGTTCTTATATAGAGAAAATAGGAACTTACCCTTCTGTAGCCCATTCATGAACGCAGCCACAAGTATCTTGTCATCAGCTTCATCGATTGAGAGTGCCTTTTTGTTAAAGTGAGCTATGTAAGACCTCAGCATCTCATCCTCCCATTGCTAAATGCTCATCAGGCATGTAGTAGACTTCTTATATCTATGCCCCTCGATAAAGTGCGGGGCAAACTAGGCGTTTAACTCCTTAAAGGTACTAATGGAGTTGGGTGTCAATCTACTGAACCAAATCCTTGCTGGACCCTTCAGCGTAGTGGGGAAGGCCCTGCACATGATCTCGTTCGCCATTCCTTGAAGGTGCGTTAGGGTCTTGAAGGATTCCAAGTGATCTAGGGGGTCCTAGGATCCATCGTAACTCTCCACTTGCGTCATACAAACTTTGGTGGAAAGGGGAACAAAGTGACGGACGCAGTGAATGGTGAATCAGTTCGATGGACCAAGTCATCGAGGTCGCTAGACACCCGTCCTTTAAGGGCATTCATCATAAAGTCCATCCGTTCCTTCATCATCTGGATTTCTGCGACTATGTGAGGTGGAGCCGTATTTGTGACGAATGGATGGCTATTGTCCTGTCGCTTTGGTTTGCTTGGGGCGTTTCTACCTTCCGGCCCTTCTTGGTCTTTTTTCTCAGTACTGGTTCCTTCTTGGTCCTTCTCCTGAGTGTTAAGCCCCATGTTCTTTTGGTGCAACTGCTCTTCTAGATCATGGTTTTGCTTGGTGAGGCGCTCCACGGCAGTGGCGAGAGTTTGAACTCGCCTCTCGAGGGCGGTTGTGCGTGGTTCATCTTCTTGAATGTTGTTGGTGGTCACCATCGAGCGAGTAAGTACCATGCAACTTTTTGTCCGAGAAGCGATAGTATGGCTTACAAGTTGCAATTCCCCACAAACAGTGCCAACTGAAGATGCCAAAAATCGTTAGTAATTCACACAGTCCTCACGTACTCAAGACAACGCTTGTGAAACAAAAACAAAGAAGACCTTAGGAGAGTACTGGTGTGGTACCAGCCAAAGACCCTCCAAAATTTAAGTTAGAGAACTTTCACAACTCTAGAGTGCTAGAGCTAGGGGAATTATGAATACCTTGGTTTGTGAGGGTTTTGGGGTTTTTATAGTAGCATAAGGTTGACATTCGTTCCTCGGCTAAGAAGATGTTTCCTTGTGGGAGAGATCCTTTTCAATTCGCGTATGTTGCGGAATCCTTTCCTTGTAGGACTCCCTTGATTAGGGTTAATTGTGGGGTGCAAGATATTTCTTTATATACTCATGCGTGGAGGCCAAGTAAGGCCATGTCAGACTCGTCAAAGGTTTGCTTATTCCCTTCAGCTTCCTTCCTTCAAGTTCTTATCCCATCTCTAGTTGTCTTGTCCAAATGTTTGTTGGCCTCAAGGAGCAGCCGTCATCTTTGAGGTGGAACTGTTGACTTTATACTTAGTTGGTTGTTTATGAATGTGAGGCCGACGAGTTCATCAAGGCCGTCGCCTTTGCCTAATATGGACGAGTTCATCAATATTATAAATTTACCCTTATCGTAAACCATCAATTATGTCAATGTATCTTATTATCAACATCACCACCCAAAGGCAAACAATTAGTATGTTCTTATTTCCACCATCTTTCCGCCACTGCTTTTGGTTTCCCACATTCATCAATTGTCACCACCATTTACATTAGCCTAAATCAACATATCTTAAGACATTCCTTTAAATGATAATGAAATGTGTTACTTCATAAAAAAAAATGACTTTTTATATTTCATAACTGTGTTGTTGACACTTGAAAATAATAGTTCAACTTGACACAATAAACAACTATAATATCAATAATCATCATCGTCAAATATATAAAAGTAGAGACCTTATATGAGAGAGCATAAGATTCTGCCATGTGGTGCATTCTTTGAAAATAATTGAAATACTATTAAACCACATCAGAGATAAGAACAAATTTAAAAATATAGACTCTTTATTTCCTTTGGTTCAATGTTTCAAGACTATTTTTTGTTTCCTTTAATTCACTGTTTCAAGACTATTATTTGTTTCATTTGGTTCAATGTTTCAAGACTTTTCCTCTCTCTCACACACATAAAACTCTTTGCATTTTCATTCATCCTTTTCACTTTTACTCCTTTATATACACATGCCCACAGCCTTCATGTCATCTCATCTCAAATACACTTAACCAAAAAATGATGTCATTTCTCTTCCAAAAACACCTCCAAACACATCAAAACACCTTTGATTCTTCTCTTTTCACCAAAATTACAAGGTAGTGTTCTTGCACCCAAGCTTTCTCTCCTTGGTTCCATACCTTGGATTTGAGATTTAGGGGTGTGGATATAGCTTTTTAGCTACAATCCACACCCCTTTCTTTACAAAGCTTCATTAAGCCTCTTTTTTTTTTTTTTTTTTTTTTTTTTTTTTTTTTTTTTTTTTTTTTTTTTTTTTCTAGTTTTTCTTGCTTAAATAACATGTTTTATTGCTTTCTTGACATGTCTATTAGCTTTTTACAATGATTTATTGCTTTGATGTTGTTGGCCTAGCCTTCTTGGCCTAGGATATGTCTAAATACCATGCTTATGTTTAGATCTACTTGTTTCTATGCTTGCTTCCATGCCTATGTTTAGATCTACATGTTTCCATGCTTGTTTCCATGTTTATGGCTAGATCTATGCTTTTATGTGCCCTTTGTCATGCCTATGCTTAGATCTATGCTTTTATGTGCTCTATGTCATTCCTATGCTTAGATCTATGCTGTTATGTGCTCTTTGTCATGCCTATGTTTGGATCTACGTATTTTTAGGCCCCGTATCTTGCCTATGTTTAGATCTACAAGTTTGGTTGCTATGCCATGTGCTATTGTAGCCCTTTTGTCCTTAATATCTCTATTTCTTGAGTTTTGGGCCTTATTGGTGGGTTATAGATCTAGATCCCGTGGTCTAGGCCTACATTAAAGGGTTTGGATCATTTCTCTATATGCATGTGTATGCTTGTTTGCTTCTATGCTTTATGTCCATGTTTGCCTCTCTAGTTTTAGGCTTTGCCATGCTTAGTGCCCTTTGTGGGCTTGATCTTGTGTGGTTACATCCAACACCCGTGTGGCTTTGTTTAGGTGTAACCACTTGTGAGATGCATCTCTGTGATGCCAATTTGCTCTATGCATACCCTTTCTCAGCTCCGTGTGATGATATGCTTCCCTTGCTTTCTTGTACCCCCGTTGGCTTTCTTTGTTTCTATGCATCTTTGCATGCTTGCTTACATGTTCATGCATGAGTCTTGCTTGCTTGTGTCATCAAGCCTAGTTCCTACTATCTCGTGCAGGTTCACACTAGTCTTTGATACACGAGACCTTGAGTCCCTTCAGGAACTTTGCTTGATGGCACGCGTGTGTCGTCCATACTCCAATACAATGGAATAATGGACACTCGATCCAAACCTACATTTGTCCTCCTAGGACAACACCTTTTGTTTGATAACATGTTTGCTTGCCCACTGTGTGCTTAGCATGTTTGTTTGCCCTTGTTTGGCCCTTTCGTTAGTATGTTCTTTGCATGCTTCCTATCTCTCTTTCTATCTTATTTGCTCTTTTCTTGGCTTGTCGGCTAGCTTGTTTCCTTGTTTATTGCATGTACACGCATGGAGCAAAGGACGTTTAGAGTGAGGGCACGACCTTTTAGGTGCAAGCAAAAAGGGCAAAGACGCAAGCACGAAGGTGCAAGCCCAAAAAGCGCAATGTTCAGTAGATTAGAGGCCTAGCTTCCCCGAGTATTTATATCTTTCTACCCTCCTCTCTTAGCCTCTTTTCTAGAGCATTGTATTAGGCTTATCCTCTATGTACCATTCTTAGGCCACATTCCTAGGGTATGGCAATGTCTGATTTATCTTTCCTGCACTTTGTTGGGCCATACCCTAGGGATGTAGGCATGTATCTCTTATCTTTCCTACACCTTGCTTTGGGCAATATTCCTTGGGTGTGACAATGTCTGATTTACTTTTTTTGTACCTTGTTAAGCCATACCCAGGGGACATCGGCATATGCCTACTTTACTTTTCTGCTCTGCATGATAGCATTGTGCATGATGTATGTGTGTGTGTGTGTGCGCGGCGCGCGCTTGCGCGTTTGTGGGTGATTATGCACTTTGTATGAAAGACTCTCATGGTTATGCGAGTGACCCTCACTGACCACAAGCACTCCTGACCTTGTAGTGTGGGTCGCTCAAGGCATTTGCTGTAGGTGCATATTCATGCTATACTGTGTGCACGGTCATCACGGTATGATTGTCCCGATCCATGTCACTTGAGTGACATTGGTTTCCCCGTGTATGTGACATGCATTAACATGCTTGGTTCTTTGAAAGGCTTCGGCTCGTCTGGGTACGAGCATGTCGATACACACTGTATACACAAACGCGAAACCTAGTTGGTGCGCCATTGCGCACCAAATGCGAAACTCTGTTGAATTTTCGCTGTGAAAATGGGGCACCTCTGTTGCCGTATTCTCATAGCAAAAGCTTGGTGAGAATAGTGTTTTATGTGCTATGATGCACCTGAGGTGAAGCGTCACCGAATTTTCGCCATGAAAAGAATGCGAAATGTTGCGAAATTTTCACCACGGAAATTTGGCACCAAATCCTGAATGCACTAGGAAAACATCGATTTGGACCACACCCATTCCAAAACCAAACCTCAAAACCCAATGCGTTCAAAGCACTGAAAGCTAATGCCAATGTCCTGTTTTCAATTGCCAATCTCCGAAAATTAAGGTTTTACCAAAACAAAGGACTGTCCTTGGACATACGTTGTGGGGTGTCTAACACCTTCCCCACATGTAACTAGACTTTCTCAAGAATCAAGATTTTTTGCCCATCCATATTAGATTAGGAAAAACGACCTTTTTCTTAGCCTAGGATTGGTAATAAAATCAAATCGAGTCAGGTGACCAATCACACCTGACCAAGTATTAGGGGTAAAACGACCCTCCTTCATACGAAAAAGAAAGCACCTGAGCTCCCCGAGCTTGCCGACAAGCTCACGCAAGCGTCACCGAGATGGGTGGTCGAAGGGCACGCCACGAGGCAAGGCATTGACATGATGATCCAATTAAGGCTTGTGATTAGTCAATTGATCTTTACAACATCAATATCATTTTAATGAAAAAAAAAATTAAGGATCTAATAGCCACAATTAAGATACTTATCTTTAAGGTGAAATTACTTTTTTACTCTTCATGTGATGTTAAATGCAGGTTGCAAAATGGTGTGTCAACATGTTTTTTGTAGGGGTGTATGACTAATGCAGGGAATGTGATGGACTGTTTGTGTATGGTTTAGAAACAATGAAAGGGCTAAGTTGCTTAGAATACAGTGATAGGTGGATAAGTACCTTTGCAAGAATACAAAGTTCCAAATAGTACACAAAGGCTAACAATTCATTCACATACAAAAACTGATTTACAAAGAGCTTACATTCTGTTACTTATACTAGTTGTTTGGAATTGGTAGCCTCTAGATGGTTGACAAGTGTCTAAATCCTATCGGCTAATGCTTAAGATATCGTCTAACTAACTAACTAACTAACTAAGTAGTTACAAGAGGATTAGGATATAGGCATATAGTTACTTGAAATGCCCTGCATCAATGACTTAATTGGCTTGGTCTTCACCAGAGGATCTCCCATGGGGTGGGCGACTCCTATCCATGCCCAATTCTTCAACTTAGTTATGGCATCGGTGATGGCAGCTAGCTTCTCGTGGGTCCCTCCTTCTCTTAACACTAGCACTCTAGGATCTTCATCCATGTGATCTTCATCTTCTTCTTTGACCTCCACACCTGCTACCCTCTCTAGTGTATAACTTCCAGATTGGCTCAAATTATCCATCCATTCTTTAAACAACTCACACTTCCTTTTGGCAAATAGGCGAACACATTGGGGGAAGTATTTAGGATCTTTGCATCCAACCTTTTCATTATCTTCTTCAGAAACATCTAAGGCCAGCTTCTTGAAGTCATGAAACTTTATACTCTTCTCAAGTAGTACCAATCTTGCACCTATGTCTTCCTCTTCATCGGTGTATGTAGTCAATGAGCCCAACTCTGAATTATGGAATGAATCGAGTTTAGGGATCTCAAGTCCATGCTTATTGTAGCGTGGGATGGACCTTGGGCTGATATCAATCAAAATGAAACTATCCATAAGAGTCATCATAATCTCCTTTAAGGGCTTCCTTATTATCTTCTATATCTTCATTGTGAAAGGCCTCTCCTCCATGGATATTTTCTTCATCAAAGACCTCTACACTCTCATCTTCATTATCTTAATTCTCATTATCACCACCATGGGCTTCTCCCCCTTCATTATCACCACCATGGGCTTCTCCCACTTCATCACCTTCATCTTCATTATCATCATCATGGGCTTCTCTCTCTTCATTATCTTCATCTTCATCATCATCACCTCCATCCCTATTATCATCATTATAGGCTTCTCCCTCTTCATTATCTTCATCTTCATCATCATCACCTCCATCCCTATTATTATCATTATAGGCTTCTCCTTCTTCATTATCTTCATCTTCATTATCATCATCATGGGCTTCTCCCTCTTCATTATCTTCATCTTCGTCTTCAATTCCTTCTTCACTTGGACCATTATAGACTTCCAAATACTCTTCTTCCTCTATATTAAAAATAGCATCTCCCAAAAAAGTAGTCATAGCATATGAGTCCATGTAATTTGCTCAATCTGTTGGAATCCAATCCATGTTTCTTTCTACCTCTTTTGGGAATCTTATATCACAATTAAATAATAATTCAAATCCTAGCAACATCTTTTTCAGCTTTAGGTCATACCTAGGTTCAAGGAATACACAATAAAGTTGGTAATCTCTAGCTTTGATAAACTACCCATTTAGTGTAGGAGTGTGGGCTTCAATGGTTTAGGAGGGCTAGGGAGCCCTTTTGCCTTGGCATTTATAAATAATTATTATTATTGCTAAGTAAAAAATGAATACAAAGAAAATAAAAAAATAAAATCCAAAGTTAAAAAAAAAAAAAATGACAAATGAGTTAATCGGTGACCCGCCTTGAGAAAAACGGGTCGTGTCACAAGTCAACCTATTTTTACTATGGGTCAAAAATCTAGAGTTTAGGTCAAGTAATTTCTTTTGGGTTCATGTTTTTTTTTTATAAGAAAACACGAATCTTACTCTGAATGAGAAAAAGAGAGTACATCGTGGGCACACGCGTGCTAAATTTGACTAGGGCATTCCTCTAGCCAAGCAGAGAAGTCTTCAACATGTTTAGCATGTTGGGTGTAGACATCACATTTTGTACCTCTTATGAGTCAGGCCCCCGTTCTTTAATGATGCTCGAACTCTAAGGCCCAACACTAGTTTAGAGCCTAATCATATATTAAATTGACTTGATGAGTGTTAAAATGGAAAATATAACCTTTTAAATGAGTAAAAATATATTTTTGGAAATAAAATGACCAAAGAGGCCTTCGGCCTGTGTACGTAGTCGCGGTCTGCATACACGAGTTAAAGCAAGCGTTCGTAAACACATTCCTGCGTACGCAGCTAGGGTTTCAGAAGTATAAGAAATGCAAGTTTTCTGCAATAATAGCTGAGGTTTGGAATGAGCCCCACATCGTCTGGGAGCCATTTCAAACCCCATTTTTTCAACTATAAAAATCCTTACATGGTACATTTTCAAAATAGACAGAAATCCCACGGGAAAAACCTAAGATTCACTAGAAAATAGTGAATCAAAAGGGAGTTTTTCACAAAACACCCCTAAGTCAATTTTATTTGATTGGGACCTTTTCTGGCCCCAATCCTTCTAGTTTAATATTGCTAATCACTTTCTCATTGGTTTGTGAATAGATTTGACTAAGAGGAACGATCAAAATCAAGCTTGGAAAGCTTTTGTGTGAGGAACCTAGTCTAAACTTTTCTTTTTTCCCTCTCTTTTATTTTATACCTTTAAATCCTCCTGTTTGCTTTGTTTGTTTGTTAAGATATGTTGTAATATGCCTTCCTAGGTTAGGTTTAAGTTTTTGTATGCTTAAAATGCATGTTAGGGTGTTAGAATCATTGTTCTGAAGTTCTGCTCTGTTTCTGCATTTTTAGGGTTTTCTGGGCAAGGATCTGCGTACGCATGATCTAGCTTGCATAAGTAGGCTTGATAATGCATACGTAGACATATTCTAGCATGCATAATGCCGTTGCCTAGAAACCCTAATTTTTTTGTTTGTTTTGTTTCTGCCTTCACATGTTTGTTTTGTTTGGCCTTTTTTTCATATGTTTTAGGCCGTAAAGTTCCTGTCAATCTTTTCACATACTTGTTTGTTATCACAAGTTTAGATTAGGGATTGTCTTAGGGTTTCTTAGTTTTAACACCATCCATTCACATGTTCATGCATGAATGCCATGGGTGTTGTGTTGCTGCAAGGTAGGTCATGCATTGGAGATGTTCATGCATTTGTGATATGATCTTGTGTTGATATTAGAGATGAATATGAATGCTTGGATCTTTCCTTATGATTATGTTTCTGCCTTGATTTGATTGTATATGTTGTTGCCTTGAATATGCTTTGATGCCATGATAGATGTATACAAGGGTTTGTGATAAGATGCTTAGATGTATGGTTAGGGTTTGGGATGAATGATGCCATGTTGAATGCTTAGATGTATGCTAGTGTGTGTGTGTGAGTTAAAATACAAGCATTGAACATGCTTTTAATAAGGTTAAGATATAAGACACAATGATGGGAGGCCAACCTTAGAGTTAGGAAATCTTGGGTGCCTATCACCTTCCCAAGAGCGTACCTAAACTCAAAACCCATATCTCTGGTAGTAAGATCAAAAGATTCTTCCTCGAAGGGACACTATATATATGGTTCCTAGACCATTGCAAAAACTAGGTGCAACTCCCAAACCCCTTGTGTCCACAATGGCGACTCCACTAGGGGTTATGAGTATAATTCCTATATGTCTTGTTTCTTAACCTTAATAAAAGCTTTGTCAATACTTGTTTGCATGCACATTCACTTGTTCTTTTGTCCCTTAACCTTGATTGGTGATGAGTGGGAAGGTGGAAGGCTCCATTCGAGCCCAAATCTTTCGAAGTTCATCCCACTAACTCACAATTAGTGCCATCACCTATAATGGGCCTTGAGTACGTTTTTGCTACCAATCCACTACGGGGTCCACTTAAGCCCTTGGTTGAAATTATAGCCCATTTAGTTGTGAGAGACCTACTTATCTATCCCTTTAGCCTTAGGGAGCCTACCCATGCCAGAGAGATCCTAGACCCTATCACAAAGGATACCATTTTCTCTTGTTTGTTCAAACATATACCATGTGTTCACCTAATTCTAAAGGACAAATAAAAGGCATAAAAATGGAAAGGATGGCCCTAAAGTTATGGTATACCCTAAGATGTTGTGGGATAAAAAAAAAAAAAAGGTCCTCACATATAAGAGGCTTGTCCCTAAATCCAAAGGTATATTTTGACTTGAAAGGTTCGTAAGGCCATAGCCCAATTGCTATCATAAGCCCAAGTGGAAAAAGCCCTTTTGAAAAAGAGGACTTTGGGCCTAAGGTAACAAATACGCTATGGACTTAGCATCCAACATCCTTCAAAGCCAAAATGAACTTCCCTAATCTTGGGTCTCTTTGTTGTATGCCTAGGCCCAAAATGATGAGAATTTCATAGACTTTGAGAGGAAGGCTACAATGTATTCTAGTTAGAGGGCTATTTCAAAAAAAAAAAAAAATGATGAAATATTGAATAAAGAATGGGAAGCCCAAAAGTGACGAATACATTGCAAGCCCAAGTTTGAGACAAAGGCTGAAAATTCCTAAATGCATTCTAATGTAAGCCCATGAGAGTAAAATGAGAGTTTTATTGCAAATGGACTAAAGCCCAATGAAACAAGGGGCAAGGATCCATGAGAGAAAAGGGAGTGACATTGTAATTGGGCCTTCATCAAAATGAACTTAAGAATTTTCTATGGACATCTAAAGTTTAAAAGGAACCTTTAATTGCGACATGAACTTAACGAAAATGGGGCTTCTTTTCAGGCATCATTGCACCACCAAAGTCAATAAAACACATCCCTACTCCCATTTGGATTCGAGAGAAAGGAAGGCGCTTGATCAAGATAGAGGACACACACCAAGGAGAAGAAAATCCCCAAGAAACAATGGCTACCTCCATGGAAGGCCCAATGTCACAAAATATCCTTAAGGTTTTGGAAGAACATGGAGAGGCCCTTATGAAAATGGGAGGGCACCTCACTAGGTTGGAAGAATCTAAGCTCAAAAAGCCTCCATATGTGGAAATCCATGATGATGAGGAGGAAGATGAAGAATGGGATGAAAATGAAAAAGTGGAATATGAAATGAACAAGAAATTTAAGAAGCTCACCACAGAAACCATGGCTATGAGGGAAAAGATGGAGAAAATGCAACTTGCCTTTCGTAAGGCACAAGGAATGGATGATTACCTCTATAACATAAGGGGAGAAAGCTTAAAGGCTCCTATTACATTGCCTCCCAAGTTCAAGATCTCCGATGCGGAAACGTTTGGCAGGATTGGGGATCCGAAGCAACACATAAGAAGATACCTAAGCATTGCTAAAATGAAAACTCTAGATGGAAGCAAACTTTGCATGCATTTCCCCTCTCACTCTAAGGAGGTGCATCAAGGTGGTACTATAGCCTTGAACCAAGCAAAACTAAGGTGTGGAATGAACTAGTGGAGTTGTTTGTGGACCAATTCATCTTCAACACCATGATTGATGTGACCCTAAGAGATATAGAGACCACCAAGCAAGGTGTAGGGGAGACATTTTACGAATACATGACTAGATGGAAGAATAAGGCATCTAGAATGGTCAATAGGCCAAATGAGAAAGACCAAATCAACATGTGCATCAAGAATTTGCTTCCGGTTTATAATAGTAGGCTTTTGTCATCGCCTATTAGCTTATTTGAAGAACTATGTGATTGTGGGACAAGAATCGAAGATGCTCTTAATAATGGAAAACTGGAGAAAGGGGAAAGCAAGCCTCCAACCAAGAAGACATATAGAGAAGGAACCACTACTAAAGCACCCAATCCCGTAAATGTAATCGCCATCATACCCCAACAAACACTAGCCTACCTAAAGAAAGCTCACCGAGAATTCTCTGACCTAGGAATGACCCTCACCCAAGCATATGAAAACCTATCCTCTAAAGGATTCATCAAACCCTTAGACTCCACACCCATGCCTAATCCCATACCTTTCACGTGGAACCTTAATGAATATTGCCACTACTAGGATGAAGTCTTAAAGGAAGCAATAGCAATATGGGGAATACATCCTAAAATAGTAATGAAATTGAAGAAAAGGGTTTTGGAGGACAATGTAGCAAATATCACTAGGAGTGGGAAACACTACGAACCATCCTTTTTGGAAAAGGATCATCCTGGTAGGGATCTAGGGGTAGGGTCCAAGCCCACGGAATCTAGAGGAAAAGAAGATAAAATAGAAGAAGATAGGGTCTTAATGCAATTGAATAAGACCCAAGCTCATGTGTCCATATGGGGCTTGCTCATGGCCTCTCAGAAGCACCTTAAGGCTCTCTTGGACACCTTGAATGGGAAAGAAGTACCTATAGAAACTACACCACAAGAAGTTTTGTCTCTCATGGGAGTTAAGGGTTCCTCACACCCTCTCCTTGTTTTCCCGATGAAGATCTCCCCCCCCCCCCCCCCCCCCCGAAGGAGCTACTCAGAGTAGACCTTTGCAAATCACCATTGAATGCATGCGTGCCAAGGTTCCAATGGTTCTTATTGACAATGGATCCGCCTTAAATGTTTGTCCTTTTAGGAGCACCCTCACTATTGGCCTAGACATGGAGACTATCATTCCTTCTCCCTTGACTATAAGGGCATATGACAACACTTCAAGGAAGGTCATGGGTACTTTCAATGATGAAAAACATATTGTAGCCACGAGGTGATTGCAATGATGAAAAACATGGGATATACGCCTGGTATGGGCCTTAGAAAAGAAGGAAACGAGGTAGTTGAGTTCCCCAATATCAAGACTCAAGTAACCAAGAAGGGTCTAAGATTCTTTGAAGACTACAACTAAATCAAGAAAAACCATGGCAATCTCAATGGGAACTTTGTGAAACAAGGGGGAGACTTCCCTTATAGTGGCTTCCCTAAACCTTGGGTAGGTAAAGACGGAAGGGTGTATTCGGGTTGGGAAATGTTCTTTAATGAAAAGCTTACTTTTAAGGAGAAGGCTACCATGGTGATGAAAGAGATACAAGAAGAGGTTGATAGGGTGAACTACATGGATGTTGAAGCAATAAAGACCATGATGCAGACGAGTGGGGATGTGTTCACCACCACCAATGAAGAGCCAAGTCATACTTCCAAATTCATCATGCCTATTGTGGGGCCCGTTAACAATTGAACTTGGGTTGGGTTTTATGAAAACGTGGCGAAAAAGTTTTGTAATCAAGTTCCAATGTACTTTTCAATATTTTCAATAAGATGAATTTTGATTTGGCTTACTTTGATGTGTCTCATAACATTGAAATTCTGCACTTAATTGATTCAAATGAATTGGAAAATGAAATTAATAAACAATTGGAAAAGAAAATTGAACCTATGAAACCAACTCTTGAAACTATTAATTTGAGCAATGATGAGAATCCACTCTTAATTAAAATTGGCTCAAGTCTAAATGAAAAAGAAAGAAAAGATCTTCAAGAATTCCTCATGAAATTTCAACAGGTGTTTGCATGGTTCTATAAAGATATGCCTAGAATTGACCCCTAGATAGCTCAACATCACATTGATACTCATGATCACACGGTGCCTGTCAAGTAAAAGTTGAGAAGAATGAGGACCGAATGGCTCTTAAGAATTAAAGAGGAAGTCACTAAGCAATTAAAGGTAGGAAAAAAATTAAGGCAAAAGAACCCCACTAGATTGAAAACTTGCAAAGGTGATCTAGGCAAAAATTAGAGGAGAAAACCATGGGCATGGCGAAAATTCCCGAAGGTCCCGAAGGGACGTCATGGGCAAAAATTACACGGCAAAGGAAAAAGAAAAAAGAATAATAATGACAATAAACAAAGATAATAAAAGGAAATTCTCTTATTGCTCAAGTTAAAGGATAATAAGATTGTTTTCATAGGAGATTTGGAACATTTCAATCCTTTATTAAATTCAAAAACAAAACATAAAAGTGCAGAAAAGTAAAACATGGGGCATATCAAGGTGGTCACTTAGTCCTCATTTTCTTGCTAGTCGTTATGTAAGCCTTCTCATCCTTTAGAATCCACTTTATGTCATTCTCTAACCATTACTTGTACCTTGCAGTAGGGTAGATGTATTTGCGAGGAATGATGTATTTCATCACCCTACGACATGACCAAGCCTACCTGATCCTGCCCAAGATCCTATTAGTGAACATTGTGGTGTGGTAGGCCCTCTCATCATCAGGATCTCCTTGATGCTCTCCAAATTTCCTTGAGATACGACAAGTGGAGCAGCATCGAAGCCCAATCTAAGTCACACAGTGGTCCTTGCAGCAACTATGGATCATGCTTAAGATATGCCACCATTCCATGACCCATTGAATGTCGGTCTCCTTGAGGCGACCCATAAGCTCCATATACGCCTTAATGCCCATGTCATTGTGATGAAGTCGACAATCCCTAAGGTGCCTAGGGAGGTAGGTGCTGAGAGTAACGGTGGGAGGTTGAAGTAATTGAAGTCTCTCTTGTAGCCATATCTGGGGGAAAAAAAAAGCAAAAAGAGAGAGAGAGTGTGAGAAAAAAATTAAATAATGATGAAAGACGATATAAGGTGCCTCGATGGGTATACCTGAAGGAGATTAGGACTTCCCGCAAAGAAGCTTGCTTCCTTCCTATGAAAGGCATCCAAGCCACTGAGAGTCTCCACCAAGATCAAGCCTATCGGATTACCTCTCTTTAGCTCATAAGCTATCATGCACATCCGAAGGTCCACACAATATGAGTTTTGAACTAATAAATACCTTGCAAGAGCACACAAGCAAAAGGCACGAAGAGAGTACGAGCATGGCCTCTTACCCTCGGGAAGGGTTGAACTGAAAAAATACTCAAAAACTAACTTAAGGTTGAGCTTCCCAAAGACACACCACCTATTTTCTGTGGCAGCGAGGACACCCAACACAACTCGCAGCAAGGAAGGAAGATCCCCACCCATGGTAGGGAAGATAAGGTCATCAATCTCCGGTTCACCCTTGATAGCAGCAAATTTCTCAATAGTAGGGCATATGAAGTTGAATACATGCTGAACCCAATAGTTGGCAGCCGCATGAAGAAGAGGTTCATCCACCCTAATTTGATGATAGGGAAAGATGCAAGAAAGACCATATGGAGTAATGGAATCCTTGAAATCGGGACCAAGCCTCCTAATCCAAGCTGAGACATCAAATGGAGAGTTTTCTGCCATTGGGAGACCTCAAAAAAGTGTTCTCTAGGTTGGAAATATGTGGGTGAGGGTTTTGGACTCAAATGGCTACTTTTATACTTAAGTAAGTTGGTTAGGGTTTTTCAGATTCACGGCCCATATACGCAAGGTCAACCCTACATACGCAAAGTCAAAGCTGCGTACACAGGCCCATCCCCACGTACACACGACGCTTGGCAGAAGCCCATGTTCCTCAATTTTGAGCAGGGTTTTTCACTCCAAGGCATTCCTATGGGTTCCTGCAGCCTAAGGGATCATCCAAGGCACATTCCAAGCATAAGATTGCAAGCATCAAAGAAGCAAAGTTGTATAGAAACATACAATTTATATCTAGTAAATTAAGTACTAAGTTCCTAATCAAAAGTATAAATGTAAAAAGATGTTCTTAAATACAATCCTTTGTCTCAAACTTAATCCAAAATGTCTACTAAAGGGAATAAAAAAACCATAAAAGAAAAAAGTTGTGTGTTGTATGCCTATATGTGTCTTGAGCTACAAGTAATCAATGGCGTCGCCTCTTCCTTAACTGATAGCTAGGAGTTGCCTCCGAGTCCTCCTCCTTACCATCATCATCATCATCATCATCACCACTTGGATGGGCGCTTCTCTAGGACCGTATAGCTCCCTCGATTAGTTGGTCACCTCCAATTTGAGATTCCCAGCCAGCCACACCAACTCCTCATTCTCTTGGATAGTAAGCTGCAGTTCAAAGAAGGATGGGTTAGTGATTGAAACAAACAGAGAAATTTGGCAAAAAGGGAAGGATAAAAAGAGAAAGAACTCACCGCTCGAGTGTTGGGAAGGAAAGGATAGCCCATGATATTAGGATTACGGGGCACGACACGCTCCCGAGCAAAGCCATCCGGCCATAAGCATATACCATCCAAGGGAGGTGTGAAGGATCAATGGGCTCACTGGCAACAAGTCCCCCTTGTTACAATTTCCCACATTAGAAGTCATGACAAACAAGGAGAGAGAGAGAGAGAGAGAGAGAGAGAGAGAAGAAAAAGAGATTAAGCATATACCTGAATAGTAAGGGAAGGCATGAGGCGAGTAATGTTGAGTTCCTCATAGTCTAACCCCTCAAGAAGCCGCTTGTCATAGGAAATGCCGTTCCCCCATGAGTTATGTTCAGCATCAGTCATAGAGTGTGGGACAAGCATGAACTCGAGAAGGTCCATCGGAATCTGTGGTTCATCTCTACCCACCAACTAGCATTGCACTCTCTCCGCCAGGTATAGCACCCTCAAGCTTGCCCCTTCAAAGGGTCGAGTAATCTCTGAAGCAATAAGAGCGGTAGAGAAGAAGGAAGGGGCTGGCCGGCCCATGGAGTCCAGTTAACCTATAATGACACAAGGTTAGAAGAAGAGTATTCTAAAGGAAATGCATGAAAAGGCATGAACAATTAGAACTCTTAAACTTACCTCATTCAAAGTTAACCTAGCAAGATAGGCCTTCATTTGAGGAAACTCCCTTAGAACTAAGTTGGTGCTTGGAGTTATGAGATCATACCTAACAACCCACCATTGTAAAAGAAGCACAAGCCATAGGTTAGATACAAGATGACAGTTTGCAAGGTCTCGCTTGCAAGATGACCGTTTGCAAGATGATAGTTTTCAAGACAATATAGTTTGCAAGGCTACAAGCTATGAGTGAAGGTGCAAAGAATGAAAAGATAACTAATCTCAAGAAGCTTCCAAGGCCCCACAAACAGTCACAAGGTGCTCCAACTAAGAATATCAAGAGTGGAGTAGAGATAAGCAAGACATGCCTACCCTCAGTTGGCCCTTAATGCCTCTCCAAAGTCTTGGAAGAGGGTAAGCCACCTTAAATACACCATTTGCCTGCCATTACCAAAGAGGTAGGCCCCCAACAAGTTGAAAAGGAAGGCCCTAGCCATACGGACACATTCTTTCGTGGTCCTCTGTAGAAGGAACATGTAATCCGACACCAAGTCAAAGTAGCGGATGGTTTTAGTGGATTACTTCTCCCCAACATGTCAAGGCCCAACTAGATGCCCGACATACCATCCAAACTGATGATGGCCCCTTCGAAGCTAAGGCCAATCATACTGTAAAAGTCATAGGGAGTCACCGTCATCTCGCTTGCCAATATGAAAGGTGTGGGTAGTGCCCCACCACCTCTCAATGAGGCACTGTGCCAATGTAGCACTCGCAAACTTCTCCAGAAGAAGACCGATGATAGGCTAAAAGCCTACCTCCTAGATATAGCCTCTGGTTTCAGGGATAAGAAGGTTGAACCACTCCACCACCTTAATGGTGCTTCCCTTGCCAGCCTAAGGGGATGATGAATGCAAAAAAGAAGAAGATGATATTAGATTCTGAATTCAAGAACAGACCTACGTACGCATGAATGTACGCTGCGTACGCAGGCCTAAGCCCATGAACATAAGAACACAGACAGAAGCAGTTCTTCGACATTTTTGAAAAAGCATCATCCAAAATCAATACTAGACATGTTCCTACCCCTCCTAAGATGTCAAGTATTCATCTAAACCCATCCCATAGCAATACCCAAGCATTTACATGGCCAAAAACACATCAAAACTGAAGATTAGAGAGAAACTTGAAAATGAGAAAAATGAGAAAACTTACAGATTCACCTATGGGAATGTGATTATCTGGCTGGTATGTCAATGGTGGAGGTCCCGCCAGTCTCGTTGCTTTGCTCCAGTGGGTGAGATGGAAGGCATCAGAAGATAGGACGAAGGAGGACTTCTTGGCTTTGGGTGCCATTGGAGAAGATGATGAGAGAATGAGAGAAAATGAGAGAGTTTTAGAGGATGAGGGAGCTAGGAAGTGAGGAAAAGAAAGAGGAGAGGGAGGTTTTTGTAGAGAGAAAAAAGAAGAGTTATAGAGAATGTGAAAAGGTGAGGGAGATGAAGAGAATGAAGAAGAAAAAAAAAACGGTTGATAACCGTTGGAGAAAATGAAAAGGCAGGAACACACCTGATGGCTAAACTACGTGTAGTTTAGGCCTTACCACTAAACTACGTGTAGCTTAGTCATGAATAGTTAGAAAAAAAATTCTTTCTTTTAAAAATGGAGGGACATCTCGAGATTACCACAATTAAGCACAAAATTATTAAAAGACTTCTTTATGAGCGGTAAAGGAAGTAGAAGCCTCTTCCCCCGATCAAGCGCATTAAAAACCATCCCCAGTGGATCAAGTACATCGAGAACCATCTTCAGTGATTCAAGCACATCAAAAACACCATCCCTACGAAGGAAGCAGAAGACTCTTCCCCAGCAGATCAAGCATATCAAAAACACTATCCTTAATAAGGAAGTAGAAGATTCTTCCTAAAATGGATCGAACCTATCAAGCATCACTTTCAGTGAGGAAGCAGAAGACTCTTCCTCAATATTTCAAACATCTTAAGCAATATCCCCAGTGAAGGAAGCAGAAGATTCTTCCTTAAGCAGGATCAAACCTATTAAACATCATCCCTTTAGAGGAAGCAGAAGATTTTCCCTCAATAATTCAAGCATATCAAGTGTCATACCCATGGAAGAGGCAGAAGATTCTTCCCTGATGGACTAAAGCACATCAAAGCAAATCCCTAGAAAGGAAGCAGAAGATTCTTCCCCAAAGTATCCCCAGTAAGGAAGCAGAGGATTCTTTCCTAGTGAGTCTTATACACTAAAAAATCCAGAGTGAGGAAGCAAAAGATTCTCTCTCAAAATCCTCAGTGAACCATGTAGGAAGCAGACGATTCTTCCCTAGTGGATCACACATTTACACTACTCCTCAGCGAGTCCATCCATACTACTCCTCAGCGGGTTTCTCATCCCCAAGCAAGTCATGAGAGGCAGAAGATTCCTTCCCATAAGCATCTACTCCTCAGCGAGTTTTCACCATCTCCGGTAGATCCAATAATCAAGACTACTCATGCACATATCCTCCAAGAATTGAACATACAGGCACGGTAGAAAAATGTAGAGATAGTGATAGAGAAGGAGACTAAGGTCAACCTAAGGTAAGAGCCTACGCACGCAAGAAATGAAGAAGATAAGAGCCTCTCCATCTTTTCACTTGCTTGTTTGTTATCACAAGTTTATATTAGGGTTTGTCTTAGGGTTTCTTAGTTTTAATACCATCCATTCACATGTTCATGCATGAATGCCATGGGTGTTGTGTTGCTACAAGGTAAGTGAAAGGTAAGTCATGCATTAGAGATGTTCATGCATTTGTGATATGATCTTGTGTTGATATTAGAGATGAATATGAATGCTTGGATCTTTCCTTATGCTTATGTTTTTGCCTTGATTTGATTGTTAATGTTGTTGCCTTAAATATGCTTTGATGCCATGATAGATGTATTCTAGGGCTTGTGATGAGATGCCATGATAGATGTATGCTAGGTTTTGTGATGAGATGCCATAATTATATGTATGGTTAGGGTTTGGGATGAATGATGTCATGTTGAATGCTTAGATGTATGCTAGTGTGTGTGTGAGTTAGAATACAAGCATTGAACATGCTTTTAATAAGGTTAAGATATAAGACACAACGATTGGAGGCTAACCTCAGAGTTAGGTGATCTTGGGCACCTAACACCTTCCCAAGAGCGTACTTAAACTTCGAACCCATATCTCTAGTAGTAAAGATCAAAAGGTCCTTCCTCAAAGGGACGCTATATATATGGTTACTAGACCATTGCAAAAACTAGATGGCGACTCCAAAACACCTTGTGTCCGCAGTGTCGACTCCACTGGGGGTTATGAGTTTAATTCCTATGTGTCTTGTTTCTCAACCTTAATAAAATCTTTTTCAATACTTGTTTGCATGCACATTCACTTGTTCTTTTGTCCCTTAACCTCGGTTGGTGATGAGTAGGAAGGTGGAACGATCCATTCGGGCCCAAATCTTCCGAAGTTCATCCCACCAACTCACAATCAATGCCATCACCTATAATGGACCTTGAGTATGTTAAAGGTTTGCAACCAATCCACTATCGGGTCCACTTAGGCCCTCTGTTGAAATCATAACTCATCTAGTTGTGAGTGACCTACTTATCTATCCCTTTAGCCTTAGGGAGCTTACCCACACTAGAGATCCTAGACCCTATCACAAAGGATACCCTTTTCTCTTGTTTGTTCAAACATATACCATGAGTTCACCTAATTCTAAAGGACAAATAAAAGGTATAAAAATGGAAAGGATGGCCCTAAAGTTATGGCATACCCTAAGATGTTGTGGGATAAAAAAAAAAAAAGTCCTCACATATAAAAGGCTTGTCCCTAAATCCAAAGGTATATTTTAACTTGAAAGGTTCATAAGACCATAGCCTAATTGCTATCATAAACCCAAGTGGAAAAAGCCCTTTTGAAAAAGAAGACTTTGGGCCAAAGGTAACAAATACGCTATGGACTTAGCATCCAACATAATCCTTAATTATAGTCACCTCTCAAATCATGAAATTAAATATTAGGACTAACATTTCACCTACTACACTTAGGTAAGCATTTAAGTGAGAAATATGAAGCCTAGATGAATACAGTAGGAATGTAAGTTATGAGCATTAATGCTATGTTTGTTTCGGTAACAAAATTTCTTGCATTTTCTAGTGTTTGGTAAAAGCATTAGTATTAGGTGTGTCAAATGCCAAAAATTTGGCATCTTGCACACCATACACCAAAAAAATGCCTCATAAAATTTGTCAAATGCCAAATAATTTTGGCATTTGCTACAATACAATTCTACAAATGGAATTGTACGGTAAAAAATGCTATAATTATTTATTATTATTATTATATTAAAATTTTATCTCTCCTCCACGTATCCATCTGTCTCTCTCCCTGTCTATTGCTTCTCAGACTTCTCTCACTGTCTTCCTTTCTCACTTTCTCTTCCTCAGCCACAACTGATCTACCACCCCACGCTACCAATCTGCTACCCCATGCCACCAATCTCACCTTCCTCCTCAGCCACAAGCTACCGATCTTGCCCTCCTCCTTAGCCACAACGCCAATTGTCTTCCTCCTCAACCACACCGCCGATCTTGTCCTCCTCCTCAACCATGCCACCTATTGCCCTTCTCTTCAGCCATGCTGCTCACCTACTTCCTTTTTTCTTTTCCTTTTTGCTATGGATTTCGTTGTGGTTATGGTTTGATTTTTGATGGGCTGTGGTGGCTGATTTTGGTGGGTTATGGTGGTTGTGGGCTGATTTTAATGGTTATGGTTACCGTGGCAAGTGGTACTAGGTTGATTTTGGGTTTTGGTTATGGTGGTCGGTGGTAGTTGGTTGATTTTGGGTGGTGGTGGGTTTGTGATAGTGTTGGGCTGTAGGTGGTGGTGGGGTTCCAATTTGATGGGTGGGATGTGGGTAGTGGTGGTGGTGGTGGCGGCTGTGCGTATTGAATATATTTATTTATGGCGAAAAACCCATTTTCGTCCCTACCTTTTCACGCAATTCCCACTTTGGTCCCTATCTTTTATTTTCACTGCTTTTAGTCCCTAAAATCAAAGTTTTTGTCCCTACCGTCAATGCCCTAACGGCAAAGTCTTAGGTGGCAGACGGAACACTCTATTAGCTGATGTGGCGCTGATGTGGCACTATGTGGTGATTAAAATATTATTTGGCATTTTTATATGCCACGTCAGCATTTTAATTTTTTTTAAAGCCACATCAGAAAATTTTAAAAAAAATTAAAGAAAAACCTTAAATCTAATTAATTTAAAATTTTAATTAAAATTTTATTTTCTTAATATTCATGATCTTCAACTTCCTCTTCGTGTCAGCAACCAAGAACCATATCAAAAGATCACAAACAAAAACAGGAAGAAAAAATTAAATTAAATACTAAGAAGAAATTTTCTTCATGTTCTTCCCAAATCCAAGAAGCAACCAAACCAATTTTATAAAACAAAAAAGCAGAAATAGAAACAGAAACACATGGCTTATAATTTCCCAGATCTACATCAAACCCACTTCTAATACTTACGAATTCAGATCACAAACCAACCTACGTTTTTTTTGCAATGTCAGATCTGATGTTTTCGAAGCCTGAAATATTCATTTCTTCAACACAAACCTGAAGTCTTCCAAACTCTCTCTATCTCTCTTAGTTTCTTTGAACACTCCAAAACCTTGAACTTTTGTAATTTCCTATTCAGAGTTCAAAAATATCGGATCCAAAAATGTATAGACAGAGCTCTACACTGATTTTGCTCTTCTTGAGTCGATTCGTCGGCATCTACTAGGCGAGACTGAAGTGGGTTCTTCGGGAAACAGTCCAATTTTCGGTCGGAGCTCCAGTTTCGATAGCTTGTATCCTTGTCTCACCGAAAATTGGGGTGAGTTGCCACTCAAAGAAGACGATTCGGAGGACATGGTGCTCTACAGTGTTCTCCATGACACCGTCAATGTTGGCTGGGTTCCATTTCCTTCTCTCTCTCCAATACCCATTGAATCTTTCAATTTTCGGTCCCAAGTAATAAAATTTGAACCCGATATGTTCGTTTTGGTGAAATTTGAGCCCGAAATCTTAACATCAATGAACAGATGGGTTCCACCCCAGATATCTCCTCTTCCTCCGACAAGTCTTGCAATCTGTTTTTGATTTTATGGGTTTTTTATGTGTTTGTTTCCCAAAATTTTTTTTGGGTTTATGGGTTTGCTAGAGATTGGGTTAGTTACTGTGTTTATGGGTTTGTTTCTTGGATTTATTTTTTGTTTTTTTGGATTTGATGGAGATTGGGTTTGGTTGCTGGATTTGGATATGGGGTTTGCTAGAGATTGGTTTGGTTGCTTCTTGGATTTGGGAAGAACATGAAGAAAATTTCTTCTTAGTATTTAATTTAATTTTTTCTTCTTTTTTTTGTTTGTGATCTTTTGATATGGTTCTTGGTTGCTGGGTTTAGTCAGTGAAGAACACGAAGAGGAAGTTGAAGATCATGAATATTAAGAAAATAAAATTTTAATTAAAATTTTAAATTAATTAGATTTAAGGTTTTTCTTTAAATTTATTTATTTTTTAAAATTTTCTGATATGGCTTTTAAAAAAAATTAAAATGCTGACGTGGCATATAAAAATTTCAAATAATATTTTAATCGCCACATCAGTGCCACATCAGCGCCACGTAAGCTAATAGAGTATTCCATCTACCACCTAGGACTTTGCCGTTAGGGTACTGACGGTAGGGACAAAAAACGAGATCACTTTTTTGATTTTAGGGACTAAAAGCGGTGAAAATAAAAGATAGGGACCAAAGTGGGAATCGCGTGAAAATGTAGGGACGAAAATGGGTTTTTCGGCTTTATTTGTTTATTTTATTTGTATGAGTTTTTTTTAGGTTATTTTATTGTGATGTTTATATTATTTTAATATTTGTATAAAAAAATAGAACATTTGATGTAGGTGAATTGAAAAACGGTATGTTAAAATATATAAAATTGATGGAAATATGTGTGTGCGCAGCGGAAAAATAACGGATCTACTTCATTCGTAATTGATGACATGCATTAAGTAAATTTCAGAATTTGCAAACAAGAAAGTGTACCTTGGTGTAGTGAATTTCAAAAAAAAAGATTGTAAGCACTTAGGAATACTTTTAATCTTCACTCCAATTCCACTAACGCCCAAGATGTGTGGTCTCTCAATCAGTTATATGAAATGTTCAAGAGAGAATTCGAGAGTGTCCAACACTCACATACACCATTTCATGTTCTTACAAAATCTTTATGTTTTTCCCCTTACAACTGATTATCTAATTGGGCTGACCTTTTGAGCCTTTCCAATTGGGCTTATGTGGCTTGGAGTGGGACCAAAAGGGACCAATAAGACACTAGCTCTAATGGGCCTTGGGCTTTTCTATCAACTCTTGACAAGTCCAAAGTTACTATTAACTATATTTAATACCACTATATAAATATAGTTGCACTCTAGGCCTAATTTATAAATTATATCCCAAGACTTTATTATACATGCAACCCCTTCATAAAATATTCGTAGTAATACAAAGTCATAAATGTAGACTGTCACTTTGTAAATTACTACATCTTAATCCTTGAGTACCCGGTTTAATTATTTTAAGTTATTCATCATATATTTATGAAATCCAATTTTATAAATATATACTTTAGTAACTACTTACTAAAGTGGTTAGGCCTAACTCTTTGAATAACCGTACCCATTAAACTTATCTCAAGGGAATATTTTATATCTCCGTTAAGAGACTATGAATTCCATTTTGAGAATATATATTCCATCAACACTAAATGTGGCTGCCCAACATACTGAGGTTTTGACCGTTACTTTAGATCTCACTCCTGATATATCAAAGTAACATACACTTCATGATCATGTCCATTATTCTCTCAGGATTAAGAGTTCATGCAAATATAAGTCGTGAGATTTATTACTCATTTGACAATCCTTAGGAGAATAACAAATCTCACAGCGGTCTAGTTCAATATGTCTTAATTCTTAAAACATATCAACATATCAACTAGAAGTCTCTACTTTCATGATTAAGACAAATCATCATAGTTGATATGTTATAGTCTTCGCAGATGAAATGCCCAATTTCATCACCGACTACGAATTATAATTCTAAGTTTATAAAGAACTTGTGATTTATATTTTCTGTGATTTTTCACATAAATCACATACTATGCATCTTATGGACTATATGATAATGTCCGAATAATCATGTTACCATTATTTTAGATAACGATAAAACAATTTTATTAAACACAATATTAAGTCATACATAATGTCACACTTAATATCATACATAGTATCATACAATAGGATTTATGGGCACTAATCCTAACAAAAATAACTTTTTAACATGTGAAAAAAGGATTTTTTTTTTTTTTTTTTTTTAGCACAATTGATGCTCTAAGACTAGAAATGCTAATTAACAAAAATATGCTCTATGGTCAACGGAAAAAACAACCCTAAACATTTTCCAAAACATTATATACTCAATGAATTAGCACAAAAGCTCTCTCTCTCTCTCTCTCTCTCCAAACTAATTATTGACCACAGCTATGGACTTTTTTTAAAATGATATCTTTTTTACAAATTGCTGCTTTCCCATGTATTTCTTCGCATAGATTCTTAATTTGAAGTCTGAATTTCCCATATGCGAAAATTTTTTTGGTACAAGGCTCTCAAATCACCCAAAATATATATATATTAAAAAAAAAATGCAAAAATACACTTTTAGTCTTTACATTTTGGGTCTATTCTCATTTTGATCCTTAAATTGATTTTGAGCCTACCTTAGTCCCTGAAAATAAAAACCCATTTCCATTTTAGTCCTAGACGTCAACCTAGTAACAGAAAATGCATACGTGACAAACGGAGCACATTGTTGGTATGTTAGATGATGATGTGGCTAATTAGGGAGCTGACGTGGTCATTAAAAATTATTTTAAAATACCACATCAGCATATAAATTAATTAAAAATAAAAGAAAAAATTTTGAATTTATCAATATTAATTTTAATTGAAAAAATAAAAAAACAAACAAAAAATATAGTAAAATACAATCTACTTAAAAATAGTAATTAATTTTTTTTTCTTTTCATTATTTTTGGAAGAAAAAAATAACATGTTCTTCATTTTCTTCAGGAAATAACATGTGTGGATGCCCAGAAAATTAAAATAATCAAGATTTTCTTTTCTTTTCTTGCATTTTCTTAGCTAATAAACATGCAAAAATATATACAAAATCTCTATTCTCCACCGAAACCTCAAACAAATCAAACCCATAAACCCAGAAAAATCATCAAATCCACATGAAAAAAAAAAAAAAAAAAACCCAAAAATTTAAAATAAACACAGCAACAAGTAACAACAATCACAAAAGAAAACTTTCATCTCCTTCAATTTCGTAACTCAAATCCAACAGAGAGATCTCTTTTTCTGAAACTCCACCGTGAAAGTATTCAATGATCAATTTTTGGGTTCAAATCAATACCCAACACCAACCCAAATCGTTGTGCTTTGCATTTTTGGTCAATCGGCTCCTTGAATCCAACGGCTCACATTACCAACACCAACCCCACCAAAATGTGAGGACAGAGCTTGGGATTTTTGGTCATAGGTGTCTTGGTAGATCAAAAAGAGAGAGAGTGAGCGACACATAAACCCAGCAAACCCAGCAAACCAAAACATTGAACCCCAGAAAACACCTTGCAATCCAAAGCCCAAACCAACAAAAAACCCAACCAATGACCACCAATCAGACCAACCAATCAACCAATCCTACAATCCAAAACCCACAAGAACAGATCAGACCTTCAAGCCACTGCAACCCACACCAACAACAAAGCCATCCAACGATCTACCACCACCCACCATTGGACCAACCACCACTTCACAACCACTACCACCAATCTTAGCCCATCTCTTTCTCTCTAAACCCAGATCAAAGCCAAATCTCAAAGAGAAAGCCGAAAGAGAGAGATCTTGATCCAAGGAAATGCCAAAAGAGAGAAAGAGTGACCTTCAAACGAGATTTTTGCAGAGAGAGAGAGAGAGAGAGCTTTATGATCTAAGAGAGAGAGATTTTGATCTTATAGAGATTTTCACTTGGTTGTATGACCGAAGTAAATTTAGAGATTTTCTGAATCTTTAGAGATTTGAGCTTTATTGATTTTCCCAATTTTTAAAATTGAAAAAGTAAAAAAAAAAATAAAAAAAAAATTGAGGAATTAATTTTTTTTAAGTTTTTAATTAAAATATTGTCGTGGCAATTTTAAATGCCCAAGTAAATTTTTTTTTTAATAATATTTTAATAGCCACATCAGCAAGCAAAACACTCTGTTTGTCATGTATGCATTTTCTATTTCTGGGTTGACGGCAGGAACCAAAATGGAAATGATTTTTCATTTTCAGAGACTAAGGTAGGCGTAAAATTAATTTAGGAACCAAAATGAGAATAGACCCAAAATTAGGGGTGGCAATTTGTGTTCGTGTGTCAGATTTGTTTTGTGTCAAGTCATAAGTATCCGACTATATAGGTTAACATTAACCCAACATGTTTATTAAACGGGTCAAGATTCCTCAACTTTAACACAACCCATTTATTAAACGGGTTAGTCGTGTCAACCTGTTTATTAGATTTTATCAAAACGAAAAAGAAAAAAAATAGTATTAACTAAATTAATATGAATTATGAAAAACTAAAACAAATAAATATTTTTAATATAAAATTTAGAACTAATGAGTAATTGCATAATAAATAATCATTCAAAACTAAAGTATATCTCAATATCACAAATAATCAATCATAATATGTCAAAGAAAATAAACCACAATAACTAATAAGTTTATATACCTATGGCTTGAATGGTATATTGGTAAAATGTCATTTAATTAACCGAGTTAGACAGGTCAAACGAGTTCCATAGATTGGACACTAATTCAACTCATTTATTAAATGGTTCAGTCATGTCAACCTGAATATGATACTAATCCATTAAACCTCAACCCATAACCTGCTAATTTCATATCATGTCGTGTCGGGTTTGCAGGTCGTGTCCAATTTTGCCACCCCTACCCAAAATATAGGAATCAAAAATGTATTTTCACTTATAAAATACTTCATCATTTGGGATATGTTTTTGTAAATGTATTGTTCATATAACTATTTAGAATTATAAAAAATATATATAATTTCACGTGAAAACTAAACAATATAAAATATTTTCTAACTCATTTCAGAATCATCACATCAATCAAACACAGGGAAATGAGTCAATTTTCCAAAAACAAACAAGTCATTTTCCAAAAATATATGTATATATAAATATGTATGTGTATATATATATATATATATATGTGCACACCCAGTATGTGGCCAGTGGGCCAGACGACCGTTGGGCTTACAATTTATTTCTATTATGGGTTTGAAGTTCCCCTACTATGGGTAATTCAAAGTCCTGAGACTGTTTGTGCACTCTCTCACTCTTTTCCTTCTTTACTCTGTTTCTTCTTTCAATCCTCCCACCCCTTTTCCTTCTGTTATTCTTGTATTTATAGCTTCTCCATAATGGGGCGGTCATCATTGCATTGTGGTAAGTGCGGTGAGAGGTCCAATGCGATCAAGGGTAAGTGGGTGGTTTGGTGATGGTGGCCTTGGAACTTGGTTCTTCCCTGAACGAATGACACAGCAGCTTCGATCCTCGGGGAATTTGCCGAGCAAGTAAAATCCATAACCTCCGCTCATTCCAAATTTCATAATGCACGGGACAAATGCTCGGCACGGCCCTCGTTGGGATACATGGACTAATGACACGTACGGTCATGGGCCGGAACTTTCGGATTATTTGGGCCAGGGCCCAAATGTTGCTCCCAGACACAGGGGCCCAAACAAGCAGGCATGAGGTTGGGTGCCGTACAATAGCCCCCCCTTGATTCATGTTCGGCGCTCGGCGTGAATCAAGGAACTTCCCAAGGTTGTAGACCGTGGGTGCTCGGGGATTTGACGCTTGGGATCTCTCAGAGCGTCATTAATTCTGTTGCCTAAAAAGGTGCGTCAACCGCTGGCTGTCTGGATAAACCGTCATTATTACCTGACGCTTCGTGAACCGAGGCGGCGCAGGCTTTAGGAGGCGCGGGAATCGGAATGGTTGCTAATTAATTCTCACAACGGCTAATTAATTGCTGCATTCTTCCCAACGATAGCCTATATAAGGTTAGTTCTGAACCATTTTGCCACTTTCTGCTCTCGTTTTCTTGTGATTCCTTCTCTGCCGAGCATTCTTCCGTGCATTCATATTCCAGCCCAGAATCCTCTTTCACCTTTAGAACCCAAGTAAGTTCTTCGCACCTCCCTCCCCTTTTTTCCTTCCAATTTTTATTCGTTATCCACTAGAGTTTCTAGGATGGCGTACTCGTATCTCCTAGACACTGTAGCAGCCCTGGCCACTTTCAGGCAGGCCTTTAATATTCTTGATGATGTCGAGATTGCCTATTGCCATGAGAGCGAAATGGCTCTCCACAGAGGGCGAAACACTGTCTTTTTCCCTTTAATGGCCATTTTAGAGGGTGGGGTGAGGTTTCCCATTGACCCTCTCTTAGTCAACACACTTAGGTACTACGGGCTATGCCCCGACCAGCTTCCCCCCAACTTTTATCGGGTGGTGAGTTGCGTGAGGCGTTTAAACCAACTTTTTGACTTGCAGTTAGACCATCATGATATAAACCACATGTATAGTTTATGTGGGGCAAAGAAAACCAACTATTATTTAAGAGTGAGAGACATGAGGGTACGGCTAATTTCCTGCCTACCTGACTCGAACAGAAATTCTGCCGGGGAATTTGTTAGGGTGCGCGGCAACTGGTTTGCCGGCGGTTTCCCTTGCCCCCTCACCAGGCGTGAAGTTGGTTCGTTCCACTCATTTGACTTGTTTTCACTATGCTTTTTACTATGCTGCCCGTACAATTGTTTTTGTTTGTGAAACCTTCTTATTGATGCTAACAATTATCCGTGTTGATATGCGCAGACGGCAGAGTATTCGTCCCGGACCTCAGGGTTGTGCACGTGCGCGATTTAAACTTCGTGCTAAGGTCCGAGATTTTTGTGCACAACGACGGGCAACTCCGAGCGTCCCATTTGATCCTCGGCGTTCAACCAGTGTATACCACCTGGCAAGCCTTCGGCCAGGCTTTATTGGTAGATAGCCCCCTCTTGCCCTATATCGACGTTCGGCATCCGAGCTTTCTTCCTGCAAAGTTTTCAGTAGGAGAAGCCCGCGAGCTCGGACCACGTTACATCTGCTCCGACGAACGCCAACCGTTACGCGACGAGTCTGCCGAGCGTGTGTCCCGGGCACGCCGAGAACGCGCACATGAGCAGATCGAACAGGAGGCGGCTGCTCAACCAGAAGGCCAAATTGATCAAGGGGCTCCTCAACAAGACGTTGAAGAGGTAGTTGCTGAGCCCGAGCCAGTTCAAATTGGGGAGATGGTGACTCGAAGGACAATGACCATCAACCGGTTCATCCCCGGGGCCGGACAGGCAACAGAGCAGCAACAGCCCCAAGGGGGCGGACGAACCCCTCCTCCTCCGCCGGTAGCACGGCAAAGAAAAAGGCAGAAAACAACCGAGCAAACTGTAATCATTCCTCCCATCGCGACAGCGAAGACTCCTCCCCGGCCATCTAGTGGCATAGTGATCCGAGAGCCCGTAACCCAGACGGGGACAAATGTAGCATCCTCCTCCCGTGCTGCACCCGCCTGGCAGCCCTCGTACATGCTGGACGGCAAGCTTCTTCCTTCGGACGCCAGCGTTCATGTTTGGGCGAAGGGGGCAGGCGGTCACGTCGCCCAGTCTTTGGCACGGGGCTTGCTGCTTCCGGAGGATGTGCGGGCTTTCGAGGAGGGCACGGACGAGTCCATGGCACGGAGACTGCAGTGGCACACTATCGCGGTCAGTGAATTCAACCTGCTCTTTGTTTTTCTCTTCCTTACACTTTTTGTTTTTAATTAACTGGGATAGGGCTTCCCGTTCATGTTTCATTACAGGCCGCGCAACTTGCGTGTATTTTGGACAGACGCGTCAGTGACCTTGCCGAGGATGCCGGCCAAGAAAGGGCTCTGAAGGACGTGGCCGATGTCAATGCCAAGGAGAAGGCCATAGCTGCTGCGGCGGCGGAGAAGAAGGCGGCAGCTGCCGAAAAAGCGAAGGCGGAGGCCGAGAATAGATATGCGGAGTTGCAGAGGAGCATGGGGGACATCGAGTTGAGGCTAGCGGAAGCCGAGAGCCCAGGGACTGTTCGTGAGAAGGAACTGGCTGAAGTCCGAGCATCCCTTGAGGCGAGCGAGAGCAAATGGTATAATGAGGGTTTTGCCGATGCTGAAAACTCGGCGGAACCGGTCATAAGGGCGGCTTAGAAGCTCGGCTTCCAGGAGGGCTGGATGGCTGCCTTACAGGCCATGGGGGTCCCCGAGGACTCCCCTTTGAGGAACGTTGCGCAAATCCCGTTCCCAGTTTCTTCCCCAATACGAGAAGCTACCCTAGGACCCCTTGACGAGGAGGAGACAACCAGTCTGAGGGAACTAGTGGAACAGATTGACGCTCATGCGGAGCTGGAAGAAACCGAGGTGGCCAGCGAACTTCGTACTGGTGATCAGCTCGTTCAGGACCCCGTGCAGACCGAAGCCCCCGTTCAACTTGCTGATTCATCCGCCTGAGCAAGAAAAAGTTTATGTTTCCTTTGTTTATTTCTTAGCTACCTTAGTACTTATTATTACTATCATTTGAATGATTTGCCTATGTCACCGGGTTGTGGTGACTGAACAATTCTTTACTTCGTTTTATTTTATTTGTTATTGAACAGTGCTTCACTTCGGTTTATTTTATTTGTTATTATCTTCTTGAAGTTATGAATTGGCATAGCGTTTTATAGACGAGGAATTTTTGCTTTTATACAATGCCTGCCGTACGGCTAAAGCGCATTGGTCGGTTGAATTTCAACTTGGGTTTCCTCCCTGGGTAGTTTTAGGATTTCTATTTGCATGTGCTCAAGCAGACTTTGTCCCTTAGGAAAAATTTTGAGGTCTCCTCCTGATTAGCAATATAAATCAAGCTCGGCAACGGGCCCGCCCTTAGATAGATTTTAGGGCTTCGACTTGCTCGGTGATAACGTATTTGCCCGGCAGCAGGCCTCTGCCCTTAGAATGAATTTAAGGTTTTCACCTGCTCGGCAATAACGTATTAGCCCGGCAGCAGGCTTCTGTCCTTAGAATGAATTTAAGGTTTTCACCCGCTCGGCAATAACGTATTAGCCCGGCAGCGGGCTTCTGTCCTTTAGAAGTAATCTAAGGTTTTCACCTGCTCAGCAATAACATATTAGCCTGGCAGCAGGCTTCTGTCCTTTAGAAGTAAACTAAGGTTTTCACCTGCTCGGCAATAATGTATTAGCCCGGCAGCAGGCTTCTGTCCTTAGGGAGAATTTAAGGTTTTCACCTGCTCGGCATTAACATATTAGCCTGGCAGCAGGCTTCGGTCCTTTAGAAGTAAACTAAGGTTTTCACCTGCTCGGCAATAATGTATTAGCCCGGCAGCAGGCTTCTGCCCTTAGGGAAAATATAAGGTTTTCACCTGCTCGGCAATAACATATTAGCCTGGCAGCAGGCTTCTGTCCTTAGGGAGAATTTAAGGTTTTCACCTGCTCGGCAATAACATATTAGCCTGGCAGCAGGCTTCTGTCCTTAGAATGAATTTAAGGTTTTCGCCGGCTCGGCAAAAGCGTTTCGGTTGACAGGGATAATTCCAATTTGAGAATTCGACCATTGCTATACATATATATACGTACTATTATTTGCATCATCCGAATAATTACAACAGTTTGCATTGCTTCAAAGCCTTGAAAACGATCAGTTAGTAGTAAAATTTCTTCAAGTTGTTGGCATTCCATGGTCGGGGCAGCGGCCTCTCGTCCAGTTCTTCCAAGAAATAGGCTCCCGAGCCGGCGACAGCTGTAACCCTGTACGGTCCTTCCCAGTTTTGTGCTAACTTCCCGGAATTTGTATCTCGCATGCTTCCCACTGCCTTCCTTAATACCAAATCCCCGGCATCAAATTCTCTCGCCCTTACGTCGCAATTATACCTTTGGGCAAGTTTTTGCTGATATTCGGCGAGCCGTATAGCTGAAGCTTCTCGGTATTCTTCTAACTTGTCCAACTGCTTGATCAGTAGGCCGTCGTTCGCACCAGGATTGAATCCAAGCACTCGCCCGCTGCACAGACTTATCTCAGTTGGTATTACTGCTTCGGCTCCGTAAGTGAGGGAAAATGGTGTTTCCCCTGTTGATCTTCTGGGTGTTGTTCGGTAAGCCCACAGAACGCTCGGCAGCTCCTCGGCCCAATTCCCCTTCGCGCCTTCTAATCTTTTCTTCAGACCATTAACGATCACCTTATTCACTGCTTCGGCCTGGCCATTGCTTTGCGGGTACGCAGGAGTGGAATACCGATTCCTGATGCCGAGGTCTCTGCAGAAGTCACGGAAAACCCTGCTGCAAAACTGCAGGCCATTATCAGAGATGAGTGTGTTTGGTACACCGAATCTTGTAATTATATTCTTCCACACAAATTTCTTTATGTCCACGTCTCGGATATTAGCTAGAGGTTCAGCTTCCGCCCATTTGGTGAAATAGTCCACGGCTACCACGATGAATCGCCGATTTCCGGTTGCTCGGGGGAAAGGCCCGAGTATGTCCAGCCCCCACTGTGCGAATGGCCATGGGCTACTAACTGGGTTGAGGTAGCCAGCTGGTTGGTGGATCAGGGGCGCGTGCTTCTGACATTGCTCACATCTACGGGCATACTCGGCGGCGTCCCTCTGCATCTTGGGCCACCAAAACCCCTGAGTCATTGCCCGGTGTGCTAAAGATCTCCCGCCAACGTGGCTGCCGCACACCCCATCGTGAAGCTCTTCTAACAGTTCTTCTACCTTCGCCGGGTGTAGACATAAAAGATACGGCCCCCCATATGATCTTCTGTACAGCTTTTTCTCTGGCGACAGCCAATATCTCGAGGCCATTCTACGAATCTTAGCCGCCTCTTTTTCATCGGACGGGAGCCTATCATCGGCTAGATATGTCACGATAGGGTCCATCCAACTTCGCCCGAGCATCGTAACCGATGCAACTACTGCCCCCGAGCTGCATGAGTTTATGTTGGCCGAGATGCTCGGCTCTGGAACCAGCTCCACTCTTACCAGCCGAGGTATACCTTCCGTTATGGACGAAGCTAAGGTGGCGAGGGAATCGGCGTGCTTAGTCTGGGTCCGAGCCACTTGTATCAACCTTACGGTGCCAATTTCTGACATAGCCTGCTTTCCCCGTTCCAAATATGCCTTCATACGTGGATCACGTGCCTCGAACTTGCCTTGGACCTGATTAACTACCAGCCGTGAGTCTGTGTACACTTCAACATTCCGGGCACCGACTGCCGAGGCTACCCTCAATCCGGCCAATAAGGCCTCATATTCGGCTTCATTGTTTGAGGCCTTAAATCCGAGTCTGAATGAATGCTCCAATTTTATTCCCTCAGGGCTGATCATGACCACACCTACGCCTGACCCCGAGGAGTTGGAAGCGCCGTCCACATATACCTTCCACGGACAACAATTCAGCTGGCAAATCATTTCTTGCGGGGCTTGGGGTGAAAACTCAGCGATAAAGTCCACCAAGACTTGACCCTTGATCGCCTTCCTCGGTCTGTACCGTATATCGAAAGCCCCCAGCCGGGTCCCCCACTTAGCTATTCGTCCCGTGAAGTCAGATCTTTTCAGCAATGACTGTAATGGGTATTGAGTTAGCACATATATGGTATGTGCTTGGAAATACTGGGGCAATTTCCTTGTAGCATGCACAAGTGACAATACCAATTTCTCCAAGGGCAAGTATCTAGTCTCTGGTTCTGCTAGGGTTTTGCTGACGTAATACACAGGCCTTTGCGTACCCCTGTCGGTTAGCAGCACGGCGCTCACCGCATGTTCGGAAACCGAGAGGTACATGTAAAGCTCTTCCCCGGGTTCTGGTGCCGCTAATCCTGGTGCCTGCGATAAATACTCTTTCAGTCCCTGGAAAGCCTCCTCGCACTCGCTAGTCCATTGGAACCCTTTCCACTTCTTTAAAAGCTGGTAGAATGGCCGGCACCTATCCGAGTACTTGGAGATGAAACGATTGAGGGCGGCCAGCATTCCTGTCAAGACTTGCACCTCTTTTGGATTGCTCGGAGATTTGAGCCGTTTCACAGCCTCTATCTGGTCCGGGTTAACCTCAATTCCTCGGCAGGAGATCAGATACCCCAGAAACTTCCCCGCTCCCACACCAAAAGCACATTTATCTGCGTTCAAGCGTAACTTATACTGCCGCAGCCGCTCAAACACTCCCCCGAGGTCCTCGACATGTTGCAATTTCTCCTTGCTCTTAACCACCATGTCATCGATATAGATCTCAACCGTTCGGCCTATCTTGTCTTGGAACATTCTCATCATCATCCGTTGGTATGTTGCTCCAGCGTTCTTCAGTCCGAATGGCATCACGGTGTAGTGGTAATTGGCGTCGGGAGCTATAAATGCTGTCTTTTCTTGATCCTCGGCGGACAGGGCTATCTGGTGGTACCCTTGGAAGGCGTCCAGGAAGCTCATCCTCGGGTGCCCACAAGTGGCATCCACTAGCTGATCGATCTTCGGCATGGGGAACGAGTCTTTAGGGCACGCCCGGTTTAAATCCGTGAAATCCACGCATACTCTCCACTTGTCGTTCTTCTTTTTTACCACCACCGTGTTCGCCAGCCATTCCGGAAAGAAGATCTCTTTCACCGCCCCTGCCTCCTTAAGCCTCTGGACTTCTACTTCCACGGCTTCTGCATGCTCCTTAGCAATCCTTCTCGGTCTTTGTCTCTTGGGAGTGATCGACGGGTCTACATTAAGTTTATGGGTAATAAACTCGGGGTCAACCCCGGGCACGTCATATGGACTCCATGCAAAAACGTCCATGTTCTGAATCAGACATAACAGTACTTCCACCCTCTCTTTGAGTGACATACAAGCCCCTATTTGAAAACGTTTATCGTCGTCCGGCAAGATCTTCACCGTTATAAGTTCCTCGGCCCCCTCAGCCCCCGCTCCCACTTGGGGCTTCTGTGATTGCTATAACAGGGGTCCCTCGGCGGCCTCCTTATGTTCGGCGCGCCGGGCTTGAAGATCCGTCGCCGCGATAAGGCATTGCCTTGCCGTCCTCTGACATCCCCGAACCACGGCGACACCTTGCTCCGTGTGGAACTTGATCTTTACGTACAAAGTGGAGGGGACGGCCCCCATGGCGTGAATCCATGGCCTTCCCAGTATCGCCGTGTACGGGGAGAAGGAATTGACTACTATAAACGATACTGGGACCTCTTTACCTTCCATACACACAGGTAGGGATATTTGTCCTTCGGGGACCACAATTCTTCCATCAAATGACACCAGTGGTGTAGCGTACTCCGTTAGATCTTGATTTTTTAATCCGAGCCCCTTAAACAAGTCTGGATACATTACGTCAGCCCTGCTACCTTGATTTATCATAATTTGCTTAACCAGAAAACCACCTATCCGCGCCGTGACCACCAGTGCATCATTGTGCGGTTGTACCGTCCCCTCTAAATCTTGCTCGTCAAAGGCAAGCACTTCTCGGCCATGCTTGGCCTTCTTCCTCGGGGGCTTTGTCTCTGGTTGGCCCGTTACTGGCACCACGGTCAACACCTCCGTTTTTGTCACCAAGGGCCCCCGCGTAGGGACAAGGATCATCTCAATGACTCCAATTGGTGGCGGAAGGGGGTTCCCCCTCTGTTGAGTGGTCGCGTTGGTTCCCCGGACGTCATCGCCGACCACAAACTCCTTCAGGTGCCCTGCCCTCGCTAACTGCGCCAGATGGTCTTTCAATACCCGACACTGTTCGGTTGTGTGGCCCTTGTCTTTGTGATAGGTGCAGTACAGATTCTGGTTTTTCCGAGCGGGATCACCCCCCATCTTGTTCGGCCATCTGAAGTAGGGCTCATTCTTGATTCGCTCCAGAATTCGGTGTACTGGCTCTTTAAATGTCAAACTAACTTCCCCAGTCTGCCAAAACGGCTCATGAATCTTTAAATCCTTCCGAGATCTCGGTTGGAATCCCCCCTGCCGAGAACGGTTCACCGCTGGGGCCTTTCCTTTGCTCTGTAACCGATCATCCTCCAGGCGCTTATACTCCTCAATGCGTCTCATGAGCTGTCTCATGTCCTCGGGAGGTTTCTTCGTCAGCGACTCACGCAGCTCGGAGTCCTCAAGGAGCCCCATTCTGAAGGTGCTTGCCACAATTTTCTCATTTCCCCCACCTATCTTATTATAAAGTTCCCAATACCGGCTGGCATAACTACGGAGGGTTTCCCCCACTTTCATTTTCATAGATAGTAAGGCGTCCACGGGTTGTGGTACTCGGCTGCACGTCACGAACCGTACACCGAATTCTTGGATTAGCTCGGCGAAACTATGAATGGAACCCTTCCGCAATCCGTTGAACCATCGAAGAGCGGTCGGCCCCAGGCTGGAGGGGAATACTTTGCACATGAGCGCGTCGTTGTGTGAATGAAGGGACATCATGTGGATGTAATGACTGACATGCTCTACCGGATCCGATCTTCCATCGTAGGTATTAAACGGCAGGCGGGTGAACCTGCTCGGCATTGCTGCTCTTTCAATGTTATCCGAGAACGGTGACCGTGCTGCCCTTCGCAATGCGCGGCTCATCGCATCCATTGCAGCATTGTAAGGTTTTCGCCTATCAGGCGAATCAGATCCTCAGTCCGTGTGTCCCCATGACCGCGAACGGTCTCTTCGACGGTATGCTTCCCGCGAATGCGAACGGTCTCGGTTATCATGGTGCTCCTGGGAATGGGAACGCCCCCTGTGCTGGCGGGGCCCTGGTTGGTTGGACCCTGTATCGTTGCGATCTTCCCCCAGATCCACCCTCCTGTTTCGGTGCCTGACCTCCGCCTCTAACTCCAATTCCCTCACTTGCCTGCGTAACCGCTCCAACTCCTCGTCTCGGCCATTGCGCCGTCTCCGCCCTGATTCACTTGATACTTGTTGCTGTGTCTGGTATGACCCCTCCCCGAGGCCTGATCTCTCTTCCCGCTCATCGTTCCTATCTTCATGCCTCTTCTGCCTCCTCTCTCTCCAGGATGACCCCCGAGAACGCCCTGCCGAGCGACTTTCGGCCTCACTCTCCTGACTCCTCCTCGACATTATGCAGCACGTGAGTCCCAGTTGAACTACGGCTATGCAGGGAGAATTCCCACAGACGGCGCCAATTGTGCACACCCAGTATGTGGCCAGTGGGCCAGACGACCGTTGGGCTTACAATTTATTTCTATTATGGGTTTGAAGTTCCCCTACTATGGGTAATTCAAAGTCCTGAGACTGTTTGTGCACTCTCTCACTCTTTTCCTTCTTTACTCTGTTTCTTCTTTCAATCCTCCCACCCCTTTTCCTTTTGTTGTTCTTGTATTTATAGCTTCTCCATAATGGGGCGGTCATCATTGCATTGTGGTAAGTGCGGTGAGAGGTCCAATGCGATCAAGGGTAAGTGGGTGGTTTGGTGATGGTGGCCTTGGAACTTGGTTCTTCCCTGAACGAATGACACAGCAGCTTCGATCCTCGGGGAATTTGCCGAGCAAGTAAAATCCATAACCTCCGCTCATTCCAAATTTCATAATGCACGGGACAAATGCTCGGCACGGCCCTCGTTGGGATACATGGACTAATGACACGTACGGTCATGGGCCGGAACTTTCGGATTATTTGGGCCAGGGCCCAAATGTTGCTCCCAGACACAGGGGCCCAGACAAGCAGGCATGAGGTTGGGTGCCGTACAATATATATATTGGCCGATAAGTTGTTGTAAGTTACATTTATTTTCAATCAAGTTGGTTGGTACAACCGCCATAGTTATCCATTATTTTCCACATTAAAGATTATTTTGATTATTTTCATGAATATATCTCCTGATAGTTTAATTTTGTTTTACATCCATTTTTTGATAACTTTTCCGTTACCATTTATCACATTCTACATCTACTATTTCTTCATCATCTACTATTACTTTTATGTTTTCTTCTGGTACGTCTATGAATGGTAGGCTGAGCCTCCTTCTGAATCTATTTGTTTATCATTCTGTGTTATCTGTTTGAGTTAACCAGTTATTTCCCAGTTATCTGCTTTCTCTATATTCTGTGTTTAGCCCTAAAGTTTGTTGCAGATGTGCACTGTTGAGACAAGTAAGACCAGATCTGTGCTGTTCATTCAACCCAGTTAGTCCCGTTATCCCTTTTTGTTCGGGTTTGGTCATCCCGTGTCAGCCGGAGAGAGGCGTTTAGGGTGGTCCCCACGGTGAAAGAGGATTAAGGCAGTAAAAGGTTGTAGTTTGCACGTGATTGGGCAATCGTCTTGTAGAACACCCTGTTTCAAATATAAAGGTTAGATCCAGTCTGTTGAGGATAAAGGTAATTAGGTTTTGATTGTTAACCCAAGTTTTTATCCAGAATGATGAATAGGTTGTTTAGAAGTAACTCTATTACCAGTCAGAGATCATCCCTCCCAGAGATTCCTAAAAAAAGTGGAATTCTCAATTTTGGAGTCTTATGAGTTATCAGATTTAGATTTAAAACTAGGAGATTGGAATATCCCTAAGGTTCCCACCCACATGATCTATAAGTCCTCATGGTCCTTGAAAAAGGCTTTCAAGGCAGACTACCATGTCAAGACTGTAGAACAGGTTTATGGAATCAACAAGGAGTACGAGATGTGCTACTTGTTTTCACCCTCAGCCTTGTTAGCGCACAAGAAGGAAGGACACAATTATATCTGCATAGGTTTAGTCCAGGTTGGAGTTAAACCTTTGATCAGAGAAGGGTTGAATTGCTCAATCCTTATGGCCCTTAGAGACACCCGTCACATCAGGTTCGATGATAGTCTCCTAGGAACCATTCAATCTAGTCTTAGTGGTGGACCAGTTCATTTCGACTATTTCCCTAACCTCACAGTTGCTCTCCATAACCCTCGTGTCATGAAAGCTCTCACCCTCAATATCAAGACCCAAGGTACCCTCATGATACAAGGAGTTTACCAGTTAGCCTTGATATACATAATTTACTATAAGTGCATCAGGACGAACATGAATGTTCAAGCACTTGACAACAGGAAGATGGGAGAAACCACTCTCATCCAAACCACTGACCCCAAATCCAAGATTTAGGTACCATGAACCCTGAAATGGTTCGAGGTCACATTCCCCAGCAATTGGACTCTAGAGAATGAGAACTTCCCTCTACAGATCCGGGATCCAGCCTAGAATCTAGACTCAGACTTTGTCCAGCAGCTAGCCGATGGTACGGCTAGATTAAGTTTTGACCAGTCTAGGTTTAGAACACCCTTAGATTCACCCTTAAGTTATGATGAATCTAGGTTTAGATCCCCAGTAGATCTACACCAACCCATTAGGCAGCCACCTATCCTTCTGAAAGATAGACCTGCATCCCAGTGTAGCTCATCCAGACCTCTAGCACCTTTCCCCAGATCCAGAAGAGATTTAGGACTAAAGCTCCAAGGAGTTAAGACCAGATCCCAGGTTAGCACACCTTGTTACACAGCCAGACAAGACTTAGTTGTCGATCAGGAAGACAACAACAATAGTCATAAACTCCTGTCCCCATCAGGTACAGACATGGAAGATCCTTTTCAGCAAGAACCTGAAATTGATCCCTAACTTATGGTTATAAGCAAAGAGTTCACCCCTAATCTACGTGCCTTAGGCAAAGAATTTGACCTAGAGAAAAATAGAGTCAAAAGAGAAGCCTATAGAGCCAATCACACTGAGGAGCAAAAGAAAGAGGTTTTAGAAAAATGGAAAGAATTCATGAAAGAAATATCCAGCAACGTCCCTTTCTTTGAATACTTTGAGAACTATTTTGAATGGCACAAAAAGTCTTGTGTCGTCACTAAAACCAACTGGACCACAGAAGACAACAAAGGTAATAAAGAAGTTGTTAGGTCTAGTCATCCACCCTAGCTAGCCATTACCTTCAAACACCGTGGAAGTGATGTAGTTGCCTCTCCCTTCAAAGTTCCTTCTCTAGAAGAGAAGCTAGTTAAGAAGGTTATAGAGCAAAACAACTATAACAACTAGTGTCTAGGTGTTATAGGAAAACAACTTGATAGGATAGAAGATAGGATAGAAAACAAGGTTATCCTCCAGCCAGGAAACCCTAGCAAACCTATCGAAACCCTAGAAAAGCCATTAGTCAAGCTTCCTACAACTAGGCAAACCAGCCTTAAGACTAAAGATATAACAGCCTTAGAAATAGTTACCCAGAAACTTGAGGAACTTGTGAAGAAGGAACCAGTCACCCCTTCACCTGAAACTACTTCAACTAGTGGAAACCCCAAGCTTAGTGTCTTAGACATCCACACAGCCTCTAGTAGTTCCAACAGAACCTCCTTAGACAATGAAAAAGAGACTGGAAAACTAGAAAACTAGTTTCGAGGCTTAGAGGTAAAAAGGCTTTACCATCCCAAGGAAACCCCTACTAGCCTAACCAAGAATTGGTATCCTAGACCTACACCCCTTGACCTCCAGTTCGAGGAAAGGAATGTTAGCAACCAGTTCTCTGTGTCTTCCGGTAAACTCTATGAGTGGAACATAGATGGTTTATCATAACAGAAAATCCTAAACAAGATCCAGCATTTGACCATGGTGGCCAATAACTACCTAAATGAAGGACGCCCCCACACAGAGGTCATAGAGCTCATATCTTTAGGATTCACAAGAAAACTTCTGCAATGGTGGAACAACTGTCTAACAAAAGAGTCTAGAGAAGATATCAAGAATGCAATCCAAAAAGATAAGGAAGGACTCCCTATCTTTGACGAGCGCATAGGAAAAGGTATTCCCGACGAAGTCAACAGCCTGATCTATACGATCATGAAATACTTCGTAGGAAAACCTAGCAGCATCACATCTAGAATTTACGACCAGTTGAGTAACCTTAGATGTAAAACCCTTGAAGACTACAGGTGGTACGAAGATGTGTTCACCACTAGAGTCATGCATAGAAGCGATTATAACTCTCCATTTTGGAAGGAGAAGTTTATCAATGGCTTACCCACATTGTTCGGTGAGAAGGTCAAAGAAACCCTTTGTAGCCCCTTAGGTGTCGTATATTATGATAACCTAACCTATGGTGACATCTCTAGCACAATCCGGAGTGAAGGAATGAAGATGTGTAGAGATTTCAAGATCCAAAGCCATGCCAACAAAAGCAAAGCCAAGTACAAAGTAGGACACTTCTGTACATAGTATGGCTTATCCTCAGTTATCCCCAAGAGGAAGTCCAAGTACAGAGGAAAAGAACCCTCAGAGAAGCCCTATAGGAAACGGACAACCTCTAGGTATTATAGAAGTTAGAAGTTTAAAGACAACGATTTCTATAAAGGAAGGAAGAAAAAGTCCACACCACAAGCATCAGGAAAATGCTTCAACTGTGGCAAGAGAGGTCATTTCAAAAAAGAGTGTAAAAGTTAAGGCCAAATCTCTTATCAACACCCTTGTTAGTGACCAAACTAGTAAGGATGAGATCTTCAAACTCTTAGAACTCAACCACTCAGAAAGTGAGTCTCCCAGTAGTTCTAGTGACCAAGAGATCCGCCAGATATACCAGTCATCCTCCACCTCTAGAGCCCCCTCTAGCACCTCTAGTGGACCAGATGAACCCATAGCATGTAAAGATAGTTGTTGTAGGAACAAGACTATCAATGTTCTTAGTAAGCAAGAAGAGCTCCTCTTAGATCTCATAGAATAGATCGAAGGTCCTGTCATCAAAGCTCGAAGGCTTACCCAGTTCCATACAACCTTAGTTAGGGAAACCAGTAAACCTAAACCAAGGATTCAGGAACCCAAAGTTGATTTGGAAAAAATCTACAATAGGTTTACCAAATCTAAGAAGGAAGTTATGGTTAACGACCTTCAAAAGGAAATCAAGGAAACTAAATCTAAGGTTAGAACCCTTAAGCAAGAGCTAACCATTCTTAGGGTTGATAACAATCTCCTTGATCAAAGAGTTAAAAATTTAGAAAGCACTTCTCATCAAGGCAATGAGGAAGGAACCTCATTTCAGAACCCTTCTAATGAAGAAGTTGATGAAACAATTAACCCTACAGCTGATATGGTCCAAGAAACATCCAGTGAGAAGTTCTTAGAAACTATCAGTAGGATTAACTTCCAGAAATGACACTCCAAAGTTAGGATTGTCATCAGTAAAGATTTTGAATTTAAGGTTATTGTCTTAATAGATTCAGGTGCTGATATCAATTGCATCCAAGAAGGAATCATTCCCTCTAAGTACTTCAGAAAAACCAAAGAAAGGTTAACTTCTGCAAATGGAGGAAAAATGCAAATTAAATTCAAAATCCCAAAAGCTCATGTGTGCCAAGACAACACATGTTTCAAAACCACATTTGTCCTTGTCAAGAATATGACAGATAAGGTCATCTTAGGAAACCCATTCTTGTGTCTGTTGTATCCTTTCATCACGGATAGTTAAGGAATCACTACCCATCCCTTTGGCCAACTAGTCAAGTTTAAGTTCCTCAGGAGCCCGGAACCCAGAGAGATTAGCACCCCTCTAGGATGTTTCCATCTCCAAGACCTTGAAACTGATTAATGCCAAAACACATCATCTTAAGTACCTTAAAGATGATTTGAAATACAAGCAAGTTGAGGAACAACTAACTTGTAAAGACATCCAAATGGAGATCAAAAAGTTTGAAGAAAAACTTAAGCAGGAGGTCTGCTCTGATCTTCCCACAGCATTTTGGCATAGGAAGAGACATGAAGTTACTCTCCCCTATGTCAAAGATTTCTAAGAAAAGGACATCCCTACCAAAGCTTGACCTATCCAAATGAACCAAGAACTCATGGATATCTGCAAAGCAGAAATAGAGGATCTCCTTAAAAAGGGAATCATCAGAAAGTCTAGATTACCATGGTCTTGTCCAGCCTTTTATGTCCAGAAAAATGCTGAGATAGAAAGAGGTGTCCTTAGATTAGTCATCAACTACAAGCCCCTCAACAAATTCTTAAAATGGGTAAGGTACCCAATTCCCAACAAAAGAGACTTAGCCAATAAGCTTAGTAAATCAGTAGTTTTCAGTAAGTTCGATATGAAGAGTGGTTTTTGGCATATACAAATTAGAGAGTCTGATAGGTACAAGACAGCCTTTACCATACCCTTTGGTCATTATGAATGGAATGTAATGCCTTTTGGTCTAAAAAATACACCTTCTGAATTCCAAAACATCACGAATGAGATTTTTAATCCATTCTCCAGTCATGCAATTGTGTACATCGATGATGTACTCATATTCTCAGAATCCCTGGATCAACACTGGAAACACCTGCGAGCTTTCTTCAATACTATCAAGCTCAATGGTCTTGTTGTTTCAGCCCCAAAAATCAAACTTTTCCAAACTAATGTTCGATTCTTAGGTTTTGATATTCATCATGGTGTCATCAAACACATAGATAGAGCTATCCAGTTTGCTGTAAAGTTTCCAGATGAAATCCTAGATAAAACCCAGCTTCAGAGATTTCTAAGATCTCTCAACTACATTTCTGATTTCTATCAAAATCTCAGGCAGTAATGCAAACCTCTTTTTGATAGACTTCGAACCAATCCGCCTCCTTGGACTCCATCCCATACTACTGTCGTCCAAGAAATCAAAAAGTATGTCTTGACTCTCCTTTGTCTAGGAATTCCCTCAATCAATTCTTTCAAGATTGTCCAGACAGATGCTTCTAACATTGATTATAGTGGTATTCTCCTTCAGCGTGTTAGTCCCACTTCCCCTGAACAGACAGTTTGTTTCCATTCGGGAATTTGGACTCCCACTTAGATTAATTATAGTACTATTAAGAAAGAAATATTATCTATAGTACTAAGCATTTCAAAATTTCAAAGTGATCTTTTGAATCAAAAGTTTTTAATAAGGATTGATTTTAAATCTGCAAAACATGTTTTAGAAAAAGATGTTCAAAATATTGCATCAAAACAAATTTTTGCACGATGGCAAGCTATCCTTTCAGTTTTTGACTTTGACATTGAATTCGTTGAAGGCACTCAAAATAGTATCCCTGACTTCCTTACCCGTGAATTTTTGTAGAGTAAAAACCAAGATGTCCAGGAAAAAACCTGTACAACCCCAACCTCCAAAGTTGCCTAAATAGCAAAACACCAGTAGTACCAGTCAAGCAAAGAACCCTCTTGGTCAATTGGTTCCCCTCTCTCCATCATCCCTAGCCAACCGATATGTGGTTTCCACAATACCAAAACCAAATTACCAGAGGCCACCCTACGGACAACCAAGCTATTGTTCAGCCTTAGCCAACCCTCCTCCTAGAACAATCACTCCATACATTGTAGAAGAACCTTTTGGCCCCATTATACCCCAAAAGCCCTCTTCCTCCTATCCATCCAGAAAAGGAAGGTCTTCTTATGTTAAAAAAACTTTTGTCCAGCACATCTCTTATATTGAATCCCACTTAGTTCATATAAAAGATCCTTTAGCCTTGGCCATGGAAGTTTTACCCCAAGGATGGCACTTCCTCCCAAAACACCCAGAGAAAAATATCAGATTCTATAAGAGCATTCTCATCCAAGAAAAGTATGCTCGAATAGAAAACATCATGAACAAGGCGAACCCTTCTGAAGTACTTTATCACAAGTTCATCTTCACAGGTTTTGTAAGTTGCGAAGATTGGGGACAGCATCCCTCTTTGCTCAAAGTTCTCACAGGTTTAGAACTCCATTACAGTTATTATGACTACATGGACGCCTTTGAGAATGTTCTCTTTTATCAGAACAAAAACTTTGATCATTCTTGGTTCTTAATGTTTGATAGGAAGTTCTCTAGCTCTATACCTTCATGGTTCCTAAAGTGGTGGGAAATGTTTGGTCCAGTTCCATAGATCTTCCCCGAACTTTTATAGGATGCCCTCAGGTATTTTAGCTCCAGACATCAGACCTCAAGTCATGGTTTCCAATTTCCAGCAATTCTGCATTTGACAGTCATGTACAAAATCCACTGGATTAGCATGTGGAATTATGAAATCAATTCTAACTTACTAGACAGAGAATTCCTAGTAAAATGGTGGGACAGTTTTAGAATCAATACTGTCATCAATCATATTAATAAGGACTTCCCTCCTCAAGTACAAAGAGCTATTGCTTGTAATACAAGATCTCAGTCTAGCCTAGACTCCGTCCAGTTCGCCGGGAAATCTAGCAAAGAACTAAAAGATCTTGCCCCGCAATTGCAAATCCAAGCAGAGAAGTTAGAGTCAGAAGAAAGAGTTTCTCCTGCCTCTTCAAAAGCTTCTGTTAACCATTGTCCTATTGACCCCTTCCAGGATTCACAGGATCCATATGATGGTTACAATTTGGATGATGACTAGAACAGTTTTCAGAATGGCTACTATTCATCTACAGCACTAGTCACTGTACATGAACAGTACCCACATCCTGCAGATTCTAGATATGCTACTATTCATCTATAGTACTAGTCACTATTGATGAACAGTACCTCCCGAAAAGCAAGAAGACAAAACACTATTCATGAACAGTATTCAGCACAATAATCTAGAAATTACTATTTGCTTTCGGCTAAAAAGGTTTTTCACCCCAGTAAAAGCATTTTATCTTCCGAATTTTCAGCAATCTTCAGAAGTATCCAAGGCTCCCTCTAGTCTATATAAGGCAGCTCAAGATCAGTTCTGAAGCAAGTAATGTTTTAGGATAGAATCCAAAATATCTTCCCTCTCATTACAACCCAATACTTGTAATCAGATGGCAACCTCAGTTTACACTTATAACACCCTAACCAATCTTCACAACTGTAACCTTATGGCCTCAGTTGCCTTTTTTTTTCTTTTTTTTTTTGTATGGCCCCGATCGGCCTTAGTCTGTAACTTTATATATACTTTATATATATATTAATTTATGAACCAAAATGAGAATAGACCCAAAATTAGGGGTGGCAATTTGTGTTCGTGTCGAATTTGTGTTATGTCAACTTATAAGTATCCGACTATATAGGTCAACACTAATCCAACATGTTTATTAATTGGGTCAAGATTCCTCAACCTTAACACGACTCATTTATTAAACAGGTTAGTCATTTCAACTTGTTTATTAGATTTTATCAAAACTAAAAATATATATATATATATATATATATTAACCAAATTAATATGAATTATGAAAAACTAAAACAAATAAATATTTTTAATACAAAATTTAGAACTAACGAGTAACTGCATAATAAATACTCATTCAAAACTAAAGTATATCTCAATATCACAAATAATCAATCATAATATGTCAAAGAAAATAAATCACAACAATTAATAAGTTTATATACCTAAGGTTTGAATGGTATATTGATAAAATGTCATTTAATTAAACGAGTCAGACAGGTCAAACGGGTTCCATGAATTGGACACTAATTCAACTCATTTATTAAACGGTTCAATCATGTCAACCTTAATATGATACTAATTCATTAAATCTTAACCCATAACTTGCTAATTCATATCATGTCGTGTCGAGTTTGCAAATCGTGTCCAATTTTGCCACTCCTACCCAAAATATAGGGACCAAAAATGTATTTTCCACTATAAAATACTTCATCATTTGGGATATGTTTTCGTAAATGTAATTGTTCATATAACTATTTAGAATTATAAAAAAAAATATATAATTTCACGTGAAAACTAAACAATATAAAATATTTTCTAACTCATTTCAGAATCATCACATCAATCAAACACAGGGAAATGAGTCAATTTTCCAAAAACAAACAAGTCATTTTCCAAAAATATATGTACATATAAATATGTGTGTGTGTGCATATATATATATATATATATATATATGTTTTGTTTTTTTATTCTCACCGGCTCTTGATTTTCTCCCCTTTACACAAACAACACTCACTAGAATTCTTTTTATTTTCTCAAGTTACATAGCTATCACAATTCCTATAACTTTATTTATCTCTTAAATGCTTACCAACCCCAATTAATGTAGTAGGTGAAATGTTTGCTGAATTCATTTGATTCCATAATGAATTGGGTAAGACAATAAGATTATGTAGTACCTTCACATATTGTCAGTCTTTTTCTTAATATATATATATATATATATACATACATATATATTTGTGATAGGTACGTAACTTGAGAAAATAAAAAACAAAAATACATATGAGTGTGTGTTTCCTCCAAGTATTATGAAATTTTTGTAGGGAAAAAAATTTCTTCGGCCATAGTAGTAGTACCATCCTACTCTCTCCTACCCTTAACCTATCAAATAAAGTAGTAGACTACATATATTAATGAATAAAAATCTATTAGATGTTAATGAACCCCACTTGAAGTGACTGACATACTATATTTGTATTTGAGGTAAGCCTTGATGAAGGGCTCCAATTCACCATCCATTACAGAAGCAATATCCGAGGTCTCGAATCCTGTCCTAACATCTTTGACAAGTTTGTATGGATGAAATACGTAGTTCCTTATTTGCTGGCCCCACTCAGCCTTTACTGCATCTCCTCTTATTTCCTTGATTTCAGATGCTCGTTGCTCCTCAGCTATGACTAGCAACTTGGCTTTCAACCTGCTCAGAGCCTTTATCTTGTTTGCTAGTTGGGACCTCTCTTCTGCATTGTAGTCAAGAGAAAGTAAATGCTGTCAATTTTAGATAGAAACAAGTGCTCAAGTCTAGGAGGCAGTGGAGGTGACATGATTGCCCAAAAGATTTGACATAACAAAAAAGAAAGTATTTATGGTGCATAATTTCCATATACTTGCGTCAAAACTGGGGAAAGGCTAGCCACACCTACGCTTACATCCCAAAAAGACTAGTCAAATTACAATTGAGGTTCTTTGCAATTGCTTATATAGCCCACTATGACCTAAAAAAAACCCAATGTCGTGTGTCACGCTCACGACCCAAGAAAAGGGCTTACACCTCAGGACTGATCAAATTAGTATTGAGACTCCTAATAATTACTTATACTCCCAGTTAGACCTAATAAACCCCCCAATGTGGGACTAAGCATGTGCCTGCACAGCACAAGTTCGATTGAAATATGCAAACATATCATTTTCCAATTTTAAAGTTAACATAGCTGAACGCTCAAAGATACAAATTCTAGAGTTGTTTAAAAAAATCAATTATGTTAATTCAAACAGTTGCCTCATTCTCACCATTGATGGTTGCACAACATGTGAGTGGTGCATTTTACAGAAATACATACTCAAGCGGACGCATCACATCGCAGAAAATAGTGCCTGGTGGCACAGATGGTGATAATTATAACAAGTTGTTATATCCACAGTAAAGCCAACGGAGTTACCTACTTGAACAAGGCATCTCAAAACCTCTTTTTTAAGTTTCAATTAATTTTTTTGTCTAAGCACAGCCTTCACTAGACTAATCAAAGTGGTATTCTCTTCTTTGCTTCCCCCCTAAGAAGCATGGACATGCATGCTAAGACTGACACAAGTGGTAAAGAAGAGAATACCATACAACAAGAAAATAAATAAATTTTATACTCAAGTGATAAAGAATACCTGTGCAGCGAAGAGTAACGCCAGTGGGAATGTGAGTAATCCGTACAGCTGTTTCAACCTTATTTACATTCTGACCTCCTTTTCCACCTGCCCTAGAAAAACTGATTTCCAGGTCCTCCTCAGGTATTTCAACATTCATCGACTCTTCAGGAAGAAGAGGCATGACTTCAACACCAGAGAAGCTTGTCTGCAGATAATTTCAAAATAAAAAATACAGTGGAAACAATCTGATAATTTCCAGAGAGAGATAGATATCTTTCATTAAGAACTCGAAGATCAAGGTTAGATTAGGTTGCTTGGTAAATACATTGCACAACTATGAATAAGACTAGTTTAAACCTGACGGACAACCCAAGTGTTCAATATCAGCATTGCATCAACAAATCCTAAGACCCTGAACACTATCAACACCAGAACATTTAGGACTGGTAACCTTAACTTACAGCACTTAAGGAACATTTGCTTCTGCAACTATGAATAAGACTAGTTTAAACCTGACGGACAACCCAAGTGTTCAATATCAGCATTGCATCAACAAATCCTAAGACCCTGAACACTATCAACATCAGAACATTTAGGACTGGTAACCTTAACTTACAGCACTTAAGGAACATTTGCTTTTCCAAGTTTTTTCCGTTTCTGCAATCACTTTTGCAGTGCTTATATAAAAAAGATCTCCTAAATGTTATTTTTTATTTTTTATTATTTTTTTTTCTGGGAACATGTTGGAGATAAATGGGTCTCCAACATATTACAATGGGTTGCATGTGAACTTTCTTGGCAATTTCCTCTTTTTTAATTATTTGAATTTTTTATTTTGGTCATAAAGCAGGACTAACCCATTAATTCATTTCAAAGATCTGACTAGAAAACATCCACCAAGCAAATAAAGGTAGGGACATGTAGTAAGTGTCTTGTTTGATGTTATATTTTTTTAACCCTCTTCAATTGAAAAAGCAAGGATTGTTTCAGATTGAAAATCAATTATCTTTTCTGATGACCAGAAAATCATTTTTGTTAGCTATCCCGAAAATCAGGCCATGAATGGACCAGGTTTCATTCCAACGACAATTGAGATGGTGGCCAAAATTGGCCCTATCTTTTTTTTTTTGAGAAACAAAAATTTCCCCGTCTAACATTACATCTGGAGCATTCTTTCTTAATTTTTTTTGCATATAAAATCAGATTTTACCCGTACTTATATTTATCCAAAAGAGTTTAAAGTTACCTGGCGAAGACCTTTGGCATTAAAAGGAGATTGTCGCACAATACGGTGTGTTCCTTTCTCTCCAGACAAATAACCATAAGCATAACGACCTTCAACTTCAATTGTGGCTGACTTGATCCCAGCTTCCTCTCCAGAGGATTTCTCAACCACTCTTGTTTTGTATTTCTGTTTCTCTCCCCACCTCACATACATCCTAAGAAGCATGTCAGCCCAATCCTGCGCTGGAAATTATCAAAAAAAAATTTACAAAAAAATGGGGAAAGGAAAACTTAAGTTCATCATCAAGTCTTCAACTTTCATGCATAACTAGGTAACAGCTAATTGCATGCAAAGTGCCACCCATTATATTATAAGTCCTAACAAATAATTAGATGAGCTACCGCTGACTGAAAAGTTCCTATAAAATATTATAGGTGGAAATTTTATATACTGTTGTCACGTTAGAGAACCAGTAGGTCCAATGGTCAGGGCGTTCTAAATGGGAATTCAATTCAGCCAAAAATTTCTGGTTGGATAAACAAGGAAATCACTAATCAAATAATAACCAACAGAAGGAATATTTTCTTCCTGTATAATGTAAATAGAAAAAAGATAAAAGAGAGATAGAGACATGGAAAAGTATATCCATAGCATATGAAACGTTGTGCCCGATCATGCCAAATTAGCATTCATACAATTATTGGGGTTATTTTCAATATTTGAGTACATCAGAAGCCCTAGGCACACTCCGTTAATTCAAAACATGTATGCAGTCCTAGTAATACCTGAATAAGGTTTAATATATATTACCTATGATCCCTGAAACTCTCCAGTCATCATAATAAAAAAAACTGCAACAACTCTGTGTATGGGTAAGCGACATAATTCCAGCATTCTTTCTTTTTTTTTTTTTTTTTCCGCATCTCACAGACCATGGGTTAGATTTTGCATATCATAGCAATTCAGGATTTAGATGTCATTAAAACTCTAGGAAAAAAATTATAATATATAATGGAAGTAAATTTATGTTCCAATACAAAGAGGGTTGGTGAAATCTACAAAAAAAAAGTCGGTCATTTGACAATCTGCCTATTTAACATTACATTTATATACAAAGAGGGTTGGTGAAATCAACCAAAAAGAAGTCAGTCATTTGACAATCTGCCTATTTAACATTACATTTAACCAGCAAAGTGCTACATAGTTATAGTTCATAATAGCTGGACTGGTCCGAAATCACTCCTGCCAGCACTAAATGCCCATTGCATACATTACAATAACCATATGCTCAGTAGAAGAGTCCCTAGTTTACAGACACCCAATGATCTCATTCTACATTTCTAAGGCAAATATTATAGCATCAAGTGGATAGTCCAGTCTAGATGGGTAGTACAGTCAAAGTAGTCCATAGATTGGATGGCAAAAACCAGTTTATAATATTATCGAAAGTAGGCAAGCCTATATTATGCCCATAATCAGATGGTCAGAATGGTAAGGTAATGATCAGCGCCCCTAATTCACTTTGTATAATAGGCAGGATTCTCAATTTTTTACTAGCTCCAAGCAATACTCTTATCAGGTGGGAAATAAACAGGGGCAAGACAATCTCAGCTGATTTTTTTTTTAAAAAAAAATTCAGATGGTGAGGTCTGAAATTTTCAATATCCTAGGGAGGGCACCCAATTCACTAGTGACAAAAGAAAAAAATCCTACTGCAAAAGATGCATTTTGCCTCTCATCTAATTTTCATATACATGGGGCATGCTTATGGAGGAGCATCAGAGCCAGGTAGGATTTTTTTTTTTTTTTTTTTTTGGGTGGCTTTCTTAAGTTTACCATGGGGGATGGGCTTAGGAAAGATTCTGGCACGATCTTTGGTGCAGTGACTCTAGCCTTACGGTATGTTCTCATAATTGTGTAGAGTGTAAGTAAAAAGAATGCATCTGTTGCCTCTTGCTTGAGTGGTGGGCGCACTTGGATTCTCATTTTCGTAGGCCCTTTCAAGATAGGGAGTTGGAAGCAATAGATAGTCTCTCTGATGTGTTGTATTCTCACTTACCTCAAGGATATGGTGATGACCAACTTTCTTGGAGAGAGTCAAAGGTTCAAGGTAAACTCTTTCTATGAGCATCTTAGAGGATCTAAAGAAGTTCAATTTCTTCTTGGAGTATTTGGTGTGTAGAGGTCCCTCATAAGGTAGCTTTATTTGTTTGGCTGGCAGCACTGGGTAAAATTATTTGATAGTGAATAATCTTTGTAAACACTCATTTTGATTGTTGATTGGTTCTGTATGTGTAAAAGAATTGAGAGTTTGTTAACCATCTTCTAGTGTACTGCCCTTTGGCCATGGACTTGTGGTCCTTTCTGTGCTCTTTGGTGTCTCTTGGGTCAAGCCAAAAACTGTGCTTATGTTACTGGAGTGTTGGCAACGAACCTTTCATCATCCTTGGCACTTGAAAAATTGGAAGGCTACTTCTTTGTGTGTATTGTGGACCATTTGGCAGGAGAGGAACAGAAGGACATTTGATGGCATTTATTTGTTTTTCAAAAAGGACCTTTGATGGTTTTTAGAGTAGGTCAAATGATTTTGAGATCACTGTGTAGATGACCTTTTTGGGCAGTATCCAACCATCTTCTTTATTTAGATTTTTTAGACCTAAATTTGAGGGTGTAATTGTTTAGGAGTAGGCCAATCCACAACTTGTGTGTTTGACTTATTTCCTCTCTTGAATAAACGTATTTTACTTATCAGAAGAAAATGTGATGCAGGACATGTGGCCCTAGACTACTTGCAAAACTTGAACACCAGAAGGGTAAACAGGCCAACCACAAATCACAAAAGATTCCTACTTGATTCCCTAGGAAGAACATTGACTCATTCTTTCTAGGAATGTAGCAATTCTAGTGATTTGATTTCATGTGAAGTTTGATTCTATGTTTAGAACTTTAGCAAGCTTAAGGACTATAAGTACCAACAATAAGGAGTCCCTCACATTCATCTGGTTGAGTAATAATATTTATGAAGTAAGACACATTTAGGATATCTATTTTCTGTGTGCTCGTTGTAGACTTAGGGTTAGGAGAATCTGTAAATTACAGCTTAGCACTTTAGAAAGACAGATTAGGGTTCAACAATGGCTATGGTTTTAGTAGCAAAGCAAAAGATCTGATTTAGGGTTGCAAAAGAGGTAAGAAGAAACAAACATCGAATTTGTCTACAAGCTATGAATAGTTTTTTTTTTTTTTTTGATAGGTAATAAAACTTTTATTCAAAAATACTAAGCATCATGTTCGCGAAGGTGAACATTCTGATCAGGAAAAAATACAACAGGTTCAAAAACTTAATCCAATAGAGTGTAAGAAATCAGAAATAGAAATACAATTCGTAAAACCCCAAACACGCGCCCACTGAAACAAAGTACCGAAGAGAAGAGCTTTTAAAAGATCTAAGGTTCTCTCCTTGTCTTCAAAGATGCGTGTATTACGTTCCGTCCAAACCAGCCACATTAAACATGCCGGGACCATATTCCATATGGTTGACAGATGCTTTCCAAACTAGTTTCTCCAAGCAAAGAGGAGAGAGCTAACTGTCTTCGGCATTACCTAATGCATCCCAAAAACCTCGAAAATTGCACTCCATAATGCATGAGAAAACTTATAGTGGAGAAGAAGATGATCCACAGTTTCCTCATCACAAAAACACAAACAACACCTATTAACCAAGAACTGACCTCTCTTAACTAGATTATCAATAGTGAGTATCCCATTCCTAGCTGCTATCCATAAGAATAAAGACACCCATTTAGGAACTTTTACACACCAAATACACTCCCAAGGAAAAACCTCATTGTAGGGACCAGACAACAACTTATAGTAAGAGCGCACATCAAACACCCCTTTCTTTGTCAACTTCCAAGTCAAAGTATCATCCCCCTCACCCCTCGGCATATGGGAATACAGAAACTCAATGAAAGAACAAATGTTTTCCTGCTCCCAATCCTCTGGAGCTCGACGGAAATGAAAATTCTAGCTCCTACTTCCCCCTTCTGAAGCAGATACAATGAGGTCAGAAATCCAAGCCTTTTTAGATCGAGAATGGGTAAACAGATTAGGAAAAAGGTCCTTTAAAGGATTACTCCCACACCAAGGATCATGCCAGAAACTAATACGGTCACCCTCCCCCACATTATACACTACCTATCCAAAGAACTTCTCTGCTCCTTCTCTAACACTCTTCCACATCACACACCCATGAGTCCTTACAATTCTAGTGCACCAGCCCCCTCTAGTCTCACCATACTTTTTTTTTGATAAGTAATAAGTTACATTGATATAAAAAAGGAACACCCTAGTACATAGGGAGTGAACAAGGGATAGAAAATCAAATACAAAAATTGCAAGAGTCTAGGAAATCAATAAAAGAAGGTAATGATTGTTTTTGCAAAGCAAACAACCATACTTGGCTACTATAACTTGATGCCATAACCTGTTACCTTCCTTCCCAAAACGCCATAACCACTTACCAAGCAAAGCTTGGTTAAACAACCCAACCCTTTGGATCCCCAAGCCACCATCCTCCACCGGCAAACATACCTTCTCCCAAGCAACCAACGGATATTTAAAAACATCTTCGAAGGCTCCCCAAAGGAAATTCCTCTGAATCCTTTCTAGTCTAGCTGCCACCGCTTGGGAATAGTAAACAAGGATAAAAAATAGGTAGAGAGGGTACTCTTTAATAAAGTAAGCGTACCACCTTTCGATAGATATAGACGTTTCCAGCCAGAGAGCCGCCTCTCCATCTTTTCTATAATAGGGTTCCATATCGACGAGTCCTTATAATGCGCCCCAAGTGGCATGCTCAAATAAGTCATGGGCAAGCTACCCACCCTGCAACATAAAACACGGACCAAGACATTCAAATTCTCAACACCACCCACTGGCACAATCTCACTCTTACCACCGTTGACTCTCAAGCCCGTAATAGCTTCAAAAAAAATCAATACCATCCGAATGTATAGTAACTTTTCTCTCGAGGCATAACAAAACAAAATGGTGTCATCAGCAAAAAGAAGGGGAAAAATTTTCAAACCTCCTTGTCTATGAGACCCTGCTTGAAAACCACAAAGGAAATCACCATCTTCCGTTCTCTTCAACTACCTACTCAACACCTCCATAATCAAGAGAAATAACAATGGAGACAAGGGGTCCCCTTGGCGGATACCACAAGAACTACCAAAAAAACCCGCAGGAGACCCATTCACCAAAACTGAGAATCTAATTGTGGAAATAAAGGCCCTAACCCATCTCCCCCACCTCTCCCCAAAACCCATCATCTCCATAAGATAAAATAGGCATTCCAATTCACACGGTCATATGCCTTCTCAATGTCCAGCTTAGCAATGACCCAAGGGATTCCACTATTCAATCTACTATCCAAGCATTCATTGGCAATTAGAACCGAATCTAGGATTTGCCTCCCCCCAACAAAAGAATTCTGAGAAGCAAATATCAACTTATCCAAAACCCCACGAAGTCTATGAGCCGACACCTTAGCCAAAAGTTTATACAGGCTACCCACAAGACTTATACGACGAAAGTCTTTAATATTGATTGCATTGACTTTCTTAGGGATCAAACATAGAAAAGTGGCATTAAGAGACTTCTCAAAAATACACTGACTATGAAAATCCACGAAAAAAGCCATAACATCCTGTTCTAGTACACTCCAACATTTTTGGAGGAACGCCATAGTAAAACCATTTGGCCCAGGTGCCTAATCACCTTCCACCTCCATAAGAGCCTCTAGAATCTCCTTCTCAAACTCCCTCTCCAAAGAGTACCTCTCATCTTCATCTAAACATGCAAAGTCTAAACCATCAATAGTAGGCCTCTAAGATTCCAACTCCTGATATAATTTCTTATAAAAATCCACTACCTGATTCGTAATTTTAGACTCATCCTCATAGAGAACCCCCTCAACCTCCACCCCTCTAATTTGATTGGTTCGCCAATGAAAATTGGCTAGTTTATGAAAAAAGCGAGTGTTATTATCACCTTCTTTAATAAACAGCGCCTTAGATTTTTGCCTCTAGGAAATCTCTTCCAAAGAAGCCAAAAGATCAATATTAGATTTAACCACAACTCTTCTATCTCTGTCCGCTTGGATCGGAACTTGCATCCTTTTTTTTCATATCAATGTCTAAGAGTTCAGTCATCAAGCATTTTTTCCTAAAAGAAACATCCCCAAAAACATGCTTGTTCCAGTGTTTCAAGTCCCCTTTGAGAGCCTTCAGTTTACATGCTAGAATATAACTAGGAGGTCCCAAAAAATTATAACTACTCCACCATTGACGCACCATATATACAAAGCCCTCTACCTTTAACTACATATTTTCAAATTTGAAAGGACTCCTCCCCCTGACATCCCTCTTGCCTCCAAGAGTAGAGGACAGTGATTAGACACCACCCTAGGAAGAATTCTTAGGGTCACATCTAAGAAATGATCCTCCCAATCTGCAGACACCAGCACTCTATCAATTCTAGACACGGAGGGTCTGTCAGAGTTGCGAAACCACGTGAACTCCCTTCCTTCCAAAGGTAAATCAACTAAAGAGTGTTTCGCAATAAAATCCGAGAATTTAAACATGGCTGGACTGAACGAAGAACATTTAAGTCTCTCAGACGAATATCTAATAATATTGAAATCACCAAACAAACACCAAGCCAAGAGCCATTGTGATCTCACAGTGTCTAACTCTACCCATAATACATCCCTAAGGCTTCCATCGGTCAGTCCATAAACCCCCGAACAGATCCATTCAAAACCATCTACCACAACCTTCAAAACAATGGAAACTAAAAACTTTCCAGCCATAAAGTCAACTTGCTCAAATACCCTTTTATCCCACATCAAAAGTATACCCCCAGCGGCATTGATGGCCTCTAAAGCTACCCAGTCTATAAAAGGGCTGCCCCAGAGACTTTTTACCATGTTAGAGCTGGTATTGTCTAGTTTAGTTTCTTGAAGGCAAACTATATCACATTTCCACTCCTTTGGAAGATTTATCACAACTAGTCTTTTATGAGGATTATTCAATCCCCTCACATTCAAAGACAGAAGCTTCAAATTCATGGATAAACAGACAAACCCAATCCAAAGGCTTTCAATCTGCCTTTGGTCTTTCTACCAGACTGCCCCTCATAATTAACAGTGGAAATCAAATTTTTTAACTCCCTCATACGTTTTTGGCTTGAGATACCTGCTTGACGAGTGTTGACAACAGTAGCTTGTTTCTCCAACACTTTCTCCAATTTTTTAAAGAAATCAATACATTGCCTCTCACAAGAAGCAATCGGGAATCCCACAAAACTACCAAAACCTTTAATCATCGTACTCACCCATTCCGAAGGCTCCAATTCATCCTCTAAAAAAGATCCATCTGTTTCGCAATCCTTGGTGGCAAGGTTGAGTCCACCATTAGGATCCCACAATGCTAGAGGAGTAACATCCATCAAATTATAGTCCTCCCCACCTTTACCTAAGGCCAAAGAAACATCCCATATCAACCTAGGAGTCACACTCTCGTTTATATCAAGACCCATCTCGGATAGAGGGGAAAAATGGTTATAACCCAGCAAATGGTGCTGCTGAAACACCTCTTCAGAGAGTTACCTTCCCCTGGTGGAACGACCTTTGAGACAGTATCGGTAAGGTCACCGACTCGTACAAAAGCATCGGAAGAGTGACCCATACCATCATCAGGGTTCAACGGTAGCACCACATCAACAGAATGGGCACCAGGTGGATCAACCTTCGAAACTCCAACATGATGGTTATCGGGACACAAAACTGCACCGGACCAGAGTGAGCCTTGCCATCATCGGAGCCCAAATTCAAATTCTCCTTCGCTTCTTCCTTATGGGTACCCGACCCTTCCCCAATCTCCCACGAATCTGTCCTGATCTCCGTATCGAATCGATCTTCACAAGAGGCACCCGTAGCTGGAGCTTTGGGTTGAACGAGAGTAGTGGAATCAATTAGTCTCAGATATAGCTACGAGAGTTGAGTTTTAATAAAAGCAGGCCCACTCTTGTTGGGCTGTGTTTTATTAGCCTGAATCCACCAAATCCACAGAGATTTTCAAGGCAAAATGGGCCTGGGTCCACTTCACAATTGTTGAGCGTATCGGCCTGCCATTCTTTAAAGTACACTTTTTTTTTTTCCTCAAATGTCTCAATCTGATTAAAAACGTCAGCCAATTTTGGAAACGTGAATCACTCTTGAGGTCATTTAGTTTTTTCCAAACTCGAGACCTTTGATTGCCGATGGATTTTCAAACCCACCAGCAGCAGCCACCCCTTCTTTCCCCAGTTGAGAACCAAAACTCCCCACAAAGAATCCACATAATCTTGATTCCGACAATGCCTAGCCACCCAACTTAACTCCCTCCAGAACCCATACATAGCCACAACGTGCACCGTTGTGGTACTCAAAGATTTCCACAAACAAACCACCTTTGTTCAATCTACTGGTAATCTCTAAGACTTTAGAACACTCACGTAGCCGTTTGAACAAGTGTTGTTTGCTAAAATTCCAACGTTTTAAATCCGCTAAACAAGTAATGATCCAATCTAAACCCACCCTTCTCACCTAGATAAAGCCATGGAACTTACCCCGGCGTTTATGAATAGCATAAGAATCTACTCTTCCACCCTCAAAAACCAAAGAAAAAGCTTTTGAATTGATATGAAAGAAAGCTGCATTCCTTTCTATTTCTACCCCCCCCCCCCCGACTGAGGTCTAGGCTTGGGCCATGGTGTTTGTGTATCTTGTAAAGGAGACTGGTTTTGTGGAGGTATTGGAGCTTGTGAAGGAGGCTTATTTTGTGTAGGTATTGGGACTTTGGGTGACACTGGAAAAGGTTGTTGGACCTGAAACTGATTTGGCCAGTAGAGATGTGGTAGAAAAGCATGATAAGGGAATTGTGTCGGGTAAGGATAGAAAGGAAAAGGGCCAAAGGGCAAAGGGGTTTGGTAGGGTTGAAAAGCTGGTGGTGGTGAAGTTTGTGGATAAGGGAATGAGTATGGAGGCAGAGGTGGCCGAGGTTGTGATGGTGTTTGTAGTGGTGGTGGAGGAGGTGGTATGAATAGTGCACTTAATAATTTTATTAATAAACTCCTTCTATTTGAATACATTGAACACAAATATATATATAAACGCTCTTTCTTGAATTAGTAGCATTAAGATTCCTAGTTTGACTAGTAAACTAAAAACCTAATAAAAGACTAACTAAAACCTAAAGAAAATAAAACCTAAGATACTTAAGATCTCCTACAAAATTCTAGACTCAACTAAAGTAACAAAATACCCATTAATCGTGGGAATCACAAAATAGAAACTCAAATAAAAAAAAAACTGTTTTAGCCCTTAAAGACTCATACTTAGACATTTAAAACCACATAACTTTACTTCATTTGGACTTCACACCTGGACCCCATAAACTAACTATTGAATAGACTAATTTGCAAAGTAATAGCAAATTAATTTTGCATGGCTGTATCAACAGTAGCATAAATAGTGCACATTAACAGTACCACAAGAAAGAAAAGAAAGGAGAAAGGTCATACTAAGGCACACGAGCCTTTCATAACCAAATAATCAATTCTTATTATATTCAACTGCTTCTATCTTATTTGAGTACAATGACACTCTTATATAAACTCTAAATCTTAATTTTTGTAAATATAACCAGAATTCCTACTTTGGCTAGTAAACAAACTCTTTTTTTTTTTTTTTTTAGAAACGAGGATATCCAAAGCTCTTCAAGTACTTGACTCTTGACTTGGGTATGTGTAGTCACCCCATCCCACATACACTAGGTTATTACAAGGAGGATTCCCTTGATGGTGGCTCCAAGATGTTGACTAGAAGTTTCAAAACCATGAGGCCTTGAGAACCATTGAACCAACCCCTTGGGGTTAACAAACTTCAGATTTAAATAAATAAGAACACGCACATAAAAGCCCATGAACAAAATTTAACTTATCCTATCAATAAAATAAACCCAAGGCCCACAATTATAACCCGCAACTAACAATCATAGAATTATGAAAATACCCTTGATCTAGAAAAAAACCAAATAAAACGTAAAATAAAACACTAATAACCTCATTAACTACCACAATCACTTATTCTTGAGTTCTGCCTTAATCTTAGGCTTCCAAGAAGATAGTTTTTCTCCAATTATGCAATTACTGACAATTTATGTTCTCTCATGTTACTTTTGGGTAAAAGGTTTTTCACTAGTGAATTCTAGGGTTCAAGCAGTTTTAGGCATTGGTACAGTCATTCCAACACTTCCATCATATTTCAAATTTGAACTAAGAAGGAAAACAAATCAGTTACCTTTTTATGTAGAACAATTATTACCTGTGCATCAGTACCTCCAGCACCAGCTGTGATAGAGATAACAGCACCTTCTCTGTCATAAGGACCAGAAAGAAGTTCTGTCAATTCATATCGATCCAATGCCTTGTTCAATTCTTTGATGAGACTGGCAGCCTCTTCAAGAAGTCCAGTATCTGTGGAGTCCATCTCCTCAGTTAGCTTAACAATTGTTTCTGCCTCTTCAACCTGCATTCAATTTATCTTGGTCAATATGCTCTACAATGTCTGATGAAAAATAACATAGATCTCAGAAGTTCACTACATCAATCAGATCCAAAAGCACATGCACAGCAGGAAACATGAATAGTTAGTTTGGCCATGTGTCAAGTGCTTCTCCAAAGTTGAGTAGCCCTTTTTTTAGCCAACTTGGTCAACAACTAGTTCAACCTGAAAACAAATACCAGCGGACACTTCCACAATTCCAACTAAGATGGCACCCCATTCATCCAACCAGAACATGATTTTTACATTGACTATGTGGTCTGACCAGGTTAGTCAACTTGGTATGACCCAGGAAGAAAAGTTTTGACAGGGCATTGCTGTAAACAAATCCATATCTTGGTCCAGATCAGATTCATAAGTAAAACGCCTTCTCTTAACCATAACAGTCTGTGAAGATATATCACCCCCTATATCACATCACCCACCAAAGATGAGTAAAAAAAATCATCAAGAATACAAACAGCTAATCAAGTGTCAATCTCAATCGTCTCCTTTCTTTTGACGGGTTGCAAGATAAAAATAACGAGCATACTAACAAGTCAATCTAACAATTATGGATTCCTGCATACTATGAACTTATGTAGATGAGTGACATAATGAAATAATACATCAAAATACTAGGCTTCATGATCAATCTAGGGTTTTGAAAGCAACTGCAATACAAAATCCTGGACTGAATTTCATGGTTAGTGATTATTATAGAATTTTAGTTGGCAACACTTTCGTTGGTTTTCCTTGGAAAAGTATTTGGAAGCAGAAGATTTCCTCTAAAATAGCTTTCTTTGTTTGGGTTGCTGCCTTACACTATGTTTGGATGGGTGGATTTTAGGGAGGATGGAAAATTTTAGAGAGAAAATAGGAGAGAAAATGAGAAAGGGTATTGTTTGGTAAGGAGGGAGGGAGAGGAAAATTTTTGGTGGGGCCTAGGCATTTTCTACCCAAGCCCACCTAAAATTTGTCTCTCCAAAATGGAGAGAAAATAGTGTGGGAGGAGTTTTATGGGTAAATGACAAAATTGCCCACTGCACTAATTTCGTCCCATTGTCTTTTTTTTTTTTTTTTCTTCTACTTGCTTTCCTGGGCATTTGCTCCTTTTAAGGCATTATTTATTATTATTATTATTATTATTTTCACTTCCTGAGAACGATTCTTACCCCCTTTTTTTTAAAAAAATCCTTTTTTCTTTTGATTTTCTAGGCTGTACGTAGTGTTATGATTTTTTTTCCTGGACATAATTTTGATTGTTTAATAAATTTGGGTGATTGTTTTTTTTTTTTTTAATTGCTGGCCATTTTTTTATTTTAATTGTGCATCATTTTTTAACAAGGATATATGAGTAAATTTATACAAACTCACTTTTTTCATTTCTCTATTTTTTCACTCCCAACCAAACAAAAAAGAGGGAAATTAAAATCTTTTCTATCCCCCCACTTTTCTTTTCTCCCACCATTTTCTATCCTCCCATTTTTCCACCCCTCCAACCAAACACACCCTTAGGGAAATGCTTGACGATTGATAATTTACGAAAAAGGAAGATGTGGATTTTGGATTGGTGCTAATGTGACAATAACATGTTTGTAGTCCTAGCAATAGCTCTGCTAAGCGGAGGCCCGGCTACCTCGAATTAGCCAGAAATCCTGTTTTAGTTTGCATTTCTTAGGATCAATATGGGGGGTCTTCGAAGTTTCTTTATTGAATCTAAGTTGTTTCAGTTGGTGATTGAGGAAGGAGGGAATTTTTTTTCCCTTAAGATTTTCGAACGGGGAAAATATTATATGCAATCGGTGTTTATGGGTAAGAGTGCAGCTCTTTGGATTATGCAGACTTTGGAACAAACCGTGGTTGGGGCTAGTCCTAAGCAATTTTTCACATTAAGGGAAGGTGATATTGCTTACACTTTGCAACGGGGGTGCAACTCCTTTGGGCAGTATTTAGCAGTAACAGAGCTTAAGGTAGGTGGGCGGCGGCGTACTATCATCATTCCGGCTGGAAAATTACAACAAGGATGGAGAACTTTTGGGATTGAATTAAGAAGGATTTTGAAACCTTCTCAATATGCGTTGGGTGGATTGAGGTTTGTACCATACAGGTCTAAGCAGATCCCAAAATCTCATCCTGTCAGGTCCTATGTGGAAGTTGTCCAAGCTCCAATGCAGGCAAGGTTGACGCATGTTCAGCAGCCCCTCATCAACGAAAAGGTTAAGGCTAGTAGCGTGAAGAATATTGTAGAGTCTCCAACTGACAATTCTGGTACACAGGTAGTAGTTTCTGAAACTCAGGCCAGAATTTTTCCTCAGTCAGCCAAGGGTGGTGGTGAGGGTGGAGAAGGTGGTATTGATGGGAAGTATAAATTTGAGGAGAAAATCTCGGAAGGAAATAATGTCAATATTCCTTTGAAGTCCAATTCGAATTCAAAAATGGTTGAGTTTGGAAAGCTGCGTGATAGTAGGAAGGCACGTTGGCTGGGGAGAGGTTTGACTGTGTGTGTGAATGAATATGGAAAGAGGCGAGTATCCTGGGACGTTGTTAATGGAGGGAAACAAGCTGGCAAATGGGTTATAACAAATAAGGTCCATAAGGGTCTGGGCCCTTCCAAGCAGAATGCCCAAGTCTTGTTGGAAAATAAAGAACCCACTTTGGGCCTGGGTTTGTCAAGCCCACGAAATTTTGAGGCCGGAGAGAGTTCCTTAAGTGGACAAAAGGCTCTGGAGTCTTCTCATCTGACTGGGTTCACTGTGCCGAGCTCAGGTAAGAGCGTACTCACTGCCACGAAGGAGTTTGAGTGTTCAGGGGTCTCACCCAACGCATCGGAGCAACATGCGATGTCGCCGATGGGAACTTCTTCCGCAACGGTGACGGTTGTGGCTGGCAAGGGTGGTCACCACAGCCTGATAAGCATAGCTCAGCCTCTTTTTGCGACGACAGGACCAGCGGTGGTGGCCCAAGCCTCCGACGAGTTGATACCGCCGATCAGTGCTCCGAGTAGGTCCAGGTTGGTGCCGGAGGTGTCACCGGCCATGATATTGGAACCGGTTTTGACCCTTACTGATCCCAGAGTGTCGGAGCTGGTGTCTTTGTCCGCTCCAGTGGCATCGGTGGAGGGCTATGTTGATTTTGTGGGTCCAGAAGGACTGGGTACATCTGATTTTGAGGGAACTCAATTACCTGGCCCGACTATAAGGGACTTAGTCGGAGATTTGGATAAGTCGTGGGGTAATTCCAAAGACTGGATATTACAATTGCGTGACGGCAGGCAATTAGTGCTACCATTGTCATTGTATCGGTCTCCAGGTTGTATGTCAGTCTGTTCAAGTTTGGAGGGAGAGTGTGTACCAGGTAATGCTTCTTGTACTAATGAAGAGCAGAGGGTTAGTTGGGCAGACGAGGGTGAGGGGCTAGTAGAGTCCTTGTTTGAGGTTCCCGGGTCAGAGAGTGAGATGTGGGAACTTGATGAAAGATTGAGGTCTTGTGAGGGAGGTGATAAGCCATTAGTTGTGGTACCATTGGCCACTGGCGGTCCGGTGGAGTCAGAGTCTAGTCATGTGAAGGAGATTGGGTGTAAGGAGAGTGTGGATAATTGTCAACTATCACAATGGGTAACCAATAGGATAAAGGCTTTCAAGAAATCTGTGGGCACTTCGCTGGAGGGTTTTGAGGAGCAGATTACAGGATTGTTATTAGCTATAGAGGCCAGAAAGAAAGATAAACAGAAACTTGTGATGGGTGATCAATTGAAGGTGGTCAAGTCAGGCCAGAAAGGTCAGCGGGAGTTGAAGAATTTGTTGTCATCTTTGAATGTTTAGTATGATCCAACTAAAGTAAGGAGTGCAAGTTCTGAGCGGGCTGTTGTGCCTTATCAATGAATGTGAAGATTATTTCTTGGAACGTTAGAGGGTCGAATGAGCAGGACAAAAGGCTCAGGGTTAGAAATTTGATTAGGAAATGGGGGCCAAATGTGGTTTGTCTTCAAGAAACCAAATTGGGGATGATTAACAGAGTGATGATTCGTAGCTTGTGGGGTGGCCAACATGTTGACTGGTCGTATTTAGGTTCTTGTGGAGCTTCTGGTGGGGTGTTAGTGATGTGGGACACTCGAGTATTGTATAAAATGGAGGAAGCAGTGGGGAGATTTTCGGTTTCTTGTAAGTTTAAAAGTGTGTCAAATCAGTTTGTTTGGGCGTTTACTGGTGTTTATGGTCCTAATTTACACCAAGATAGAAGGTTATTATGGGAGGAACTTTGTGGCTTGAATAGTTAGTGGAGTGTCCCATGGTGTGTGGGTGGTGACTTCAACGTGGTTAGGTTCCCTTCCGAACGATTGGGGTCTACTTCCTTCACTACTGCTATGAGGGAGTTTTCCAACTTCATTTCGGAACAAGGTCTCATTGATCTGCCATTGCAAGGGGGTACTTTTACTTGGTCAAATTCTAGAGAAGCTGTTTCGAAGGCTAGGCTGGACAGATTCTTGTTTTCTGCAGATTGGGAGGATAAGTTTCCAACAGTTTCTCAAAGACGGATGTCTAGGTTGTGTTCGGATCATTTTCCAATTGTCCTTGAGGGCGGATCTTTTCAGAGAGGGTGTATGCCGTTCAGATTTGAGAATATGTGGCTTAAAGATGAAGGTTTTATGGATAGGGTTCGGTCTTGGTGGGACTCCTATCAGGTTCATGGTGCACCGAGTTTTATTCTGGCCAATAAATTAAAGCTACTAAAAAATGATTTGAAAAGATGGAATGTGGAGGTGTTTGGTCAAGTTGAAGTTTGGATTAAAAAATTGTGGAAAGACTTAAGTGTTCTAGAGAATATGGAGGAGAGTAGGGGATTATCAGCGGAGGAAAGGGTAGATATGGGAAGAATTCGTGAGGAGTTAGAAAAATCCATTCTGTTGGAAGAAATATGTTGGAGGCAAAAATCTAGAGTTCTCTGTGTTAAGGAAGGTGATAGGAACACTAAAATTTTCTACCGTATAGCTAACTCTCACAGGAGGGTTAATTCTATTGATAGGCTTATGGTGGGTGGGGTGTTGTCTTTGGACCCGGCAGCCATAACAGATCGTATTTCTCAGTTTTATAGGCAGCTTTATTTTGAGAATGTGGCTCACAGACCTGTCTTAGATGATGTGGATTTTTCTAGTCTATCGGTGGAAGATGCAAATTGGCTAGATAGGCCTTTTGAGGAAGAAGAGGTGTTTGGGGTGATTAATGATTTAAATGGTGATAAGGCACCTGGTCCAGATGGCTTTTCTATGGCATTCTTCCAGTCTTGTCGGGGTGTTTTGAAAACAGAAATTATGGCTGTTTTTCATAATTTCCATACTCAGGCGGTGTTTGAGAAGAGTCTTAATGCTACGTTCCTTGCCCTTATTCCCAAGAAAGTGGATGCTGTGGAGGTCAAGGATTTTCGGCCTATTAGCCTAGTTGGTGGGATTTACAAGATTATTTCTAAGGTGTTGGCTAATCGGCTTCGTAGGGTGGCGCATGAGCTTATTTTGGATTCACAAAACGCTTTTGTGAAAGGCAGACAGATTTTGGATTCCGTCTTGATTGCTTCTGAATGTATTGATAGTAGATTAAAGTCAGGAGTTCCAGGTGTGTTGTGTAAATTAGATGTGGAGAAGGCGTATGATCATGTGAGTTGGGATTTTTTATTGTATATGCTTCAGCGATGTGGTTTCTCAGAGAAATGGAGAAAATGGGTAAGGTATTGCATTTCAACTGTAAAGTTTTCCATTCTGATCAATGGTAGCCCATCTGATTTCTTTGGAAGTTCTAGGGAGCTTAGGCAAGGGGATCCTTTATCTCCTTTGTTGTTTGATATTGTGATAGAGGCACTAAGTCGTATGTTAGATGTGGTTGCCTCCGCCGGGCAATTCTCAGGCTTTTCTGTGGGTAGTACGGCTGGTACATCAGTGATGGTGTCTCACATTTTATTCGCAGATGACACTTTGATTTTTTGTGATGCTGAACCTTCTCAAATTGCTAATTTGAGGGCAATTCTTGCTAGATTTGAGGAGGTGTCAGGGCTTCATATTAATTTGGAAAAATCTGAGTTGGTACCTGTTGGTGGGGTATACAATTTGGAGGCTTTGGTGGATCTGCTAGGGTGTGGGCAGTCTTCTTTGCCCTTGAAATATTTTGGCCTTCCATTAAGTGCAAAATTTAAGGATTTATCTGTTTGGAATCCTATCCTGGAGAGAATGGAGAGGAGATTAGCAGGTTGGAAGAGAATGTATTTATCTAAAGGGGATAAGGTGACACTTATTAAAAGCTCACTCTCATCTTTACCTACATACTTTCTTTCCCTTCTTCCTTTACCAGGTAAGGTGGCAAAGCGTATGGAGAAATTACAGAGAGACTTTCTGTGGAATGGGATTGGTGGTGAACCTAAAATACATTTAATTAATTGGGCCAAAGTTTGTAAGCCTTTGCAGGATGGGGGGTTGGGTATAAGAAGGCTGGGAAACTTTAATTCTGTTTTGCTAGGAAAATGGTTGTGGAGGTATGGTTTGGAGACTGATGCTTTATGGAGGAGGGTTACAGAGGCAAAATATGGGAACATTTGGAGTGGTTGGTGTATGAAAAAGGTGACAAGTCCTTATGGGGTCAGCTTGTGGAGATACATTAGAAGTGGCTGGTTGAACTTCTCTAAATTCCTTGTTTATGATGTGGGGGATGGGACTAGAGTGAAATTTTGGAAGCATGTGTGGTGTGGGGATTGTACTCTCCAAGAGTCCTTTCCGGAGCTTTTTTGCCTTAGTAGGTCTAAGGATTCTTCGGTGGCTGAAGTTATGGGTTGGTCTGCGGGGAGGTTTCATTGGAATGTGCAATTTCGTCGTCCACCACAAGATTGGGAAGAAGAAGCCTTTGACCGGTTTATGGGGTTGGTCTATTCTTCGATAGTGCGGGGATTTGGCCCAGATAAGGTTTGTTGGAAGCTTGCAAGGAATAGAGGTTTTGAGGTTAGAGGTTATTATAGCTCCTTCTACTCTCCTACTTTTGTTTCCTTTCCATGGAGAATGATATGGCAATCGAAGGTTCCTCCAAGGGTGGCTTTCTTTTCTTGGTCTTCTTCCTTAGATAAGATCTTAACAACAGACAACCTTCGTAAAAGACGAGTGATAGTGCTTGAATGGTGTTATATGTGTAAGAGGTGTGGGGAGTCGGTGGATCATCTACTTCTTCATTGCTCCATAGCTTGGGAGTTGTGGTCTTTGGTCTTCTGTTTGTTTGGTATTCAATGGGTTATGCCTAATACTGTTCTCGAGTTGTTTGAGGCTTGGCAAGGAAAGTTAGCGCGACATCGTCACATTGATGTTTGGAAATTAGTGCCTCATTGCTTGATGTGGTACATTTGGCGTGAAAGGAATGCTAGAAGCTTTGAGGGTTGTGAACGTTCTTTGCTGGAGCTTAAGTCTTTTTTCTTACACACTCTCTTTGATTGGAGTGTGGTATTTTCTCACTTTTCTTGTTCTTCTTTTTCTATTTTCCTTGATCGTTGTTCTTTTGTTTCCTGATTTGTGCCCCCATAGTACATCCCCAATGTACTCGGTTTGGAAATCTTTTTATTATTAATAATATTCTTACGTTATTTATAAAAAAAAAAGGATTTTGGATTGGTGCTACATGTATAAGAGAAATGGTGATTCGGTTGACCATCTATTCCTTTATTGTCCTTTTGTTATGGATCTATGGTCTATGGTTTTGGGTCTATTTGGAGTAACTTGGGTTATGCCGCACACGGTTTTGGGGCTGTTAGGGTGTTGGCAAGGCAGCTTTGGTCGTCATCAAAATGGTTATATTTGGTCCATCATTGCTCATTGCTTAATGTGGTTTCTTTGGAGGGAGAGAAATAGTAGATGTTTTAAAGATATTGAGAGATCTATTCCGGACCTCAAGCTACTCTTTTTTAGAACTTTAAGGGATTGGTTGTTTGCTTTGCAAAAACAATCAGTCCCTTCTTTTATTGATTTCCTAGACTCTTGCAATTTTTGTATTTGATTTCTTATCCCTTGTTCACTCCCTGTGTACTAGGGTGTTCCTTTTTTATATCAATATAACTTACTACTTATCAAAAAAAAAAAAAAAAAAACACTTATGTACCTGGGTTTTGAACTCGGTAAGCAATTTTATCTTATCTTTGACATCAGTTAGGGCTGAAAGGGTTTCTTGAGCTTTATCTCGATCATCCCAAAGAGAGCTATCAGCTGCTTTCAACTCCAAAGCCGCAAGTTCTTTTTGTAATTGCTGCAGACCAGAAGAGGCTCTAATATCTTCAACACGTGCTGAGGTAATCTCTACATCCCTCCTCAGGGAATAAAAATCTGCTAGGAACACCAGAGCAGTTACAACAGTGTTACCGACTAATCAAAAATTCAAAATAAGAAGGAGTTTAAAGAAGCAGCACAAAGCCTTGGCTTTTAGGGTAACTCCATGCGCCAAAGGTCTGCAAAGTCATGAAACAATTATTCTAAATCATTCTAGACACAAATCACTCTAAAATTATTAGATTTTCAAAGTTGTTTATAATGCTAATACAAAAGGTGTAATTTTTTTATTTTTTATTTTTTATTTTTGGTTGTTGTGAATGGTGTAAATTATTAACCAAGACAAAGAAGTGAGCATACATTTCAGTACCAAAATCTATTGATGAACAGGTACAAGAAGTTGAAAGAGAAAGGAAATTGTTAATTATAGTAACAAAAAATTGCCACAGGGTCATATCAACACCCAGTAGTAAGTGAATCACACGAGGCAAATCCAAACAAATTATTTCAAATCTTTGACCTACATTTGAAGCATATAAGAGTCTTCAGGGTGGGTTAATCAATAACTCAAGAGTTCAATCTACATCAAATAATTGTTTGATCTGCAATGTCAAAGGGAACTATAATCATTTGAAAACTTAGGCCACAAGAGTCTAGATGTATCTTAGAATATAACCTATCAAAAAAAAGATGTATCTTAGAAAATATTACTTTTATCTTTCACAATTTTTCTGCTAACAAATCAAATGATCCTTCAATAAAGAAAACATGACAAGCATTTCTAGACGTGTTAACAATTCACTACTCTTAGTTCAACTTTAAGAAGTCCAAAACACGTGGAAGCAAAATTATATCTAAACTAAACATCATTTCCTGTCCATTAAATAAATAAAAAAATACCCAATTTATGTACTGTCAAACAAAAGAGTGGCAGTGTAGTTATAAATTCTAATAAACCATCTGACAAATTCAAAACTGAAAAGTGAGTATAAAACCAAATTCATATCAATACAACTAACCTTGCATTGCCCATTCTCTTGCATCGGCATTGACCCCAACACTCAACTGGCTCTCTGGTGTTGCAAATAAAACTAAGGCAAAATCCAAATAACAACTGACTGAGTGAAACAAAGCCATTCTAGAATTCATTCTCAAAGTACATAACAAATAAAAATTAATTACATGGATTAGAGAATACATGTGGCCGACCTTGACTCCATACCCAACCCCAAAATTTTGGAATTAATGCTTGATTGTATGTGGCCAACACTGACTAATCTATTGAGAATCAATAGCCGAACCCAAAATTTTGGAACTAAAACTTGGTTGTCATTGTCGTTGTTATGTATTAGACACAAAAGCATTAGATTTTCAAATGATAACACAATTGTGAAAGAGCATATTATAAATAAACCTCACACTACCTTCACAATTAAGATTTTACTTACTATTTTAAAGAAGCTCAATAGTTTATCAATTACCACGCAAAAAAAGAAGTATTGAGAGAAAGAGTCCTATTGATAAAATAAATAAAATAAAAAGCAAGAATAGCATGAACCCCATGAAGCTTTATCTGAGAGAGACTATTTATTCCTCTCACAATGAACAGTACAAAATAGGACAACCCCAGAATGTTTTAAGAAGAATTGTACAAAACCCACAAAAAACTTAGAGAAAAGTTGAGAAAAAAACATACCCAACAACACAAACACACCAAAAAAGGACTTGGAATTCACTTACCGAAAGGAGGAAAGCGAGAACTAGTTGTAGTAGTAACATTGGTGAAGAAAGCGAAGTTGAGAGAGGGTTTATGTGGTGGAAGTAGTAGAGACAATTGTAGTTGATGACAGTAGTTTGAGGGTTTGAGATTGAGAGCAGTAGTTGAGCATTTCAGAGCTCCCAGGAGACTACAACAACTCTCCATGTTATGGCTTTTGTTTTGTGTTGTGGCCTTCCTGTCTTATGGCATCTGCCCTCTTAACCACAAACAAAGGCTAAGAAAATAAATAAGAAGGAAAGCGAAATTGACTGCGTGACTTGTCATTTTTTTTTTAGTTTCTTACAAATAACTAGAATAAATTTGTAGATATAAATAAGGCATCTTAATTTTTTTAAAACAGTAATATCTAAAGAAACTAAATAATTTTCAACTGACCATGTAAATTTTATTTGCTGGAAATGAAATGATGGGATCTAGGGAGACATAGAGAGGGCAGATTAGCTATTGCCTATTGCGTATCCACGGAACATTTCTCGGTATTAGTGAATGGTTCCACCACTGGTTTTTGTGGTAGTTTTGAGGATTTGGGTATGAGTATTGCAGCCGTTGCGATTACCCTCCTCCTCTCCACACGTAAACTTTTTTATTATTTTTATTTTTTAACTTTGATTTTTTTGCCTTTTTTTTATTTAATGGCAAAAATTAAAACTTGTTTTTTTAACTTTCAACCACAATCTTTATAGCTATTGCATAAGTGCAATACTATAAGTAATGCCTCTGCTCTCAATATGTAGTTTTGATAAGGATTGAGACAGGAGATATGCTATTAGGCTATTAACTCATAAGGAGGAGGGAGGTGTAATAAGAGCTAATAGCCAAATATTTGTTAATGATATGGGTTGTATCCCACTTATTATTTGTTGTAGCAGGACATGGGTTGTGTGTATTTGTTAATGATACTATACTTTTATCCTTTAATTTTTCTTTTTCCTTCTTTTTTTTTTTTTTTTTTGGTGATGCTAACATTGAATAGATTCTGTACATTTTGATGATGCTAGCACGTGTTGAGGCAATGATGGGTAATTCTACTATACTCCAAAAATATAGGGGTACAGTACCTACTAGTAGGTAATCTGCTATACCAGGTTATTAAATCCTCACATATGATGGTTCTATCCTCACATTGTGCAGTTCCAATATCACATGTGACAGTTCTTTTGACACATTTGGTGGTTCCCTTGTTTTTTTTTTTTCACATTTGATGGTTCCATCCTTACATTGTGGAGTTTTAACTAAGGGTGTTCGCGATGCGGTTTTTGGCCATTATTAGCATCGCACTTTACAGTGCGGTTTAACTAAAAACATAACTGCACCGCACTTTTTTTTTTGTGGTCACATGTGCGATGCCATGCGGTTTAGAGTTTAGCCAAAACCATAACCGCACCACACCTCATTTTTGCAGTCACATGTGCGATACTATGTATAAGATGCGGTTTGAACGGTTCGAAGTTAGTATATTTTTCAAATTTTTGGCTTCTCCTACCTAGCCAAAAACTAATTTTTCCCTTTGTTTTAGGCTAAGTTTTAAATTATTGAGTTAGTTTTTCTTTATTTTGAGCTAGCTTTCCTAGTCAACACTTGCTAGGGTTATCAAACTACTTTTTATTTTTTTTAAACTAGGGTTATTAAACTATTAATAATATATTTAATATTAAAAATAAATAAATATATTAATATATAGAGAGGGTGCAGTGTGGTGCGGTTTATGCGGTTTTCTTATTATAAAATTACAAATCGCACTGCACCATGCAGTTCGATGCGCTATTATTTGCGGTGCAGTGCGGTTATGCCATTTTGCGAGCAATTTTAGTGCGGTTTTTGCAATTTGTGTGGTTTGGTGAACACACCTGGTTCCAACATCATATTTGACAGTTCTTTTATTACATTCGGTAGTTCCCTTTTTTTTCTCACATTTGAAGGTTTCATCTTCACATTATGTAGTTTCAACATCACATTTGACAGTGCTTTTGTCATATTCGGTGGTTTTCCTTTTTTTTTTCTCACATTTGACAGTTTCATCCTTACAATGTGCAGTTCCAACATCACATTTGATAGTTCTTTTATCACATTCAGTGGTTCCCCTATTTTTTCTCACATTGACAGTTTTATTCTCCCATTGTGCAGTTCCAATATCAAGTTCTTTAATCACATTCGGTGGTTCCTTTTTTTTTTCTCACATTTAACAGTTTCATCCTCACATCGTGCAATTCCAACATCCCATGTGATAGTATTTTTATCATATTTGATGGTTCCTTTTTTTTTTCCTCACATTTGACGGTTTCACCCTTGCATTGTGCAGTACCAACGTCACATGTGACTGTACTTTTGTCACATTTAGCGGTTTCCTTTTTTTTTTTTTTTTTTTTTCACATTTGATGGTTAGGAAAATCTATGGTACCCCTTCTTTTTTTTAAGGGTACAGTACCTACTAATTGGCAACCTACTATACCAAGTTACCAAAACATCACATTTGACGGTTCCATCCTCATATTGTATAGTTCTAACATCACATGTGACAGTTCTTTTGTCATATTTGGTAGTTCTCTTATTTTTTTTTTTCCTCACATTTAACAATTTCATCCTCACATTATGCAATTTCAGCATCACATGTGACAGTACTTTTGTCATATTTGATGGTTCCTTTTTTTCCTCACATTTAACGGTTCCATCCTCACATTGTGCAGTACTAACGTCACATGTGATTGTACCTTTGTCATATTTGGTGGTTCCTTTATTTTTTCTCATATTTGACGATTTCATCCTCATATGGTGCAGTTTTAACATCACATGTGACTGTTTCTTTTTGTTACATTTGGTGGTTCTTTTTTTTTTTCTCACATCCGGTGCTTCCATTGTCATATTCAACAATACTAACATCACATTTGACAGTATTTTTATCAAATTTGGTGGTTTCCTTCTTTTTTCTTTTTCTTTTTTTTTTTTTTTTTTTTACATTTGACAGTTCCATTATCACATTATGCAATACCAACATCACATGTGACTGTACTTTTGTCACATTTGATAGTTCCTTTACATTTGGTGGGTCCTTTATTTTTAATTTTTTTCACATTTGATGGTTCCATTGTCATATTAGGCAATACCAACATCACATATGATTGTACTTTTGTCACATTTTGTGGTATCTTATTTTTTTTCTCACATTTGACAGTTCCATTATCACATTGGGCAATACTAACATCACTTTTGGCCGTACTTTTATTAAATTTGGTGGTACCATTATTTTTTTCTCACATTTGACAGTTACATTGTCACATTGGGCAATACCAATATTACATCTGACCATGCTTTTGTCACATTCGGTGGCACTCTCATTTTTTTTTTCTCTCACATTGAAAGTTTTATTATTACATTAAGCAGTACCAACATGATATCTGATCTTACTTTTGTCACATTCGGTTGTACCTTTTTATTTTCTCACATTTGACAGTTCTATGGTAACATTTGGTAGTACTAACATCACAATAGAACAAACAACTCCCTTCAGTTAGGCAGTTGATTTTGGCATGCCTTTTTCAATGATAGAGGTCCAAAATAAAAGGTTGAGAGAAATCCCTATTTGAAATTCTATGAGAACATTCCTCAAGCACTTGGCATGCCTTCTTTTTAAACCCATGATTGAGTTGTCCTTGCAAAGAGCATGCCAACTCATTAAAACAACCAAGGCAAGTTAGTCAAATTGCAACAGTAATTATCTCATGTTTTAGTTCTCAATTGTTGTTAGATAGCAACATAATTTGATATCCAAAAACCTCATTGTGGGCATTCTTTTAGGGCCTGGTTTTCTTTGTAAGTGTGTGAATATTAATATGAAAATTTGAAGCAAACAGGAGCTGGTGAATATGCAATCCAACATCCTCAATGAAACTTAGAATCTTAATAAATTCTTGTATCCAAATCTACCTTCAAAACCAACAACACCCAAACTAAAGCATTTATTAATCTGATTAGTAATAGGGAATAAAAGTTAAGATAATTTACATATATCTCATACGTTCATTGTCAAAGAAACCATAATAAACGTTTATTAGTACTAAAATCAACTTAGTCGGAGAAAAAAGAGAAAGAGAGAGTGACCTTTTTGACGGCCTTAACGGCCTAGTTAATACCATTGTTGGAGTAGAGAGCGGCTGGAATTGAAATACTCTATTTCTTATTTTGTGGGTCTTGCCTAGGGATTTGTTTAGCAATTATGGCATTGGTCTTGTAGTTTAGTAGTTGGTTTGGAAGAGAAAGAAGTTGAGAGAGAAGGGATCAAGGTTCTCTAGATTTTTAGAGTACTCTGTCACGTAGAATTCTTAAAATCCTAACCTTTCATTTTGCAATTAATGGTTGAGATCTTACCATGTCATTAATTTACAAATAAATAATTTAAAATAAGGATACCACATCAACAATTTGGGAAAAATTAATTGACAAGTCAGATTTTCATCATTTTATATTATTCTATTTATTTTAGTTATTAAAAAAAAAAGAGATCTAACATCCAATTGCACGGCCATGCCTCCTCTAACTGTTGTGCTGACGCCGATGACACCATCAACTTCTTGCCACCGGCGACAATACAGAACTTGGATCAAGATGTAGATCTGCCGACCCAAATGTTTAAAAAAGAAATTAAACAATATTCCTTCAAATCACTATAATCATGATCTTAAAGTGTCCAATGCTTGATAAATTGGATTTGTTTGGATGCTCTAGAGAGAGAGTAATAATGTCCAACTCATAAATCTGGGCAAAATTTGCCAAAGAGTATGATTCTCAAAAAAATTTCGGCGGATGGCATTCGTTCAAAGTTTATTAGTTAATTGAACTGTTTTTTAGAAATCGAGTATAGCAAAATCGACTTCCAGCCAAAATCGCCAAAATCGAGTTTAAGATACTCGACTTCCAACTGCAAAATAGCTCTAAAACAAGGAAAAAAAGGAAGTCGAGTATAGTAAACTCGATTTTGGCTGGAAGTCGATTTTGCGATACTCGATTTCTAAAAAACAGTCCAACTAACAAATTAACTTTGAACGCATGCCATCCACCTAAATTTTTTTTAGAATCGTACTGTTTGGCAAATTTTGCCCATAAATCTGTGGGTGGGTTCTCATCAAACTTGCTTGACTCAGGCCCACCACCCCCACCCCCACCCCCACCCCCACCCCACCATCTCTTCCTTTTTTGCACGAATAGCTTCGAGAGAGATTTTTGTGGATTTGGAGGTTAAGATCTAGTCGGACAACACTACATCTTGATCAACATCTCTGCTGTTGCCAATGCTGAGATTTTGACGGAGACAAGCCTACGTCGTCAGTGTCGGCACAACAATGAAAATGGGTCTTACATCTAACATCTGAGACAAGCCTACGCCGTTAGAGAGAAGAAGCTTATAGATATACAGAAGAAAAGTGTTTTTTTTTTTTTTTTCATTTGTTTATATACATGACCTGCTTTACCAATAACAAGTATTCCCTTCAATTAAATTAAGGGTTGAGATCAAAACAACACTAATTTAATGGTTCAGATTTATGAGGGTATCATACCTCCTTAAAAAAAAAGGGTATGATAGAATGAATTTTTTTTTCCAAATAACCTTACTATGCTAACAATTTCGTTTGTTGTCCCATTTTGAAAGTATGTGTGAAGCTAACATCTTGAGTTTCTAAAACTCAGGATCTGTCTAAAACTCAAGTTTTTAATACTCGATTTTGGGATTTTTTCATATAATGACATGGACAAAGTTTTCCACGTGAATATCGAGTTTAAAAAACTCACTTTACAAACTCAAGTTTCTAAAACTCAATTTCTAATCAACGTTTTTATTAAACTCCCTTCTAAAATCGAGTTTCAAAAACATGTTTTTTACCACTTTAAACCTAAAATCTGGCCTGACTCGTCACTTTTGCTTTCATAATCTCACTCTTAGAGACTCCTCACTCTTAAGCTTTCAAACCCAAACTCCCTCTCAGACACCCAAATCAGTTACTCTCACTCTAACGGAGACTTTCAATCACTTTCACGCTTAGTTGCTCTCCTCACTCTCATGCTCCTCTCATCGATGGCCCGAAGACCTTCAGTCAAAATCCTCCTTTAAGGTATGTGTAGGTTAATGATCTTCGTTCAAGTTCGTCTTTAAGTCCACTCACCTTCAAGTCCACTAATTCTTCTTCTTCTTCTTTTTCTTTGCCAGTTCCGCCTCCGATTCTAGTCCTCAAGAGCGCACTCAAGCACCCCAAACCCACTGAGCCATTCCCAGAACCAGAAGGTTACTATTCTTTCTTTCCCCACTTTGTTATTTGGAACTGCTTTTGTTTTCAAAACTCAATTTTGGGGTGTTAAGTTCATCTCTCTAAAAGCAACGAAAATAGCATTATTCATCAATGTTTGATTTCATTAGGTGCAATTCTATTTTCCCTTCTACTTAAAGAATAATAAATAATGCATTGAGCCATCTCTGTAATTTTTGTTTCTTGGACCGTGACACTCAAAAATTGGTTTGGCTAACCTAAAAGAGTGAAAATGTGGATAAGTGCATCCACAACCTCTTGTATAGTTTGAAGGTGACATGGAGATGAATCTTGACTTCTCTTGCACTCCCCCCCCCCCCCCCCCCCTCTTCCCCCTTGTTTTGGCATACTTTTTGGATTGGAGGTTGTATGGCATGGATGTGAGCTTTTCAACTGTGTTTTATGCTTCTCTATAATTACTGTCTTTAAGGTAAAAGCAGAGTATGAGTTTCTAATACTCATGTCGTGACAACCTATGTATATATATCTCCACTAAATTTATTAGAGTAACATCGCATTCGGTATTGGCTGAAAAGTGCAGCTTTTTTAACTGTATGTCACATTAAGAAGTTTGTTTTTTGTGTTTGTTCCTATTTATGATTAAGTTTCTTCCCACCAATGGCAAATGAACTAAGATGTATGACCTCAGTCACATAATCTGAGCAATAAAGACCCTTCATAAACCACTTGTTCACCTCTCTAATTGATTGGCTGGGTTAAATTTAAACTCAATGCAGCTAGCTACCAAGTCAAAATGTGCATGTTTAACCTGTCTTGAGAGGAATAGCAAAGTGAAAATCGTTGGTTTATGGGCTAAAACGCTATATGGTACTCTAAAAATGGGAGGCTCTTCAGCTAAAATAAAAAAAAAAAGATGCTAATTACAAAGGCAATAGAATCGATGTTAGTTATCCCACACAAGGCTCCTCCATTTATATTCGTGTCGGTTTGGGAACCATTTATCTACATTTTTTGCTATTTTTTTTTTTTTTTTTATCAAAGTGGGCTACAGACCTACAGTATGGAAAAATTGAAAAAAACGAGAAAAAAGAGGAAACAAAAATGAAGTTTTAAAAAGTTCATGATGGGGGTGTCAAAGCAATTTCTCAGTGTTAGGCCCTTGATCCTTGAGAGGAGTGATTAAATGTGTGTGGCAGCTTCCATCCATGCCAACCACAGAGAAACATATGGACATGAAGGAAGGAAGCATAACATGGGCTGAGCAAGAGTCATTAAGGAAATAGAAGACTATGCTGCTTCACTCATTATGGTGCATGCATACTCGTGTTTGACTTTAGAGTCAATGTGTTTGTTATCTTGCAAAGGTGATGAATCTGTGGTCATGGTTTGTTAGACTATAAGCTATGCGAGAGTTGTGCCATTGTGATCTTATTGAAGCACTTTAAACTCTATGCAGGTTTATTTGCATCCCATGATTCATGATGCATATAGGCGCAAGATGTCTAGGTCCTTGGGAAATGTCATTAATCTGCTTGTCGTAATAAATGGGATATCCTTGGAAGGTCTTCATAAGAGGCTATAGGATGAGGTATCGTCAGTAGTTCCATAAATTGTGGAATGCTGTACAATTTGCTATGACCAAGCTTAGGGATGATTATGTTCTGCCCACAAATGTAAATCCGGATTACTTGTCATTTAGCTGTCAATGGATACTCTCAATATTAAACATAACCATATTCAAAACTATTGCGGCTTTGGAGTCGTATAAATTCTCAAATGTAGCAAGTACTGTGTATTCATGGTGGCAATACCAACTATGTGATGTTTTTATTGAAGCAATTTAGCCTTTCTTTGCTGGGAGAGATCCAAGGTTTGAGATTGACAAGAGTTTTGCTCGAGACACACTTTGGTTATGTCTTGACAATGGGCTACGATTGCTTCATCCTTTTATGTCGTATGTTACGGAAGAATTATGGAAGCACCTCCCTTCATCAAGGGACCAGACAAACAAGAGAGCTCTTGGAGAGCTCTCGAAGCTTTGATTTTACTTAATGTGCTATTAATGCATTCAAATCATTCAACATTGATAATATATGCAATTTGGTTGAAATTTTCTATTCTCAAGATTTTATCAAGAATAAAAAAAGCTCATATGAGACTTCAGTTATAACAATATGATTTTGATTTGTCAAACATGGATGAAGTTTTGCGAACAATTTATATATTAAAAAGGAAATTATGTATAATTTTGTTATAAAAATAATAATTAATGAAGTTTATTACGTGAAGTATTATTGTCAAGCATGACTTTGATGGAAGATACTATATTCGTTTTTATTTGTATTTGTTCTTTATATTTATATGTTGGATACCCAATTATACAATGTTTGTATACTTATTAGAGTTTAAGAAGATTATAAGTTTCTTTTATAAAGAAGATCTTGTGTCTAGGTGTATATATATACATATTAAAGTTGATAATTTGTGTATATGTATATAACTTACTTTAGAATAAGCAAAGTAAAATTTATATTTTCATACACACACATATATATTCCTCTCATTTATAGGGTAATGTCTCTTTGTGATTTAAGTTTATCTTGACACAATAGTTCACCTCCCCCCCCCCAAACTTAAAATTTATGACTCCGCCATTGCGAAAAATTATACCCACCATAAATAGCAATAAGCAACAACAAAACAAAAGCATTAGCTAAGAAAAAAAAGCTCATATGTACAAAAGGAAAAAAAAAAATTTTAAAAACGAGATTTAAAAAAAATAAAAAATAAAAAGAGAAAAACTCAAGTCTTTGAAACTTGAGTTCCAGCAGGAAAAAAGCTGATATGTACAAGCCAAAAAAAAAAAAAAAAAAAAGCGAGATTTAAAAAAAAAAATATGAGAGGAACTTGAGCCTTTGAAACTCAAGATTCAAAAGCGAGTTTTAGAAACTCGAGATTCACAACATTTGCAAAACAACTCTATTTCAGGCAGATAGCGTGCTCTATTTTTGGATCGTTCACACTAAGTGGAACTCGAGTTTCTAAAACTCGAGTTCCTTGAAAGTGAGTTTTAGAAACTCGAGTTCCTTAGCATTTTCAAAATGCTCAAAGGAACTCGAGTCTAAGAAACTTGAGTTTCACTGGGAATTTTTTTTTTCTTTCCTGGACATGTAGGTTAACCAGAAATGTATGCACCTACTAAGAAGCTGAGAAACAGAGACAGAGAAGCTGAGAATGTAAACCACAAACACTCATTGAGAAGTAGAGAAGCTAAGAATGTAAATGCACTTAAATTACATCAAATGGCGTTCTCAATAGGCACCAAACTACAGAAATTGTTACGCTCTCTACATAAACATAGGGTACCTTGGTGCGGTGAAATTCAAAACAAAATATTAGAAGTACTTGGAAACACTTTTAATCTTCACTCCAATTCCACTTTACGCCCAAAAAGTGTGGTCTCTCAATCAGTTTCCAAGGGAGAATAATTGAGTGGCTTCACTCACACATACACACCATTTCACAATAATGTCTCTCTTTATAACTAACTGATTATCTAATTGGACTGGCCTATTGGGCCTTTCCAATTGGGTTTTAGTGTGTGGCTTGGAGTGGGACCAAAAGGGACCAATAAGATACTAGCTCTAATAGGCCTTGGGCTTTTTTGTCAACTCTTGACAAGTCCAAAGTTACCATTAATTATATTTAATACTACTATATAAATATAATTATACTCTAGGCCTTATTAATAAATTATTTCCCAATACTTCATTATACATGCAACTTTTCATAAAATATTCGTGGTAATACAAAGTCACGAATGTAGACTACCACTTTGAAGATTACTACATCTTAATCCTTGAGTACCCGATTTAATCCTTTAAGTTATTCATCATATATTTATGAAATCCAATTTCATAAATATATACTTTAGTAACTCCTTACTAAAGTGGTTAGGCCTAACACTCTGAATAACCAAATCCATTAAACTTATCTCAATGGAATATTTTATATCTCCGTTAAAAGATTAAGAATTCCATCTTGAGAATATATATTCCATCAACACTAAATGTGGCTGCTCAACATACTGAGATTTTGATCGTGACTTTAGATCTCACTCCTGATATATCAAAGCAACTTACACTGCATGATCAAGTCTATTATTCTCTCAGAATTAAGAGTTCATGCAAATAGAAGTCGTGAGATTTATTATTCATTTGACAGTCCTTAGGAGAATAATAAATCTCACAGCGGTCCAGTTCAATATGTCTTAACTCTTAAAACATATCAACATATCAACTAGAAGTCTCCACTTCCATGATCAAGACAAATCATCTTAGTTGATATGTTATAGTCTTCGCAGATGAAATGCCCAATTTCATCACCAACTACGAACTATAATTCTGAATTTATAAAGAACTTGTAATTTATATATTTTGTGACTTTTCACATAAATCACATACTATGCATCTCATGGACTATATGATAATGTCCAAATATTCATGTTATCATTATTTTAGATAATAATAAAACAAATTTATTAATTACAACATTAAGTCATACATAGTGTCATACATAGCATCATACAATAGGATTTAAGGGCACTAATCCTAATATAAACATGTCCAACCAGGCTTAATTTGCAGATCTAATCATACTATTCAAATCACAAAGTTCAATCAGGTATATTGGATAAAGAATTACAAGTACATTCAGCAAAAACCAAAAAGTTAATTGTGCTGATACAATGTAGTCAATTTTCCTAAAATCAATGGTCAGCGCAACAAAAACGTCGTCCAAGGAAGCACACCTGAAAAACGTAGACTAATCACGTTAGGAGACAAGATTGTAAACATTAGGTAAACATAGAATGAACAACAATTATTTAACCAATGCATAACTTTTTGCCATCTACCTACCTAGTTTGGAACATGACCGCTTGTGGAAGCGCCACGGGACTGTGGGCATTTTTTGCGGTTATGGAAGCATGACACAATCCACATGTCTGTTTGGGTTGACTCTCTATCAAATCTGCGTCCTTCCTCCGCCATCCCGGTTCTCGATCCTTATTCCTCACTCTATCCATCTCATTCCTTATTCTTGACTTCACTGGTCGACCTTTGGCCCGCAACAATGCTGGATTAGGCAACCACTTTGGCCCCATGGAATCCCTCCACAATGACTGTGACTTAGGAACCGCAAATACATGTGAGTAAGTGTTAAGGGCATAGTCCAAACTATAACATAGGTGAATATATGTGGTCGAATCAATATTTACCGCATCACATACTTTAATTGCATGTGAACACAGGATTCCTATGTTTTGCCATTTCCCACAACTGCATGTTCTTTCCATTAACTGAACTTCATAACTGTGGTTTCCCCCTCCTGTGCTACACATGTTAAGTGAAGTAACCACCTAATATATCATATGTTGATTGCTAAATGCCTTGAGATAGTATTTCTTAGATTTACGCCTATTTCCCTCCCACGTGGAGAAGGCATATGTACTCCATTTCTTACCCTCCAACAACTCATAAGTAATTTTTTTATGCCGGTCGTGGAAATATTCAACAAGTTTGAACCAAGTGAACTCAACCATTGTGGCAATAGGAAGGCCCCGTGCACTTTTCAATACACCATTGAAGCACTCTGATATATTGGTTGTGATTGCCCCAAAATGTCTCCCACCATCATGTGACTGGGTCCACATATCCACAGACTCTCTCATTGGGTATGTGTAAGGAAGATAATCTTGATTCTTTTCATTGCCATCCTTCCCCATCACCTTCTTCTTATTCCTAATGGCCTTAATTTCTACCTGCTTAATGGATTCCATTATGTTATCAAATTTAACTACCCGAGTAGCATATCCCGCTATCAACGCTGCTGACTTTAGAGTTGAGTTCTGAAAATGAGTGTTGAAGTTGCTAGCAACATGTTGAAGGAAATGTCTATGAAATACCCGTGTTCTTCCATCATCCCCTTTAGGCCAGTTTGCAATGTTGTTTTTGATACGGAGATGTAGGTCAGAAATTATGTAAATGCCTTCGTCAGGTATCACGTGGCCAATCGTATCTCTGAGGCATTGTAAAAACCACCTCCGACTGGATCCTAACTCATAATCCACAACAGGAAAGGCAAAAGGGAATATCTTGTTATTAGAGTCAGTTGCCATTGCGACCAACAACTTTCCCTGATATTTACCATACAAATGGATCCCATCAATACTGATAACCGGCTTGCAATATTTGAATCCATCAATGTATGGACCGAAAGACCAAAACACATAATGCAAAAATACGGTGTCATCTTCATCGGTGGGTGTGGTATGATAAAACAGTTGGGTAGTCGGATCCTGATCAATATATGCCATTAGCAACTTTTGCAACCTTTGGTAAGACTCTTCCCAAATATCTTCCCAATCACCTTTTGTTTCGCATACCATACCTTGTAGTAAGAAGGCTTATGGCCCTCATATTTTGACTCTATCATAGATCTGAGATGCTTAATTGGGGTAGTGTGATCCTCACATAACTTCTTAAGGATGTCTAATGCAATAAAATTACAATTCATCATTCTACCACCATTTTGCACCCCAATCGGTATACACGTGTAAGGACCCATATACACGGTGACCATCCATAGTTCGTAGAGATTGGACTTCATGACTGCGTAAACATACCACTTGCATGACTCATCCATGCATTTCGCACAAAGTTTTTTCTTCGTCGACCTACTGATCATAAAATGTATGTTTTCCTTGAGGGCACAAATTGTTAATGTGCGCTTCACCTCCACTTTATTGGCAAAAGTCAACCCTTTACACAAATTCACCCCCTCTCTCCAAGTAGACACAAATGGTATCTCAATATGTGAAGGATCAACATATTTTTCCAAGTATTTGCAGAAAATGACAAGGCAGGAGGTGCGTAGGCAAGGATTGTGTTCGAAATGTTTTGGACACTAATAACATTGTCTGCATCAGGTTCATTACTGTCCAATGTCTCATCGTCATCAATGTCCCTCTCAAAGTTCCCAAAGTCCCCTCGTTCAATCCTTTCTTCAAACTTATCTCTATCAACAAAATCTTCACCGTTAATGGCAGTAGTCTCATCAACATAGTCGTCATCGTCATCGTCATCATCATCATTGGCATGAACATCATCATCCTCTACATGTGTAGAATACTCATATTGAGTATCCGGAATTGTAACCTATAAACTTGTGGTTGTTCGTTGGATTTCCTTGATACCAACTTCTGCACATGGCTCTAACTGTATGTACAACTCAATACCATTTACTTTAGGTATTCTCTCCAACTTGTCAAACATGATCTTTACATGTTTGTCTGTTTTTTTCGCCATATACTTGTAATTAATCTGGTGCTTCAGGACTTCATGTGGCATACAATAAATAATTTGTATGTTGTGTACAGCAGGATTCGCACACAATTCTTCCATAACTATTATCTTTAATTCATCAAGGGTCTTCAACCTACGATCAATTTGGGAATAATAGAACTTTATACCCGGCCCTTCAAATGGCAATCCTTTATTCGCATTGGCATTCTTAAGCGGGCCACCGTGGTATAGGATTATATCAATTACAGGCATTGTGAACCTGTTAGAGTCAAGTTACTATGTTAGTTTAAAAACATTTTATTTAGCCAAACTACACAAAGTACAAATTCCAATTCATTCAAAGGATATGAATTTCATTACACATTCGTTACAACATTTCATACCCAAATCCTTTTTCCGTCATGCTATGACTACCCATTTCATTCCCAATACACAAAAAAAAAAAAAAAAAAAAAAAAAAAAAAAAAAAAAAAAACCAAAATCCTTGTAAAAGTATACAACATTTTATCTAATTACATACCTATAATATTTACATACCCATTTCATACCCAATACAAAAAAGCCATTTCATTACACATTCAAAGGGCATGAATTACATACCCATTTCATTACAATTCATTCGAAGGGAGTAAGTCACTCATTTCATTACATACCCATTCAAAGGGCATGAATTACATGTAAAGATCATTACAATTCATTCACTACCCATTTCGTACCCAGAACAATGAGTCAAAAACCTTGTAAGATCATAATAAAAATAAGAGCCTAGAAATGATGAATAAAATTTTGAAAACAAAACCATGCAAAAAAAAAAAAATACTCAAAAAATTAACACTAACAAAACAAAGTTCTATAATTCACAATATTGGTATCTTAACTAAGTTATGTTAACTACCTACAAAATAAATAGTCAAACTCTTTAACCCACACCCAACAACAACTAATACCCAACTACAATGACATTCAAATCAAAAAACCCTTACCTGAGATATGAATTTGTTGAGAGGGAAGAGCAATGAGAGAGGCAATGTGGTGAGTGAGAGTGAGAGGCAATGTGGTGTGAGAGTTATGGGTGAGTGAGGCAGTGAGTTAGTGAGGCTGAGTGTTATGGGTGAGAGAGTGAGGGCTGATAAAATTTTTATCTGTGTTTATAAAATTTTGTAGATTGATGCGTGTGTCTGTGTTTATAAATTTTTTCCCACTGAAACTCGAGTTTATAAGACTCAAGTTCTATGCAAATTTTAATTAAATATTGAGTTTCTAATACTTGATATCTATGAGTATAAAAAAAAAAAAAAAAATTCCCTAAGAAAATCAAGTCTTTAAGACTCGATTTTTTAATTTGTAGAAAATGAGTCTTTAAGACTCGAGATCTATATGGCATTTTAGTCCAAGTCAGCAATTGCACAACAAGTGGAAAGCGAGTTTCTAACAGTCGATTTTTAAATATATCTCGAGTTTCTAAAACTCGAGATGTTATTTTCCTTAATCCTTTGAAACCTTAGTTAACTTACTATATAGAACCTCCTTACTATGCTAATTCCCAAAAATCCCTTGATAGAATGACCTGGCAATGATAGGATTAAAAGTTAATTTGTATAAAAGGGAGATGGCCCTAATTGGTATGGTGGAGAACATTATAAAACTTGCTAATATTGTATTTTTTTAAGGTAAAATGTTTGCCAATGACCTATCTCGGTATGCCATTAAATCAAAGTCCATATGAAATGAAACCCTATCCCTCAAGAGAAATTTGAGTGTCGGCTACTAGTTGGAAGAGGCTTTATTTGTCAAAAGGATGACATATATTGTTGAAAAATACACCTTCGAGTCTACCTACATAGTATTTATCCTTACTAGTATGGCCAACATGATTAAGAGATTGTAGAGGAAGTTCTTGTGGAGTGGCTTGGATTGCAATTGGAGGATTAGGGATACGATAGCTTACTACCTTTAACCAAGTTATGTTGGGGAAGTGATTATGGCAATTTGGGATAGAGGTTTGAAGAGGAGTGGGGAGCTTGTGTGCAACACCGATTCAAGGCACTCATAGATGTTGTCCATGGAATAGCATTGGAATTGTTAGAATTATGTGCCTTAAAAAACAATACTATGTTTTTTATTTGATAATAAAATTTTATTTTCACATACATAATTTTTATAGGCATATTTCATTGTTTAAATAAGGCATGTGAAGTGGCCTCCGTAAAAAAAAAAAAAAAAAAAAATCATATTAATGATTAAGGAACGAAAGACAGGGAGTAATGATTTTTCATTGTAGGGGTGATAGGCCCAGGAGTACTTATCAATGAAATATATTGGGCCTGGGGGCCCAATCCGAGGACATTACGTAGTCCAAGGACGGGTAAACACCTTACTAAGAGTCCGTATTGGTAAATGAATAGTTAAAGTCTGATCACGATTAACTAAGAAGACGGTCCAAGGATGAATACTTCCTAAGTTGAGCATAGCTGAGGTCAGAAGGTCTGGTTTGACACCAAAAGAAAAATCCCAAACGATTCCACTAATGAGGATAAGTACCCAGAAGGAATAGCCCAAAAAGAGGCCATGAAATATCTCAAGGGAAAGCTGCTACCACTGCATTAAATACTCTGCAGCTAACCCTTTAGCCGCATTAATGTGGAGGTGATACCTGAACAGTGGTTTTCAACCTTACAGCTACTACATGAAGATTTCAGGAATGTACTGATGGGACAAGTATCAACACCAACCATTTCACTTGCACGTGGAGGGTAAAGATGAAATGAGAATAGAGTATAAAAGAAGGAGACAATGGGAGAGAGGGATGAAAACTAAGAGAAAAACACTGTAGACATCAAGAATTGACTTTGTAATCAAATTTGAGAGAAATATATAAGAACTGATCTCCTCGGACTATGCTGAGGACAATTTTCTTAGCTTAAATTAGTTTATTTTCCTTTTCTTGTCACCTGAATCCATTATTCTTATTGTACAACTCGTTAAAGCCCAATTTTCCAACACACTCTCTACAAAATTCATTGTATTAGGTTTTTTGGGCCTAAGTTCATTCATCACTTAGGCTAGGGACCTAAATTGCATCCTTACAATTAGCGCCGTATGTGGGAATTACTGGTGTTGTAGTGAGTCTGACGTTCAACGATGGTAGGTTCAGGTCCAAACCAGGCAAAATCTATGGGGTCTCAGCGACAAGATCACTTCTGTGACCTTGAACAAAGAAGGAACCAGGAGGGAAGTATGCATACTACCCATACTAGTAGGAGCCATTCTCGGGGTGGTAGCCACCTTTCTCATGAGAAAAACACCAAAGCCATGCAGTTGGAGATTGATCACTTGAGGAAAAGCTTACGCCACGAACAGTGAAAGCGAGCTCTTTCCAATTCTGACTTCTCTTCTGATGATGAAGAGGACGGTAGCTATAGGCGCAGATCAAGGACCCCTCCTAGTGAGTCTTACTTATATGATGAAGACTACCATCACGAGCGCAGAAACATAAATTCATCTTCGAGAGGCCTGGGGAATGATGTTATGAGTAGAGCACTCAATCCATTTCTAGATCACCTTTCATGCGCAGAATTGAGGGAGGAAGACTTCCTCGGCAGTTCACTCAGCCCACATTCACCATGTATAATGGTCGAATAGACCCTGTGAAGCATGTTAACCACTTTAATCAAAGAATGGCTGTGCATTTCAAGAACAAGGCCTTGATGTGTAAGGTATTCCCATCCAGCTTGGGGCCTGTGGTGATGAGGTTGTTTGATGGTCTGGGTGCCGATTCCATTGATTCCTTTAAGGAACTCACTCAAGCATTTGGATCCTGCTTTATTACATGTAGCAGGGTTCCTCAGCCCTTAGATTCCTTGTTGTGCCTGTCCATGAGAGAAGGGGAGACCCTGAAAACATATTCGGACAGATACTGGGAGATGTTTAATGAGATAAATGGTGACTTTGACGACGTAGCCATTAGAAATTTCAAGGTTAGCCAAGCTATCGTGCATGGCTTAAGGAAGTCTTTGACTGGGAAACCTATTACCAGTGTACGCCAGCTTATGGATCGGATTGATAAGTATAAGAGGGTTGAGGAGGACCAACAGCAACGCAAGGGAAAGGGTAAGGTTATCCCTCAGGAGATGAGGGATTTCAGGTCAGACCACTACGACAATAACAGACCCCAGAGGGATTTTGTTGGGCAATCTAGGCCTACAACCCCTCAAGTGGCTAACAATACTGTGTTATGAGAATCGGTGCATCAAGTTTTGGAGAAGATCAAGAACAAGCCATACTTTAAATTGTCGAACAAGATGAGTGGAGACCCCTTGAGGTGTAATCAGAGCCTTCATTGCCAATACCACTAGGAGCGGGGGCATACCACTAAGGACTGCAGAACTCTGTGGAACCATCTGGAACAACTAGTTAGAGAAGGAAAGTTACAGCAGTTTTTGTATCGTCCCAATGGGTAAGAAGACCAACCAAGGTCAGGGACTCAAGGGAACACTTCTTTAAGGCCCCCCATTAGGCACAATTAATGTCATATTTACTGCACCTGGGAGAACTAGTTCTCATCCTTCCAGGGTAATGACTGTAGCTTGGCTATCAGTCGAGAGCTCTAATTCTGAGCCGAAGAGGGCTAGAGTGGAGATCTAACCAGCACTAAGTTTTTCAGACGAGGACAAGATGGGAACCATCCAGTCACACGATGATGCTTTGGTGGTCACTCTCAGAATAGGGGGGTATGATGTAAAAAGGGCGATGGTGGACCAGGGCAGTAGGGCAGAGATTATGTACCCTGACTTGTACAGAGGGTTAAACTTAAAACTTGAGGATCTGACAACATATGATTCACCTTTAGTGAGTTTTGATAGGAAAATTATCATCCCAAAGGGTCAGATTAGGTTGCCCGTGCAGGCAGGTTTAAAGGTGGTTGAAGTGGACTTCATTGTGGTGAATGCATACTTTCCCTACATGGCGATTGTGGCCAGACCCTGGCTTCATGTCCTAGGGACTGTTTCTTCAACTCTGCATTTGAAAGTGAAGTATCCATCAGGGGACCGGATTGAGGAGCTTGTAGGGAGTCAATCCATGTCTAGGCAGTGCCTCGTGGCTGCAATTATGCATCAGCCTACAGTTAAGTCCTCAGCTTCTGCTAAGATGGGTTCATAGCAATAAAGGATTCGGGTCCTATCTATGAATGCGGTGCTGGGGTAGGCAAAGTGTGAAAGGTTGGAGGAAATTACTATAGATGGTGATTTGGAGAAGTTTTTCTAGGTCAAAGCTCAGTTGCCTCCTTGGGAGAAGGAAGAACAGTTAGCGTTTCTTAGGAGGAATATTGATGTGTTCGCCTAGAATGCCTACGAAACTCCTGGGTAGATCTAGAATTCATTTGCCATCATTTGAATGTTAACTCGGCTATCCTCCCTAGAAAGCAACCACCTCAGCACTTATCAAAGGAGCATTCTGATGTTGTTAAGGAATAGATGAACAAGCTTAAGTAGCCTGGGGCTATTAAAGAAGTGTTCTACCCTGAATGGCTGGCTAATACAGTGGTGGTAAAGAAAAAGAGTGGGAAGTGGCGTGTGTGTGTGGACTTCACAGACTTGAACAAAGTATGTCCAAAGGACCCCTTCCCCATGCCTTGAATTGATCAACTAATGGAAACAACTGTGAGCTATCCCCGGATGAGCTTTTTGGATGTTTTTCAAGGGTACCATCAAATACCTTTGGCCTTGGATGACCAGGAGAAAATAGCTTTTGTCACTTCCACTGGGAATTACCATTACTATGTGATGCCCTTTGGTTTGAAGAATGCGGGATCTACCTATCAGAGGATGATTACCAATATGTTTGAGCCACAACTAGGGAAGAACATTGAGATTTGTATAGACGACATGGAGGTTAAGAGTAAGTTGGAATCTGAGCACGTTAACGACCTCAGGAATATCTTTGAGATCTTGAAGAGGCATAAGCTGCGACTCAATACTTCTAAGTGTTCTTTTGGGGTCGGATCAGGGAAATTCTTGGGGTACATGGTCACACACCACGGAATTGAGGTTAACCCTAACCAAATTAAGGCAATTAACAATCTATAGCCACCTTGGAATCCCAAAAAGGTCCAGAAGCTAACAGGGATGACTTCTGCTCTAAACCGATTCATCTCTCGGTCAGCAGACAGGTGTCGGCCCTTCTTTTAGTTGTTGAACAGGTGGAAGGGATTTGAATGGACCGAGGAGTGTGTCTTGGCTTTCCAACAGTTGAAAGAGTATATTTCTTGGCCACCCATTATGTCCAAACCCGAGATGGATGAGGTTTTGTTTGCCTACATTGCAGTGGCCTCTCACGCAGTGAGCTTGGTGCTGATACGGGTTGATAGTGGTGTACAGAGGTCAATTTATTATGTGAGCAAGTCACTACATGAGGCCAAGGTCTGTTACCTACCATTGGAGAAGTCCATATTGGTCGTGGTGCATGCTATGCGTAAGCTCCCCCACTATTTCCAATCACACACAGTTGTTGTCTTAACCCAGCTCTCGCTCAGATCTCTACTTCGGAGCGCTGATTACACAGGGAGGATTGCAAAGTGGGGTACGATCCTAGGGGCTATTGATATCAAGTACATGCCTTGCACCTCTGTTAAGGGTCAAGTCCTTGCCGATCTGGATGGCTGAGTTTGTTGAAACCCTATTAGAAGAGAGAGTAGAGAAGCAAAACATGGATGAAAAATCGATTGGTGCAATCTCCTTACAAGAACCTTTGTCTTGGAAGGTATACGTTGATGGTGCGGCGAACCCAGAGGATCTAGAGTGGGGCTAGTTCTGATGTCTCCTGAGAGGATTAGAATTGAGAAATCCCTGAGATTGGGCTTCTCGGCCACAAACAATGAAGCTGAGTATGAAGCTCTACTGGTAGGGATGACCATGGTTTAGAAAATTGGTAGAAAAGCAGTGAAAATATTCTCTGATTCAAGGCTGGTTGTGGGCCAAGTTCAAGGAGAGTTGGAAGCCAGAGATCTCAGAATGAAGGAATACTTGAACCAGGTTAGACACTTACAGTCTAGATTTGAATCTTTTAATTTGTCACAAATTCCTAGAAGTAGAAATACACATGCTGACTTTCTTGCCACGTTGGCAACATCCTCAGCACAAAGTTTACCTCGGGTGATCCTTGTGAAAGACTTGTGTAAACCCACTGAGGTGGGGAAAAATGTGGTTCACATTCATCAAATAAGGGTGGGTTCTAGCTGGATGGACTCCATTGTGCTATTCCTTAAGGAAGATGTCTTGCCCGAGAGTAAGTCTGAGGCCAACAAGGTACGAAGGAATGCTCCTCGATTTTGGTTGTCCGAGGACCAAAAATTGTATAAATGCTATTTTTCTGGACCATATTTACTATGCATACACCTTGAAGCAGTAGAGCTACTCCTAGAAGAATTACATAAAGGGATTTATGGAAGCCACACTGGGGATAGATCTTTGTCTCACAAGGCTCTCACTCAAGGATATTGGTGGCCAAACATGCAGAGAGAAGCACAAGAGTACGTGAAGAAGTGCAATCAATGCCAAAGATTTGCCCCAAACATTCACCAACCTGGAGGGGTCCTTAATCCTTTGTCTAGTCCTTGTCCTTTTGCTCAATGGGGCTTGGACATTGTAGGGCCTTTCCCTAAGGTAGTGGGGAATAAGAAATATTTATTGGTTGACACGGATTACTTCATCAAGTGGGTTGAAGTTGAACTACTGGCAAATATCAGGGACGTGGATGCTAAAAGATTTATTTGTAAAAACATTGTTACTCGGTTTGGAATCCCTTATACACTTATCTCGGACAATGGACTTCAATTTGATAGTAAAGCCTTTAGGAGTTACTGCTACGACTTGGGAATTACGAATAGGTATTCCACTCCGGCTTATCCACAGGGTAATGGACAGGCCGAGGTTGTCAATAAGGTCATAGTGAGTGGACTTAAGAAAAGACTGGATGATGCGAAGGGAAAATGGGTGGAAGAGTTGTCACATGTCCTTTGGACATACCGGACTACACCTCGTAAGTCTATTGGGGAGATGCCCTTTTCAATGACTTATGGGGCCGAGGCTATTATTCCTCTGGAAACTAGATTCCCCACGCTGAGAACAAGTTCTTTCACTCTTAATAGTAACGATGAGCTATTGACAAAGAGCTTAGACTTAATTGAAGAACGAAGAGAAAATGCCATGGTTCAATTAGCGTACTATCAACATAAGCTTAAGCAAGGGTACAATTCAAATGTAGGGTTAAGGCCGCTGGCATTTGGAGACCTGGTACTAAGAAAAGTTTTGGGTACTGCCAAGAACCCAGCCTGGGGAAAATTGGGACTTAACTGAGAAGACCCATATCGTATCACATCAGTGGCTGGAATAGGTGCATATTATCTTGAAGTTCTAGGGGAAAATGTTGTACCACGCCCCTGGAATGTAAATAACCTGAGAATGTATTATTATTATTAATAAAAGATTTCTTTACCATATTTGGGTTTATTATATTGCGTGTCACGCGTTCTACTATCTATCTAAGTATCAAACAGAACCTTAGTCATGCATGGTTCCCCGAACCACATACCTTGGGTAAATTGATGCTTTAAGTTACTTTCCTAAGTATTAAACAGAGCCTTAGCTATGTTTGGCTCTTCGGACCACATGCTTTGGGTAAATTAATACTTCCTAACATCTTCCTAAGTATTAAACAGAACCTTAGCTATGCTTCGCTTCTCAGACCACATGCTTCGGGTAAATTAATACTTCCTGACATCTTCCTAAGTATTAAACAGAATCTTAGTTATGTCTGGCTCCTCGGACCATATGCTTTGGGTAAATTAATACTTCCTGACATCTTCTTAAGTGTTAAACAGAACTTTAGCTATGCCTGGCTCCTCAGACCACATGCTTTGAGAAAATTAATACTTCCTATTACTCTCCTAAGTATTAAACAAAACCTTAGCTATGCTTGGCTCCTCGGACCATGTGCTTTGGGAAAATTAATACTTCCTATCATTTTCCTAAGTATCAAACAGAAACATTGGTCATACCTAACTCCTCGAACCACATACCCGAGATAAGTTGGTACTACTTACTAAACATTTGAATGTTGAATGGGGTCAACCACTCTATATGGCAAAGGTCTTCATTGTGGTAACATGTTAAAAAAAAAAAAATGCTCATGAGTATCACTTAAAGTATTTGCAAGTATATTAGACATATCTGTTATCTGGTCAATATCTGATTATTTCCTCTCAAGGTCAGTAAGCCTATTGAGAATGATGTGGATAAATGTTCTTTGTGATGTATGGATTTTGAAGTTAATCGTGTGTTTTAATGATGTTGTGGACTTAGTAGTTTTTAATATGTTCCATTGATTAGTCAGGAAGGTGGGGGAATTGTATTACCACTTATGCAGATAACTAAATGGGGTCATATCTCATTGTCATGATTAGTCAAGTACTAAGTAAAACCGAAACTATATAAGTAAAAGACACAAGTATCACAAACATGAAGGAAATATATATATTTCATTGAACTGTGCCTTGGGAAAGAGCAGTTTACTTACAAAAGGTCCGATTACATTACAAATAAAAAGCAAAAACAGTACAAAAAACAGGGAAAGAACAAATCATGACTTCATTTTAATCACGAGCTTGTCCTTGGGAGTCTTAGCAAGTTGGGTTGTAGCTGCTGTTGAGGATGCCACCTCTTTGTCTTTTGAATCTTCCTAAGTAGGGATGGGAAGGGTTGCCAGAACCAACTCATAGCCCTGAGAGGCTACCCCATCCTTGGAAGAGTCCTTGGGTGCATCCAAGAGCTTCCTGCTCCTTGGTCTGCTTTCCCCCATTTTGAGGTTCACTGGGAAGGGAAGGATCCTTGGACAGGGCCTCTTCAGTGGGGCTGGCAATGGTGGAAGCTGTATCTTCCTGAGAGGATGAGGGGCCTGAGGGCCGAATGGCAAGAGGGTAGTATACGTTTTTTGCCCTCTTGAATGCCGAGAAGGCCTCTACCCTTGCCTAATTGAGGGCCTCGTTCCACACTTGGGAGTAGTAAACTCTTCATACCCCCATGACTTCGGTCCTAAAGGCTTCCTCAATCTCAGCTACCCCCACATTGTAGTCGTCCTGCTCAGCCTGATCCTTAGCTTTTTCAGCCTCCTCTAGCTTTTTCACCAGTAATTTGTTTTGCCCTCTGGTAGCAGCAAGGTTGAGCTTGTCTTGGCGGAGCTGCTTGTGTTGTGTCTCGGCCTACCTCTCTACCCCCTCCAATGCAGCCGCTGCGCTCTTTCTCTCGTTCTCGGACTGAGAAAGTTAGGTTTTCAGCTCCTTTAGGCTCTTCTCAGCCACGGTGAAGGCCTCTACAGCAGCAATACTCCTTTCTTCCTCGTTCTTATATTGTCGGTGAGAGTAGTCCACCAGCTCCTCAGCCTTAAAGGTGGCTTGGACAGCCTACGTAGGAAACACAGTAAATAAGTAAGGGCATTGAAAAAAATAAATATATAATAAAATAAAATAAAATAAAAATAAATAAATAGATAATGAACTAAATGAGTACATAGTGAATGTCAGACTTGGCTTACCTTGACGAGGTCTCTTTTCAGATCTAGAAATACCTCATGTGTCTTCAGGGTACTCAGCTCGGTCATGTCATTGGGTAGTAGCAAAGCCTACTATACAGCATTTGCTACGTACCCAGCCTTCCCTTGCTAGGGGTCCATAATGGAGGAGTTTGCTGAGAGAAGGGACCCATCCAACACCAAGGCTAGATTCCAGTTGGGAGCCCTGGCGCGAAGGTCACGTCCTCTGTCTCCAGGAGCCACATCGGTCTGTAACCTGGCTTGGGTAGTATTCGCTTCCTTAGCTCTTCTTTGAGGCTCAGTTTCCTTAGAGGAAACATCCTTGCCTTCCTCTACCATTTCCTTCCCTCTTTGCTCCCTCTTCCTTTTCTTATCTACAGCTTTCTGCTGGGTGTCATGAGAAGTAGGGAGAGGAGGGAGTTTAGCTTGGCTGGCAGCCTCGAGCGCCTTATTCCCAGCTTTGGACTCCATCATTTCCAGTAGGCTGCCCCTAGGTTTGCGTTGTATCCCCATTTCGTCTGGTAAGGAAGTAGCTTCTTCAAGATGGCTGGATTGAGTTGGAGGAAGCTGGCCAAGGTCACTAGTTGAAGTCTCGGGGGACAAGGGCTGGTTAAAAACCTCGAAGACGTCTTCTGAGTTTGAAACGTCTACTATCTCTTTTTCTTTCTCTTCGTCTTCTTCTTTTTCTTCTTTTCCTTTGACGATAGGTTAGAAGGAGGTAGCTTCACCAGTCGTGTGTTGAAGTGGAAAGGCTACTTTAGGAACGCCTTCTGGGATAGGTTGAGTGGTGAGAGTGCCTTCTGGGACAGGAATGCCTTCAGGAAGGAGAGATCCCGGAACAACTACACTTATTCGGTGTAGACGAGGATCCTTAGCTTCAATTACGCACTTAAGCGCCTGAAAGCTAGATGAGATCGGCGTATATCCTAAGATTGAGTGGGCCACTTGTAATTGACCGTCCTTGTGTACAAAGACCTCAGCCTTGAGTATTTTGTCAAGGCTATCCATGTTGACTAAGTTAAAGTGTGGTTTGGCGGCGTGTCTATCTGCAAAATCATTAGGAAAACAAAAAGCTGTTAGAAATAGAAATGGCACAATTGAAGGGGAAAGGGGGTAACTTTAAAGTGATCATCCTAGGCCTAAAACCCCACCTAGTTGCCCTTCTCTCGTCGGGCAGGGGAGGCCATCGTGCCACTCCCCTGACACGATCAAAAAATCTTATTCTGATCTCTATTGGACTCAGGGAAGCATTGAATGAGCCTAACCTCAGGGTGCCTAGATTTTAGATAATATCCCTACCCCTTTAAGTGGTGGAGGTTGTAAACCCAGTTGACATCATGGTAGGTAAGCCCTAAGCCCATCTTTTCATTAAGGGCGTTTACACTCCCTAGGATCCTAAACATGTTTGGGGCGCACTAGGTAGGAGCCAACCCATGAACCCTAAGATAATCTCTGGTTACAGTGCCCATAAGGATTCTCATCCCTCCCTCTACAAAGGCAATCATCGGGATTACCACTTCTCCCTCTTGCCTTCTCATACCAGTCCCCTTCCTTACAGTACCTAAGTGACACCCTAGATGGAATCCTATACTAAGCTTTGAAATTCTCCATATTCTCCGCGGAGTCTACCAAACAAGCGAACCTACCCATTCTAAAGGAAGGTGTAGAGGTACAAAGAAGATTGGAAGAAAAGAGTGAAGCCGAGGAGAAAAAGAAGAGTACAAAGAAAAGAAAAGTAGATACAAGAAAAATAAATGAAGAGATTTAAGAGGACCTACACGAAGCAGAAAACTCTCCTCGGACTGGCTTTTAGTAGGTGTGAGGACATGGGTGAATTGGGTAAGTTCGCAGGTTCAGTGTATGAGCTTTGGAGTGAAGTAAATGCTAAAGTGAGAAGAATGATTGATTTAGGTAGTATTTATATCAAAAGGATAGTTACAAGCGGGAAAATTCCCGTCATGTTTCTGGCGAAATCCTCAGCCAATGGATTCACATCGCGCCGTAGAACGTGGGGGACAAGGAGCCATAAAAATTTAATAGAGGCACGTCTCATATGCCGAAGCATAAGGAGCGTGTCTTGGGTAGTTGAAAAGGCATCTACGCAAGCAGAGATGATGTATGATGAGCATGGGCTAACTATGGGGACATCAAAATCCTCCTTTCTTCTCGAAAAGCTTGAAAGAAGGATCTCGAAGGGCTATTGTAGGGGTGATAGGCTTAGGAGTAATTATTAATGAAATATATTGGGCCCGGGGGCCCAATCCGAGGACATTAAATAGTCCGAGGACGGGTAAACACCTTTCTAAGAGTTCGTATTGGTAAATGAACAATTGAAGTCTGATCATGGTCAACTAAGAAGACAGTCCGAGGATGAATACTTCCTGGGCTGAACACGACCGAAGTCAGAGGGTATGGTCTGACACCAAGAGCAATGTCCCTAACGATTCCACTAATGAGAATAAGTATCCAGAAGGAATAGGCCAAAAGAGGGCCATGAAATATCTCAATGGAAAGCTGTTACCACTGCATTAAATGCTCTACAGTTAACCCTTTGGCCGCATTAATGTGGGGGTGATACTTGAACAGTGGTTTTTAGCCTTACAACTACTACATGAAGACTTCAGAAAGGTGCTAATGGGACAAGTATCAACACCTACCATCTGGCCCGCACGTGGAGGGTAAAGATGAAAGGAGAAGGGAGTATAAAAGAAGAAGGAGGTAATGGGAGAGAGGGATGGAAACTAAGAGAAAAATACTATAGCCATCAAGAACTGACTTTGTAATCAAACTTGAGAGAAATATATAAGAATTGATCTCCTCGGACTGTGTTGAGAACGATTTTCTTTAGCTTAAATTAGTTTATTTTCCTTTTTTAACTCGTTAAAGCCCAGTTTTCCAACCCACTATCTACAAAATTCATTGTATTGGCCTTTTTGGGCCTAAGTTCATTCATCACTTAGGCTAGGGACCCAAATTGCGTCATTACAAATATATAAGTTAGAATAATATTATTATAAATATCTTTTGTGCAATTTAAACGTATTTGCTTGCTTGTTTTCTAATTAATAATTGTCTACTTTTAAATTTACGTAAACTTCATAATGTTAATAAGAAATTCTGAAGAAAAAAAAAACCTATAAAAAAAGCATTCAAATTTTGAATGACACTTTTTTTTCCCCATTAAAAATGAAGATAAACCTTGCAAAACACTTTACTGATAAATATTACATAGTAGGAAATGTAAAGCAATGAACACAGCTGGGATTGCAATGCAATTTTCTACAATTGATACTGGACATGAGTCACATATTAGTCTAGTAGTTTTTTTTTTTTTTTTTTTGATAAGCTTCAATCTATTGCTGGAAAAAGAACGAAGAAAAAAGCTAGGATTCTTCCCTACAAACAGCTAAAATCGCTAGGGGAAGAGAATCCTTAAAGAAAAGAAAAGACAAAAAGGAGCTTAAAGCAAATTTGGTAGCTACATGTGCTGCAGAATTACAACACCTCCTAACCCAAACAAAAGAACAGCTAACCAAAGACTTTGCTAACTCAGCCATGTTAGTGATGATGGTTCAGATGGACCACTCCAAATCAGTTTTAAGAGGAGACAGGTAGTCCATATAGGTCTTAGAATCCCCTTCGATTGAAACATAGCTCCACCCTTCATTTAAAGCAATCTGGACAGCCCAAAGGATCGCTTCAGCTTCAGCTTGGAGCGGTGAACGGAGGGAGATGGTTTTGGCCCAAACACCACAGATGGAACCGGAGCACTCCCTTGCAACAACTGCTACAGTTGCCTTGGAGCTAGATAAGGCCACATCAATGTTGAGTTTAATGCAGCCAGGTGGAGGGTGGGGGGGGGGGGGGAGCCCAGCGTGTCGGATCATTAGGCACCGGTTGGGTCGGGGATATTGGGCACATAGCCATATATTCTTGACATCTTCTCTGAATCAGTTGAACAGAAACATGTAGTTCCAGCGGAGATTTTGAGTGCAATACAGAGTTTCTGAGATGCCAGATTTCCTCTAATGTTGAAGCCATGGTTAGAGAGACCTTCCAAAGATCCCAGGAATTGCATAGAGCGTTAAGGGGGTTGAGTACCAAGTTTACAATGTCTTCTGTGGACACTGCAGTGATTTCCTCTGCTTTAAAACCCCAACATGCTGAAAACCATAGGGCTTTGGCAACAAGGCAGCGAAGGAAAAGGTGGCAAGGGTTCTCTTCAGACTCGTTACATAGCACGCAAGATGTGTCCGCAATGTTCATGCGCTTGATTAGATTATCTCTAGTGGGAAGGGTATTGACACATAACCTCCAAAGGAACATTTTTAACCTTTCTGGGGCATTTAGGCTCCAAAGCTTCTTCCATTTTACCGTTGGGCTCACTGGCGTGTTGAATTTAGGGTTTGAAGCAAGGTAAGCTGATTTCACTGAGAAAACCCCCTTTGAGTCTAACACCCAAACTAACTCATCTGCTTTGGACGTAAGGGGAATCGAGATAGCTAGGATAGCTTGAGCAGAAGGTTTGTTAAACATCTGGCATATCAGCTCGGCCTTCTAGCAATGTAGCTCGTTGTGAATGAGCTGGGACACCTTCAAAGGGATTTGGGGTACAGCTTCATCCCTTGGGCTCAGAATGAACCCATGTATCCAAGGGACCCAAAGGTCTTGCCAAACATCCACTGAAGACCCATCTCCAATAGCATAACAAGCACCGTTAATGACAATATGTTTTACCTTTTCAATGGCCTTCCAGATTGGAGAGGCTAATTTAGGAGGATTAGACCTCAAGTAGTCATGCTTCACTTTGTACCTTGCTCGCAGAATTTGCATGCATAGGCTATCCCGTTTCGAAGCTATCATCCAAGCAAGCTTTGCAAGTAGGGCATTGTTTATATCCTTGGCTTTCTTAAACCCAAGACCGCCCACTCGCTTTGGAAAACAGAGTTTGTCCTAGGCTCTCCAAGTAAGGAACTTGCCCTCCTGTTCCTTGGGCTTCCACCAGAACCTCCTAGTGATGGAGTCAAGTTTATCACAAACTTTGTTAGGAACATTGAATGTGGACATAGTGTATGTAGGTAAGGATTGAGAAACAGAAGTGATGAGGGTGCTCCTTCCAGCCCAGGACAGGCATTTACTTCTCCATCCCATGAGTTTAGCTTCAAGTTTCTCTTGAAGGTAGGCAAAATCTGAAGAGGGGGATCTAGATAGGAAGAGGGGGGCACCAAGGTAGACAGAGTCCTTTTTTAGTTCCTTGACCTGCAGGATGTCTTTGATGGCTCTGCGGTGTTGGTTGGGGGTGTGCTTTGAAAAAATAATACCAGACTTCTTGTTGTTGATGCACTGCCCTGACCAGCTGCAGTACTTATCCAGGACATTGACTATGTTGTGTACATCTTTGGGGCTAGCCTTTGAGAAAAGCACAATGTCATCTGCATACATGACATGAGTAATAGCTGGGCCATTGGAACTAGCTTTGATCCCGCAAATATTCTGGCTATTCAACTCTTGGTCCAATAGCCTAAATAGGACCTCCTGTCCTAGGATGAAGAGATATAGAGATAATGGGTCGCCTTGTCGTAGACCCCTATTAGGGATGAAGCTCTCAGACTTGCCACCATTCACCATAACCTCAAACGAAACCGAGGACACACAAGCCATGATCCAATTGATGAACCTTTCATTAAAACCCAAATGTAGCAGTACAGCTCGAATGAAGCTTCGATTCACTCTGTCATAAGCCTTTTGGAGATCAAGCTTAATGGCCATTAGCCCTGACTTTGGCTTACGGGTCTTGAAACATGCAGGAGCTCTTGAACAATTACTTGGTTCTCCGCTATCCATCTGTTGGGAATGAATGCTGACTGAGCAGGCGAAATAATTTTTTCCAGTAATGGTCTCATCTTGGAGGTTAGGAGTTTTGAAATAATTTTGTAGACAACGTTACAAAGACTAATTGGCCTGAAATGATTAACAGAAGAAGGATTAGAAACTTTGGGGATAAGGAAAATTAAGGATCTATTTACCTCTCTAGGCATTGAGCCTAGCCGAAAGAAAGAGGTCACTGCTTCTATCACATCATTGCCAATAGTTATCCAGAGTTGCTTATAAAACAGGGCTGGGAAGCCGTCAGGTCCAGGTGCTTTCAAATCCTGCATTTGGAAAAGGGTGGCTTTAATGTCCTCGGGGGATGGAATGGCTAGCAGGTTCTCATTCTCATCTTCAGTGATGCAAGGAAGCAGCAGATGCTCTAAATGGGAAGGGAAGTTGACTTCTTCGTGTGTATATTGTAATTTGAAATTTTCTAAGAAGAGCTGTCTGATGTGTTTTGGGTCTGAAATCCAAGATCCATCCTCTTTTTTAATCGCGTCAATATTGTTACGCCTTCTTCGAATAATGATGGACAGGTGGAAAAATTTTGAGTTCTTATCGGCCAGCTTCAGCCAGATTTCTCTTGATTTTTGACGCCATAGAGTTTCACTCTGAAAAAGCCATTCCAACAATTCTACTTGTAAAGAGAGTTCTAGAACATCATTCTCCTGTGACGGTTGTTGGATTTGAGCCTCTTTGATTTTACAAATTAGGGAGTTGATCCTGTCCTGACAGCGGCCAAAAACTTCCTTATTCCACTTTTGGAGAGCATCCCTGGTAGCTGCTTGTTTCTTATATAGCTTTCTGAACTCCGAACCTCCAGCCTTTAAATTCCAGGCCTTTTCAATCACTGGAACACAACTATTGTCTCTTAACCACGCTGCCTCAAATCTAAAAGGTCTATATGCAAATTCCTTATCCGGGTTGGTGTCCAACAGAATAGGAGTGTGATCCGATTCGATGGCACCGAGGTGGGAGATGGCAGCCTTTGGGAAAGCCAGCCTCCATGAAATATTAGCTATACTCCTGTCTAATCTTCTTTTAATAGCTGCATTACCCCACCGACCTTTTGCCCAAGTAAATTTGCTTCCTGAGTATTCCAAATCAATAGCTCCAAATTCAAACATGAGCTCCTTGAGAAAATTAGGGGATGATGAGCTACCTTTTCTTCCTCCCTTTTTCTCTTCTTCATTGACAGTGAAGTTGAAGTCCCCCATGCAAACCTAAGGTCCTTGGTAAGTCTCCAGCAGGCCTGTCAAATTTACCCAAGCTCTCTTTTTCTTTGAGTAATATGGAGGGCCATAAAAACCCACAAAAAGCCACTCACTGATAGCATCCGAAATCTTAACAACGATTAAGTTTTTCTCAAATTCAACAAGAGACGCAGAGATTCCCTCTTTCCATATAATGCACAGCCCACCTGCCTTGCCCTTTGCTTCCACAACAATTTTGTAATCAAACTGAAGGGCTCTTTTAACAAAATCCATGCGAAATTCTTTAGCTTTAGTTTCAGACAAAAATAAAAGATCAGGCCTAGCGCCCTTTATTTGAGCCTTAAGGGCTTTGACTGTCGAGGCATTGCAGATGCCCCGACAGTTCCAACCTAGTATCCTCATGGGGAGGTTGGGGGCATGTTAAGGCCCGCCTCCTCGGCCATCGAATTGGAGATAAAAGCAAAAACATTTTCAAATGATGTGTGGGTGTGTGGGGATGTTGGAGATGGGGAGTCAGGGACAAAATTGACAGAAGCATGACCACTATAATACTTAGAGGTACCTGGAGTGTGTCCTTGTCGAAGGATAAAATGCTTAAGCCGAGACCTAGGGATGATGGTGGTTGTCTCTGGATCATAATATATCGGTTCAGGCCCTGTGACAGCTTTCCTCAGTCTCTTTGCAAAAAGCTCGACTTCTTGTTTTGTTACTTTTCTCTTCAGAGGGTTGGTTGGAGATGGGGGAGAGTGAAGTAAGTTCCGATGAGGTAAGGATGAAGGAGAAGTAGGTGTAGCAGCGTTGATTTGGGGATTTAGATCAGAGCTAAGTGGGTTGGTGCAGGGATGAGGTGTTATGATCTTCGGGCTTGGACTTGGTGTTTGGTCCTCTTCAAGTTGGGGTGGGCTTTTAATAGTATTTGAGACATTGGGCCCCCATTTTAATTGGACAGGTGAAATAAGGAATAAATCACGATGGTTAAGGTTTGATGAGGTCACCTGACTGTTTTGGATAATGGGTGATGAATCAGGGGCTGCGGATAGGGCCTCCAGGTTAGCTGATTCAAAAAAATTGTCTGTTGTGCCCATTGTCTTGCACTGTTCCACAACCTTGGTTGTACCATGTACTGTGTCCTTGCCTGTGCTGGCATTCTCTTTCCACGTGACTTGGATGTGGTTAGTTGTGCCCTTGCAGGTCTCTTTGGGTGGTGAGTTCGCCTCGCAGAGAGTCGTTGCTGCCGTCGAGTTCGGCGGACATGGACATTGGTTGGGCGAGACAGGGGATTCGTCCAAACCCAAGCCTGGTGGACATTCATCATTTTCTGCTCTGAGCCAAGGTCCAGAGGCTCTGAACATGGATCCCGTAGGGCTGGGTAGAAGGAACGTTCCAGACTGGCATCCTTTTTGGTCATGTCCCACCATGCCACAGTTGTAGCAGACATCGGCCAACCTCTCGTATTTGATGCCAATCCAAAGGTCTCTTTTATTTATACGGGGCAAGAAAAAGCCTAGGATAAGGGGGTTATCAATATTTATATCAACTCTTACTCTTATAAACCTCTTCCAGGCACCACCAATGTCTCCAATGAGGTCCATTTCAGTGACATGATTGACCTTTGAGCCTATTTTGGAGAGACTTTCCTCCGTTCTCCAAAGGAGTGGGAGGTTGTGAACTTGGACCTAGAAAGATGAGGTGGAGAAACTCACTTCTTGCCATGAGAGGTCTGGGTTCCATTTTTTCAGAATAAGGTGACCCCCTCGGATTGACCACGGCCGTCTAAGGAAGACTTTGTTCATGTCCACTTCATGCCGAAAGGACAGCATAAAAATGTCTTTACCCAAGCATTTAATGTCTAGTGGGTATGTTGGTTTCCAGGCCTTGAAGGCCACGTCTTTGACAATGTTAAGGTTGATGGGTTTAGAAGTGATAAGTTTTGCTAGGAGGATGAACTCATCGATTTTGGTAGAAGTTTGTCTTGGAGGGAGCTCTAGTCTGATGTCTTGAAAGGATATTTCCTTTGTCCGGGCAACTAGGTCGGAGACCTCCATGCCGGCGAAAGGGGGCGAGAAAAAACAGGGTGGTAGGTAGAAGAGTAGTGGACACTGCCAACGGGAAAAAAGATAGGGTGGGTTGGTTGTAGAAACAAACACCAGTCTGTGGAAGTCTAAGGAGGGAGGGTGGGACGATTGAAGATTAGAGACTGGGGAAAGTAAACCAGGTGGTGGAGGAAGGGAGACTACGCTCAAGGTCAGGGAAAAGGAGAAAAGGTACTACGTGAGTACGGAGAGAAAACGCATAAAGCTAGGTGCTATTAGTCTAGTAGTTAGCAAAGCAAAAGAAGTAGCCACTGCAAAATTCCCCCTATGACCCCGGAGAACCAATTCGTCCTGAGAGGGGGAGAAAGGGAACTGCAGATGTTAGAGCTATGAAATTATAAAACACAACAAATAAATTTCAATTGAATATAACTTTGACAATAATATTGGTTAATTCAGTGGTTCTGAATTCTAACACATAGAACCAAGTCAAACAAAGGAATAAATTAACTTGCATAGCATACACAACTAACAAAAAATTCAAATGGAGCAAATAATGCTTAGCTCGAAAACACATAACAAAGGTTTTCCAGACTCAAACATGCTAGTAGTATAAACTTAAAGACTTTTAGTAAGCAATCAAAAAGAAAGAAACACCACAAATTAATCCCCCAACCCACTCATATTTTACATGATAATGATATGATAGGTACATTCAAAACAGGATTGGCAGGGAAAATTCAAAAGGTATATATGTCCCATTCAAACTTGGTTTCTTCATGTGGGCTTGGTAGGAACAAAAGGAGGAAATCATATGGCCAATAAACATTAACATAAAGGAATTGAAAAAAGAAAGGAAAACGTTTACTCACCTTTTCTTAGGAGTATGTGCTTTGTTTTGTTAATGGAGACTCTGCTTTTTTGATCTTCATCATACCACTAAAAAAAAAAACGATTGCACAAATTGCACCCCAAATTAGGGAAAAAAAATAAGAATATGAAGCAAGGGAGATAGAGAAAACCTACCTTCAATGCCTTTAAAAACTGATAGCAAAGATTATTCATTTGAGAGATAGATGAAAGCTAAATGTGAAGATCTATGCGAGAGTGAAAGTTTGTGTTTGTTTTAACTTTTAAGTGGTGGAGGCGTAGGAATGTTTTGTATTTTGTGTGTGTGTGTGTGGAAAATGTGGCTGAATGTTTCTGGAAGGTTGTATGTTTATGCTTATAATAACAACGAATGTGATGGTAGGGATTTTTATAGTGTGCAAGTTAAATGTTTTTACTTAGGTGAATGAACTTGGTTATTGTGGTTTTCTAACTTCCGTGTTAGGTGTTAATGCATGCACAAAAATTTAAAATTTTAGGTAAGATACATGGCGCAAAATTAACTATCCAATTTAGAATTTAAATTATATTTTCTCTCGGCTTTGATTTTATAAATAAATAAATATATATATAAAATTCATTTGGTACAAAAATTAAGAAAGGATTTTAGAGTGATTGGGATTGATGTGAAAAAAAACAAAAACAAAAACAAAAACAAAAACATAAAGAGCCAAGAGATAGAGAAAGTCATTAAAGACTCCTACGTGATTTGAGGAAATTTGTATAAGTATGTATGGTGTGGTCTTCACTTGACACCTAAATTTAGAAAAATATAGGGTAAATTTCACTAACTACCCCTGAGGTTTGGACAAATACCAAGGAGGTCTAGAAGATTACAAAACTGACCATTTTAGTCCTTAAGTCCAAACGAACTCTAACATCGTTAACCTCAGTCCTCTCATCCCCCTCTCTCTTCTTCACGCTAGAAAATCTCTCAGTGTCAAGCTCAAGCTAGCCACAAGGTTTCAAACTCAACAACTGACCAATAAGACAATCAAACACAGATCAACCCAAACAAACAATCATCCAACATCAAACCTCAAACATACCTAGATCAAAAACATTTCAAAACAAAACCAAGACCCATAACAAAACCAAACCCAAATCAACAATTTTTAAAAAAAACCCATACCCATGACGGTGAGCTCTGCCAGATTGGGATCTTGCAACCGTTGGCCACCTCTCATCGCGACCCACAAAGCCTTTGCCCAAACCAAAGCGAACCCACCTCGCTGATCCAAACCAAAATCCACAAACCCCCACCGCCACGAATGACTGCTAAGCCATAGGACGACGTTGCCGCTCAAAGACCACAAGAACCAACACCGATCCACACAGAAACCCGCCAACACCAATCCACACCGAAACTCACCAAAACTGCTTACCCACACCACCACACCATAGACCACAATAGAGAGAAGAAAGGAACGTGAGAGTTTGAGAGTGGAAAGGATGAGGGAGTCAAAGAGTGATGAGAAGGGACCCGTGTAAAGGTGAGAGAGAGAAACCAAAAATAAATAACGGCGTTAGACTCCGTTTGGACTTAAGGACTGAAATGGTCAGTTTTGTAATCTTCTAGACCTCCTTGGTATTTGTCCAAACCTTAGGGGTAGTTAGTGAAATTTACCCAAAAATATATTGGGACACATGGCGCAAAATTAGAACTCTAATTTGGAATTCTAATTTGAGTTTCTCTCAGCTTCACCTATTATTATATATATAGATAAATTACCACTGAAGCCTACACTTGTTGTGCTGCTATATGATAGGATGATTTACTCCATTATTGAGGTAGTGACTTTAAGCAGACAAGTGGGTGTAATGTAACAAGTATATACATTGAATCAGATTCGATCAAGAACACCTTATGCAGTGATCACTGTTAATTAAAAGGTTGTTCTATCACAAATTTTCTATTGTCCTCAAACATGAGAGGTTAGTGTATATTTATTTATTATGTACATAACTTTGACAATGTCAACTGGTGATGCTAATTTTAAATGCTATATACAGACAAGTTGAGTTATGTGTGTAATGAGTAAAATATGTAAATGCTCAACAATGAATCCACCAGTCTCTAAAAAAGATAGTATATTCAGTTGATTTTCATATTGAAGTTGGACTCAAAACAGAACCGGTTGGTGACATTTTTCAAAAAATGTTTTTCATATATATAATATTGTATATATATATATATATATATATTTAAAGAGTTTTTCAAAGATATTTTGGAGTCCAATAGAAATTAAGAAATTAAGAAATTAAGGGTTACATAAGCTAGGGACAAAACAATGATATTAATCAAGTCCTAATGGCTTGTGCGAATATAGTGTGGTGGAAGGACATAGATATAAAATTGTAAATAATGGGACCTCATTTATAATTCTCTAATCTTCAGGGTTCAATTGCAATGTGTTGATGGACATTATTGCAATCTGTAGAAGTTCAAATATTTTCTTGATATGGTTGAGAAAATTAAGGAATAATTTTGAAAGAGTTTCAAGATAAGTCAATAACATTCAAAAAGTTATTGATTAATCCTACAGTTGAAGATTAGGATCCCTAAGGATCCCACGTCCAATCTCTCTCTTGGGTTTTAGAAGTCTTAAATTAAAAAAACAAGATTTTAAAATATTATATCAGTTGTTGGCCATCAGAATTACTGAGTAATACTGCAATCTTTTGAAAACCCAAAAAAAAAAAACAAAGAGAGAGACATGAATACCTTGGGAGGCAACACACTTGGGTTGCTAAGAAAGGTACGCAATTTTGTTCTATTTAGAATTCATGATTGTGTGGTACAACGATCTTTAAATGAAAATATAATTTTTTTTTTTAGAGTGCTTCCACAACAACTATCAGGAATAAGATGGAGTTGACTTTTTACAACACAATAATTTTGATGTTGGTTATGGTAGTCAAATATGGCTTCGGCATGACCGTTGGTGTGGAGTTCAACCTTTAAGAATCATTTTTCTTGTATTGTATTGTATTGTAGTTCTACTAATAGGAATTTTTCAGTGGAATCCTTGTTGGTCAGATTTGGCGATGGGGCATGGAGGAGTTTGGATGTAAGATTCTTTCGGGACATTAATGACAAGGAGTTAGAGCTGTCGACATCATTCCTCAATCTTATAGACCCTCGTATCCCCAGTAGAGATGGTCGTGACCAAGTTTAGATGGAGATTGAATAAGAGTGGAGACATTAGTGTTCGTTCATTCTATTAAGTCTTAATGCTCAAATGTTGAACTTTTTCCTTAAAATAAAAGGCATTTAGGGGCTTAAGACTCTATTGAGGTTCTCTTTTTCTGCGTGGCAAGCGACATAGGAGAAGATTCTTTTTGTGTGGAAAGATCCTTACTTGTGGGAACCTAATTAAGGGGGGTTGTACGATTGTGAGTTGGTATTGTATGTGCCAACTGCCAACACAGTGAGGAGACAGTAGATCATCTACTGATGCACTGCACTTTTACTTCAGAGTTATGGAGCTTTGTTTTTAAATTATGGTGGAAACACCATTTAAGTCTCTATAATTTTTTGTTATAGTTAATTTTGTCCTTATATTTTGGTAGCAATTAATTTAGTCTCAGTTATTTTTAACTTGCAAAAAATTTGGTTCCTACCATTAAATTGCTAATGAAAAATGTCTACATGGCAAACAATTTGCATTGTTGGCGCACACATAACTATAATAATAATATAAAACCAAATAATTAAACATTAAAAAAGCCACCTAAACATTTTAATGAAATAAAAAAGGCCACATTGGATAACATATTCTGAAAAAATTATTTGAATGAAAAAAAAAAAAAATCAAAGAAAATGGATTTTAAAAAAAACTTCAATTTTTTTTCTTTTGTACTCTTGCACTTTCTTAACTACCAAACATGATACCTAGCAAGCATGAAACAAGACACAAATCACACATTCACACAGTTATCAAAAACACAGATCGAACAAGAAGCATCTGTGTTATTATCATATTACTATTATAAAGCTCAACTTAGGTTTAATATTATACAAATCTCATTGTTACAATATTGACTACTCAGATTTTCTCTTCTTCAACAAATAGGAGTCATGATGAATCACAAGTACCGATGCAACAACAAACCCACTCCTCCAATCACAATAACAGTTGTTTGAACTTTCAAATCTGAACAATTCAAGGGTTTTCAAAACATGAACAATTCTCAAGCACGGCGTTCATTCCTTTAGCCTATCCCAATCACCGAAGCACAAATAAAGCTTCAAAGTTTTCAAACTATTCGCTCCGATAAGCGGACCAAAGCACCGATAAAGTTTCAAAGTTTTTCAGATTACTGTGTTGCTTGCTAGGTTTAGTGTTTGGTAGCTAAGAAAGGGAATGAATACAAAAAGAAAAGAAAATAAATTGATTCGTTTTTAATTCATTTTAGTTGATTTTTTTAATTAATTTTTTTTTAGTTTTGTATTATTTGACATTGCCTTTTCATTCTTATTAAAATGCTGAGGTGGCTTTTTTAATGTTTAATTATTTGATTTTAAATTATTATTATAGCCACGTGTGTGCCAACAATGCAAACCGTTTGCCACGTAGACATTTTTCGTTAACAATTTAACGGTAGGGACCAAATTGGTTGCAAGTTAAAAATAACAGGGATCAAATTAACTGCTATCAAAATGTAAAGACCAAATTAACTATGATCCCAAAATATATGGACTAAAATGGTGTTTTCGCTTTAAATTATTTGGGATTCAGTGGATTTTACCCAAAAAAAAAAAAAAAATGATCAATCTTATATTCGGTTGGAGAAACTGGTTTGGCAAGCATTCAAAATATATTTGGAATACATTTCCATTATGTTTGATGTGACTGTATGACAGAACAGAATCAACAAATTGACTATGATCCCAAAATATAGAGACTAAAATGGTGTTTTCGCCTTTAAATTATTTGGGATTCAGTGGATTTTACCCACAAAAAAAAATGATCAATCTTATATTCGGTTGGAGAAACTGGTTTGGCAAGCATTCAAAAGATATTTGGAATACATTTCCATTATGTTTGATGTGACTGTATGACAGAACAGAATCGACAAATTTTTAAAGATATGGAAAGCATGAGGACTTAGTTCTTATCATTCATAAGATATTTGAAATATAGTTCTATTATGTTTGATGTGGCTATATGGGGGGAACGGAATCAACAAACTTTTGAGGATATGGAAAATAAGAGGACTTAATTCTTAGCATCTTTCACCTGTTCTTTATACGAGAGATCTTGCACTTGCAGGTTGCAGCTTCACAACTTACCATTCCATTGTATCATTTAGAGTCTTTGCCATTGTGTACATAATTATTCATTGACTTAATGTTTTAGACTACTTTATGTTTAAGCAATCTTTGTTTAATATATAAATATATATATATATATATATATTCCTAGTTTCTTTTTTTTTAAAGGCTCATCCTTAGGCCCCTGTACCATACTTTGTACTATATTGTACCATTGTATTAAACTAGTAATCAACATTGTATTTCTACACGTACTAAAATATGAACTGGCCTTTAAATACAGCCTCTCTCCCTCTCCTCCCAATGTAGTATTCAATACAATTTAGCAATGTATCTGTTTGGAAATAACTTATCTAACTTTTTACTGGAAGTGTGCTAAAGTATTCTTATACCTTGAAAATTTTTAAAAAACGAGAAAATGCGGAAAAAAATGAAGTTTTAAAAACCTGAACATAAAAGCTAAAATGCCAAACAGATATATATTTCTAGTTTCAACAATTTCCATTCCACACGCCCAAATTTCCTCCATAACCAAGTTGTTAGAGATATACGTACGATGCAAATGCATTTCAATAGTGCTTTTCTTTTTTTATTTTTCTTTTTTAATTGCATATAGTTTATAATTACCCAAGATTACATTGCTAATTCTTCAAGCATAGAGGTGTACTCAACAGATAACAAATACACACCCCTGATGCTTAAATGAATACTTACAATTACAAACAAATATGCAAGCACAACACTTTATTGTGATCTTGAATAACAAACAATAATAGTTATAAATGACAAGGGTTTAGGTAATCAATCAAACCTAAACCTTTTTACTTCCAGAATTTGAATAAAGATTTTTATTTCCAACCCTTCTTGATTCAAAAGTAAAAACTTACAGAAAGGTAAGCAACTGAGAAAAGTAAATATTTCTAGCTAGCATTCTCAAGCCACTGGCAATAATAATACCATTCATAAAAGCAACAAATTCATTTTCAAAATTACAACATTGCCTTTATTGCTACTTCCAGGCAAACTCTGTTGAATCAATTGGCAACAGTACCACAAATTCGTTGCCAGAAAATAAAGGAACTAACAACACCACTCTACATTTTTTTGTACTTAACCCATAAGTCTTTACTCTTTACAACGCCTATAAGTCTATGACTCTTCTTTCAAGTTTTTACAACTTCACCTATAACTCGATTCTTTCAAATTTTTTACCATTTGAAAGTGGAAGGCTTCATCTTTTACTTACTTCCGGTGCTCTTGCCATGGCAATGTGTTTCTTCAAGGAATCCAACACAAATTTGCAAGCTACTTTTTTGGCTATCCTTTTATCAGCAACTGTAGCTGTATGCTTGAACAAGATCCCATCAGCTTCAACCTTTATCGTAATGGAAGCCCCGCCCTTGTTGGTGGTCTTAATGGGTTTTTCCATGTTAAAATGCTCTTGTTGGCATAGTTCATTCAACTCTTTTGCAGGATGGAACACCACTGTTTCAGGTGTAATTAAGGGCTCCAAAAGAGGCCTCATACTCTGGAAGACTATCTCCTTATTGTATCCTGAATCAACAAGAATGGCTCCAGCCAAAGACTCTATTACATCACCCAGTACCTGTCACCAATTAGAAAATATTTGACGATTACTCAAATAAAATTACAAAAACTTGAAAATCCAAGACCTTTGTCTAGACCATAAATAAAAAAAATTAGATCAAGCGAAAAGGTGGAAAATAAGCAAAGAAGAAGAAATCAAAACTCAGCATAAAGTTTAAATAGAAACAAAAGTAAGAATTTGAATTGTAAGTTAACCTTGGGAAAAGTTGTCTGTGACTCCCATCCAAAAGTTGATTCCGAAGATAATTCCTCAAAACTGTCCACAGTTGCTACTATATGTCTATGGAGATCTTGGGACGCATGAAGAATGTGTTTATGCAGTCCATACTTCACTGCAGATCGTGCATAACAATCATTGTTCACAGAAGCAGATCTCATGTCAGTTAAAAGTTCAGGTGACAACTCAGGATATTTATTGTAGAAATGCAGGGTCATGAGATAATCCAACACCGCATCCCCAAGAAATTCAAGTCGCTGCACAAGCAACAAACCATTAATAAAGTTACAAGGAATGAAAATCAAAGAACATGTAATAAACATAAGCAGTTTAATCAGACCAAAATACAAAAAAGCCAAATCACTATTAGCTTAAGCTCATGGAACAGAAAAAAGAGAGATCATGAAAGAATATGTGTGTTTAAAAAATAAAATAAAAAAGGACCAACCATTATGCTGTTCACATATAGTGTAAACAATAGAATAAAGCTTATATGTAAGTTGACTGATGCACCATAATTCACATCTAACTTGTCATCAAATTACCTGATAACATCTTGGAATCTCAGGAAGCATGTAAGAACCATGGGTCAATGCCTCCACTAACAAGGAAGGGTCATGAAATGAGTAGTTCAACAGGAACTCCAAACGTCTGACATTTATAAGCTTCTCAGCATGAACTTGGAAGTGCCTCTCATATGGTGTAATGTAAAAATCTACCTTTATACCCATCCAATACATAAATAATAAGGCTGCTGTTTCACCACCTGTGCTAAGAAATGCACCAATTAGGGCCTCAACGACATCAGCAACTCTTTTACTTTTCACCTTCCTATTTCCCCTAACATAGATTTTTCTGTTATTGGAAAGCAACTCCTCATTTAATGCATTGCTCCCAGATTTCTCACCAGGAATGATCCACATTTTAGGATCAAAGGGCTCAGTGCGTATAAATCCCTACAATGTGAAGAATAGAAAGTAAGTCGCATATACAATTTTTAAACAAAATTAAAATTAAAACAGCTAAGGAATACTGTAATTTTGAATGCCACAAAGGGGATTCCAATAAGACCTTAAAAGTAACTACACACCTAAAATATTTTCTAAAAACAAATCAACTAAAGGAGGAGCTTTGGCAGAATTTTTTATGCTTACATCATACCAATAAGGACAGTTTACCTCCAAATTGGTTTGGAGGAAAATTCCTCCAACTCACTACGTGGCGATTTAAACAACCACCATGTGTACTTTTCACCTCATGACTTTAATTAGTCATGTGACTAGTTTTAATTAATTTAATGAGCCATGTGATTTAAAACATATGGATTCTTCAGGTACCTTGAAAAACAATAATTACACAAGGAATAGAGGGACTTCCTGAGCAAAATATAAATCAGAAAGGAAATTAAAATTTCCAAAATTGATGTTTACAACAAAAATAAGAAAAGAGGAGCTAACAAGAAAAATATACAAGACTGTACGACAAAAAAACAAGCAGAAACAGAGTGGCATGCAATTTGATGCTATCATATCTTAGAACTTCATTCTGAATGCAACACATCAACGTAACAGAACAGATTTTATTTAAACTCAACACAAACCAATTTGTAAAAACCACAAAGGGAAAAGGAAAAGGAAATATAAAAAATAAACCTTTTAGTGAAGGTGTAGGGGATGTAAACAAATAAATATACTACCACAATTTAAACATGAAGTCAACATCCTTCTGGTATTTAATTTAATGCAGAAAGAATAAATATGAAATACCAACAATAAATCTAATACATAATTTTCTTTTTTTGTGAACAGGAAAAATCAAATTCATTTCAAGAGAATGACAACACCAAGAATTCAAAGAATTAGTAGAAAACGAAAATTACCGGAATTTTGCGGCCACATCCAAACTTGCAAAGGGCTGCATTAGAAATTATTTTGTCTTTCTTCACACTAAGGAGACCCTCGTGTTGATTTTGATAGGTTTTAAAAAGCTGTTGACTAGCTGCATATTTGAGAAAAGAATCTCCTAGAGTTTCTAAAGATTCCAAGTGGAATTTCTCTTGGCATTTCTTTGTAGTAATTGCTTCCAAGACCTACCATGAAAAAATGGTTAGCACAAGTTAAAATAAAGATTTTAATATACAATTGAAAACAGAGTTAGGGACAATAATATTGTAAACTTTGAGAGAGAAAGTAAGGCCCACAGTGTAATATTATGACAGTCATGTTATGCGCACCATATAAATTTACCAATACAGAAAATTTAAGTACATAGGATATCTACAATAACAAATAAGATGCTTTATCTCTGACAAACTGTGGAGCATCAATAGAAAACACAAGAAGTTTGCCTAAAATTAGATGTAAATCCAGCTGCAGATAACTTCACAACAAGTGGATAAGACATCAGTTCCAAACTTGATTTTGAACCAAACCTAATACTTTCACAAAATGAAAAGAGATCCTATATGCTGTACCTGCCAAATGTATGGGGGAAAAATAAATTGACAGTCATCCTCAATTATCTCCAATGTTCTAACAGTAGCATACTTCATTTTCAAACAATTATTCTTTTGTGCATACTTGCTATGATAACAGACACATAATATCCTACAAGCAAAACATTATCTTCAAGTATTAACTAACATTACATGTTTTATCTTCAAGGGAACCATTCGACAAGAAGTGGATGTCACTAATTATGATCTCCACTCACCCTACCCTTGTAGCCAAAACATTCTTATAAAAAAAGGATGAACTGCCCTTCAGGACCTAACCTGTCAACCACTAGATGAACAATTATAAGAAGGATAATGTACCTTCATGGTTGGAACAAGAACATTTTGCATGCAATGATGATCCAGGGGCATCTTTTTTAGGTTGACAGCTATAAGCAGAGACTCGAGCCGATGCATGATTGACGGAACAAATGAGAAGGAATAAAATGTCGTGATCGATATTGGCGACATGATTATAGAACAAAGTTCTGGAGGCAATTCCACAAATGTATTACTTGATTCTGTGAAAAGATAAAACACGTAATTAGTTAATACAAATAATAACTAAGTTTGAAGGACACTAAAATCCTGATAAAGAAACATCACAGATCCAATCATGTCAAAAAGCCTCTAGGAAGCACGGATACTCCAATTTTGCTCACATACCCATATCCTATACGTATCCGTATAGGATACCTCTGGGATACTCTGCTTCTAAGTACTGATATGTCTGGGATACACCCATGATATGGTCATAACCCAAACTTGTGAAGATATTTATTTAAATTTTTTATATATTGGTTTAAATGTTATACGCTTATCTAGTTATCTTTTATTTACTCTTTTGGATCTAGGTTTGTATTCTAAAAACCATCTAAGGGTCACGGATTCACTTTATTATCCATTATTGGTCTTAAATTGATATATGCTTAACAATATATAAAAAATAAATATGTATATATATATATAAGTAAATGAAAATATATTTAATAATTAATTAATAGACGTATCACTGCCATATCATATTCTAGTTTTTCAAGAATTTCTGTATCACCATATTCCGTATAGTACCATACCCGTACCGGTGCATCTTAGAAAAGCCTATTCAATGAAATTTGTTCTACGTCATCCTATGAATTCTCACATGCTCCATCCTCATCAAAATATGACAATTCCACTTAAATCTGGGAAGAAAAACAAGGGTTACACCTTCCAGAGCACAAAAGGCTAGCTGACATAATCCATTTTGTTCTAATCAAATGAAAAGATATAGTATAAACACAACAAACACAAAACCTATGGGATTGTGTCAAGGCATTTTTAAAAATAATAAAAATCAAAGAAATAAATATATCAAAAGTATACCCTTTCTAGGAGAAATAATATGACCCAAAAAAAAAAAAAGTAGGATCAACAAGACACTATGCTTGAAAATTACATTAAAAAGAATAGGAATCTGTATTATAGAGAATAAAAGATACTATAATGGAGTCATTATTCCTATTCATACGATTGGTTGTAAAATTGGAATAATACCCTAGAAATGTACTTCATATATTGTATTTCTGAAATATTGTACCTATGAAATTATATTTTCACTGAGAGTAAACTATCCTATAAATTGAATAATTTTAAAATTAACATTAATGTCTAATCAAATCAATACTCGTATCGAAAAATAAAAATTGAAAAAGAAAGTACTTCGCATCCTGATTGCATAACCACAGTTGCTAGATTTTGAATTATAATGGAAAAGGTTGATGTATTTAGGTATCAAAGGGAAGGAGAGATTGATTTTTTTGAGGAATTTTTACTGAGATTTGAGGAATTTTTACTGAGAGAGAGAGTATTTTTCAAAGATTTTTTATTTTTATAATTATTATGTGCATATAAAGAGTGTATTTTTTTTTTTTTTTTCCTTTTTGCAGATATATAAATTTTTAAAGAGGAATAGTAATTTCTCAGTTTTGGGAAATAGCTAATTCCTAAGCAATAACTATTTCTCGGTTTAGGGAAATAGCTATTCCTAAGGAATAACTATGCGTCATAATGAAATGGCAACCATATGACCAAATAGTTATTCCACATGAACATACATTCCATTGCAGGAATTTTCCAACATGCTAAACATGCCCTACCTACAACTTGCTTAAATTGAAACTTAGCCAAAATATATATATATATATATATATATAAAAATAATAATAATAATAATAATACGAAGTGAATGAGTGTGACTTAGTAGTTTAGAGTACATTTTTGAGAGAGTAGAGACACAAAGAACTGGAACATGACCAAATGATTGTAAACATGCTTTGCTTGGGTTGGGAAAAAAAAGGATGATAATGTAACATAATAAGAAGTAAAGAACTTCAAACCTTTCTCTTTCTGTTTTCTGCATCTCTGAAGGTAATTTTGTGCCTGAAAAATGTGTCGCCCATAAAGCAATGATTCGTGATCAAAACACAACTTGATGCCATGTCTGTATTTGGAAAATTTCAGATTAATAACAATTTATATTGTAAAATTAAAGCATATTCCATCTGGATATATGTAAAAAAACAATATATTTTTTCATTCAATGAACTCCCTCTTCCCAATTTTGTTTGCCCTGTTTTAAAAAAATCCAACTTTTTAATGAAACGTTTACTCTATCAAAAAAATAAAAAATGTAAAACTTTTAGAATTGCCCATATAAACTATCAAGAATTCAAAGATGGATAACTGTTAACAGGAAAGTGAGTAAATTGAAGCCCATTGACAACCAAAAAAGAAATTCTAGACGACCAAAATGGGACTGAAAAAGTAATAACATACCGATCTTCATAGTACTTTTTGTAAGTAACAATTCTGCCATCCCTAAGCGTTAGAAGTGCATTTCCATTCAATCCCAGAATTCCAGTTATGTAATACACACGACCATTGTGAGGCGTATAAACCAAAGAATTACGTAGCATGCAAGTGCATACAGGACCATCTTTGGTTTGTATTCTACGAGCATAACCCTTGGAACCACATTGCACATGACATTCACAAGCTTTTCCACATGAAAACTCTGTAGAAAGAACACATTCCCAATCAATGATTGAAGGTCTGAGATGTTTGCCAGTGGCTGGGAGCAAAAGATAGTCAATCTCATGATTATCATCAAGACAATATCCGTCCAAAACCTCCTTTAACTTGTTCAAATTACGATCTATAAGAACTCTTAAAACAGTTATCTGAAACCTTCTGCACAAAAGGACCTGCAAACAAAATTTTACAAAAAGAGACAAATTTCTCATAAATTTATTCAATACGCCAGTTAAATAAAGCAAAGTAGAGAGAGAGAGAGAGAGAGAAATCACCTGATCTGGTGTAAGATGAATCAAACCTACATATTTAAAATTCACTGTCAAACTACCCTTGTCAACATCCAAGTCAAAATGAAAGCTTCCAATATCAGGTTCTAATTCACTTCTCATGACAAGAACAATATCATGAACTGGAATATCATAACTAAAGATCTCCTTCAACTCTATTAAGTAGCAATAATACATTATATTAGAAGTCTTTGTACAACAATCAACCAGTTCAGGTGGGAAGTAACAGGGTTGCTCATCATTATAAGGTTCTTTCCCTGCACATCAACAGTTACAGACAATAGCATAAGTACCAATAATAAAAGTTCAAAAATAAAAGGTTTTGTTTGGGGTTTGGGGGGGGGGGGGGGGGGGGGGGTGGTGTTGGTGATGGGGGAAGGCAAGGAGCGCAGACTTCTCCCAATGTTATATAAGAAATTGCAAGTATAATATTATAGACAGTCAACGCATGGAGACATAAATGCTACAACATGATAATATTACCATTCTCTTGTGCATCAGCTTCTTCCACAACGATATCTGGAACAAGATTGTCCGTCAATGCACCAATCTCATGAAGTTGCTTGCATGCTTCAAGACAGGCAATCTGCTTTAAAATTTTTGGTTCAACATCCCGTTGTACAACAACTTCAGGTAATGGACAACTCATGGGAAGATGTAGAGTATGAGTCATCTTATCCCACCTTGGAGCAGGTTTAAAATAGCTAGAGGAAATAAAAGAAGGCATCAAGTCAAATACACAGGAAATATGAAGTTAAGAAGTTAGTGAACAACATACATGGCAGCTTAGAAAATAAAGATTACTAGAAGTATTAACTAACCAATCCGAAGGGAGCCGCGAGCAATAGAAGTATATTAATTCAACACTAGAGGTAAGAGTAACAATTGCTCCAGTGCTTTGAACACGATAAAATTCCTCATCATTTGAATCACATTTAAGAGGTGAGCAAGGAAGCGAAGCATGAAGTAAGGACTCCTTTCTCATAATATCTCCACTAGCAAGATATTTCTTCAGTCGAGATTCAGTAGCACCATCCCCACTGTAAAATTTTAAATTATCAAAAGAGGGTACCAAATACCAATAGCACACCATATATGTTCAGAATAAGCCAGATCAACAACTCATTCATAACAAGAAACAGTAAATCTGAAGGTAGAAGGAAGAGAGAAAACTTACTGGCACTTCTTTAAGAGCAGTGACCGAGACTTAAGTCAGAAACAAATTACAGGTAGAAATTTTCAGATAAGTTTTTAAAAATGCATCTGAACGAACCAGGTCTGAAAGGACGTTACCTCTTCAACATTAACAAATAATCTGAATTTTGCATTCTAGCTCGGCCTCGAGACTGTATGAAACTACAAACAGTGGAACAAGGGTCAAATCTAATAACCAAGTTGCAGCTTTGAACATCTAAACCCTCTTCAAGAATTGATGTTGCAACAATGACGTTAACCTATAAACACATTTTACACCCACAATCAAACAAGGAAATTAGCGACAAACACATTTTTGGAAACTACATAGAGGAGGAAAAAACATATACCACGCCTTTACGAAATTCTTCCACAATTTCGTTTTGTATTTTCCTTGTTTGGGATTGCAACCTGGAGTTATTCCCTGCAATGTATTTAGACTTCCAGCTGCCATATTTCGGAAGCAACTCGTTCAATAGATAATGTAAGACAACGGCTGCAATGACCCTTTCCACAAAAACTATACACCGAATATCCTTTAAATCCCTGTATTTACATAATGCATGGTAAACTCATCAATGTGCAATGCCGTACAATTGGAACGTAGAAAATTGTCGGAATGAATACTTCTATTATCTTAAACAAGGCAAAAGAAAAAAAAATGCTCCACATTCTGGTTGAATCATGCCTTCTCTAGAAATGAGACAGAAGGATTTAAAAAAAAAAAAAAAAAAAAAATCCTTATAGAATCATGACATAAAGCTCAACTTTGTCAAAATTTATTAATTTTGCATCACAATTAGAATATAGGCCATTCATGCCTCCTTAGAATAGTTATTGTGTTAGAGCAATCAGTGTTTCCTATGAATGCAGGAAAAAATGCTCTCCAGCTTTCAGGTATTCAAGACTCCAATTGGAAATCCTAGAGTCTTAAGACGTTATTGTAAGATATAAAATCACAAACATCTTTCACAATGATAAGGATGATGCATATCATGCCAACCTGTATTCAAGAAGAGATTCAATGAGACATCTAACTTTTGAAGTTAGAAGCCCTGCATCCATACTGGCGCTAATGTTATCACCAATAGACCACCCTGGACCTGAAGTAATGAGAAAGAAAGAAGGAATGTAAGCAACAAATAACAATAGAAAACAGCAATTCTTTTTTAGAAAGGAAATACCTGAAGGAACACAAGCTGCAAATGCCTTGAAGGAATCCGAACTGAAATTTTTGACAATTTTTTCACTAAGAACATCCAATTTCCCCCACGAAATTGAGCCAGTTTCATTGCATAAGTCAAATTCATTGCATAAAAAAGACTCTGCAGCCTGTTACAGAAGTGCACAATCAGTGATGTCTGCTATGCCAGCCATTGACAAATAGAAAAGCGAAAAACAGACAGTATAAATACCTTTAAAGCCAACCAAATACCTAGTTCATCCCAGCAGAATAATAAAGCTAACCAAATCTTTGTTATCTTTTTGCTTGCAGAATCTTTGGTAGATTCTTTGAGATCAGAGTTTTCCAGTGAGCGTTCATGCTGAAAGAAGTATATATACTATTAGAACTTTCAAAGAAGCAAATTAGTGCTTTCCAAGTCAAAACTTATCAAATTTTAAATAATAATAACATTAATAATAATAATAATAATAATTATTCGTATAATAACTACATGAAGAGTACGTATAACTGGCTTTATCTTTAAAGAATGAAAGTTTAAATTTCCTATCAAAAAAAAAAAAAGAATGAAAGTTTAAATTTACTTATGAAATGCAGAGGTTTCAAGAACTTTTTTTTGATACAAATAATAATTTTATTTCAAAGAGCAAAGCTTAAGCACACAGGATGTGTGCTCAAGCTTTTCTAAAAGAATACATAAAGAAGAAATTAAATTTCAAGAACTATAACTACTAGGAAGCGGATTTTTGACACAAAGAATGGTCTACATGATGACATCAAGTACTCCCCCAACTTACAATGAATTACAGAGCACCATTGCATTTTAAATATAAACTAAAGAATAAGATGTGGTCCATTTTTAAAGAATTTTTCATGAAGAACATATTACAGTTTCAAAACTGCAATTTTACATAAAATATACTCACCTTTTCTTTTAAAACCTGCAACTTATTACCTAACTGAGCATGTAGAGTGGATTGAACTTTCCAGTCTCTGTAAAATTTAAACTTCGGAGTCGAAAATGGTATAAACTGAGCAAGCACAGATTCACTAGCACATGTATAAACCTTCAACCAACAGACAGGGACGAAAAAGCAGTCAATCAGTTTACCCACAAAAATTAATATGACAGTTTGGTAGACAAACACACAAAAAGAGTAAGAGAAGACAAACTTATACACAAAAGAGCATAAGCAACCTTTGAATTCATCATGGTCTCAAGTTCGTTAATCTTTTCCCAGAAAGAGAATTCAGAGTCTCCACCTAAACCCAAATAAGGGGGAAAATTATTAAAAAGCAATGATAGATTTTCACCAACAAAAAAATTATTAGAAGGATTAAAAACCACTAAAAATTAATAGTAGTAATATTAAATTTTTTCAAAGGTTGCATACTTTTTGACTTTATGGGGGAAGCAGTCATCCCAAATATTCTAGGAATATCAGATTTAGCAGAATCTAACTGGCGGTGATAGAACTCCTGCAAATGCATTCAAAGTATTTCATATATAACAAAAGAATGTGTTTCATGGGTAACAAGCAATAACAAAGAAACAAAAACTCGCATTATATAATCATAAGTGACAAATTGACTGAATCTGAAAGCAATGCAAATTCAAAACCTCCAACAATTGCATGCATCATGCATACAAAAACCTCTAAATATCATGCATTTCCATCGCAACACAAACTCCAGAAAACTTGTGACCTCCATAACTAATTTTTACACATGAACTTGCCTCTTCTCCAATATCTGTAAGATTGCAAAGAAGCTATTGGAAGGGATAAAAAAATCTTAATGCAGCAACAACCAATCTATACACAAACATTCTATAAGACAATACAAAATAAAACATCTTTGCCAATGCCTGTAAAATCATGAGACTGAACATTTCACCTTTTTGGCATTAACCACCAAGAGTATTTTATCACTTTACTGGATCCAGGAAAGATATACCAACAGCATAAAAGACTTTTTCTTATCCATTGTATATGAAGAAACCCAGTGATCTAGATAAACTATTGTCACCAAACTTTACCCCCACCCTGAATTACCCATCATGCCAAGGTCAATCAAAAGACTGAAGCATATCCAACCTCCAATAAGCATTCAATATGATTGCACATGTTTATATCAAAATCCTTCCAACAGAAAAATCAGTTAAGAATACAAATACATGTAAGATCAACAGACACAAATCAAAATAAAAAGGCTTATATATGCACAAAACAAGCTAATAAAGTCCTGACATAGTTTTCTCTCCTGATCAGCCTTAAGCCATGTAGAAATGGAGTATTCATCTTCTGATATATCTTAAGTAATGCATAAGATCGAGAAATCGTCTCATCCAACATAAGATAAATTAGCACTAGAAACTACTGAGAAGTTGGAATGCTGTCACAAACATGAGAAAATTTTTATCCCCCAAAATTAAGAAGTCAACCGTATTTTGTTACGGAATTTTTCAGTGAATAAATACTTAAGCACAATGATAATAGCTAAGATGCTAAAAAAGTAATGGCAATACAAAAAAAATTAAAAGTTATAAACAACTTACCGTCAAAATGCAAGCATATGGGTGTTTGCCTCTTGCATGGTGGCATTCATCAAATATTAAAACTTTTATCATGGTTAGGTTGAAAAAGCTATGCCTCAAACCATGAAGCAAAATTGCAGGTGTCATCACGAGCACCTAATGCACAAAAAAAAAAATTACTTCATTAATTAGGTTAAATTAAATTTTTTTTTTTTTTATAAGTAATAAAGATTTATTGATATAAAAAAAGAGACACCCCCAGTACACAGGGAGTATACAAGGGTGTATATATCAAATACAAAAATTACATAAATCAAGTAAATCTAAAATTGAAGAAAAAGGTTGGTTTCTCCACACTGAGAACCAGTCCAATAAGGTTCTAAAAAATAATAGCTTGAGATCTGGCATAGAACGCTCACTGTCTTCAAAACACCTACTATTTCTTTCGTCCCAAATACACCACATCAAACAATAAGGAACAACAATCCATATATATTCATTACGATGGCGACCAAATCGACCTTACCAGCAAGCAAGAAGCTCAACAATAGACATTGGCAAAACCCAAGAAACTCCAAATAAACCAAAAACCACATCCCATAGCTCCATAGCAATCGGACAATGAAGGAATAGATGGTCAACAGTTTCACTATTACACTTGCACATATAACACCAATCCAAAATGCATACCTTTCTTTTCCTTAAATTGTCAATTATTAGACATTTCCCCCTGTCAATAGTCCATACAAAGAAAGCCACTCTAGAAGGAATCTTCTACTTCCAAATGCTCTTCCAAGGGAAAAATTGTTCACTATGGCCAGCTAGAATATGGTAATACGCACTAACCATAAACCCCTTACTCTTATCAAGTAACCAACATCTCTTATCCTCCCCAATCCCCCTTACAAGAGTGCCATAAATGGTATCCATGAAGCTCCAAAAAGCTTCCAAATCCCGATTATACACATCCCTACAAAAATGTATATCCCAATGAAAGACTCCATTGGTGTACTCATTAGATCAACCACACTTGCCTCTTTGTTTCAACAAATCCTATATAATTCAGGATAGCAGTCTGCAAGAGAAGATGTTCCACACTATCGATCTAGCCAGAACTGCACTTTTGATCCATCTCCAATTTCATACAAGATAAACAGAGATAAAGAGGGCCACCCCCGTCTAATATTTTTCCACAAACTAACTCCATATGGACCAGAGAATGAGCTAGAACACCCACCACCCCATTCACAACCATACTTCACCTCTATCACTTGTCACCAAAGAGCATCCCTTTCTTGCCCAAATTTCCATAACCACTTCCCTAATAAAGCCACATTAAAAATTCTCAGGTTCCTAATCCCCAAACCACCTGAAGAAAGTGGAGCACAAACAGTAGCCCAATTAACAAGATGAAATTTGGACTCATCCCCTAGGCCACCTCATAGAAAGTTCCGTTGAAGTCTTGCAATTCGGTTAGCCACTGAAGTAGGAATAGGAAATAAAGAAAGAAAATAAGTAGGTAGATTTGAAAGAGTGCTTTTAATTAAAGTGACTCTACCTCCCCTAGATAAATAAAATTTTTTCCAACCTACTAATTTCCTTTCCACCTTCTCCAAAATTGGATTCCATATTGTCTTGTCCTTGAATTTTTCCCCCAAAGGAAGACCCAAATATTTCATTGGAAGAGACCCTTGCTTACAGCCTAGGACAGCCACCAAAAGCTCAATGTTATGAACTGCCCTCACAGGCACCAGTTCAGACTTACCCAGGTTTATCTTCAGACCCGACACAGCCTCAAACCAAATGAGCACCATCTGGGATTAAACTCATGATCACACCCTCCAACCCTTGTTTATGGGAAGAGGAGATGCCATTTGATCCAAAGACCATTGGCATTGAGTATGATACATGTTGCCAAAATAAGGAGATTACATTGTACTTTGACCCCAAACTCTACAAAGTTAGAGCACCTTCATGCACAAAATAAAAACATATCTCCACGTCGAAGGTGGTAAGCAGGAAACTCATTGTGAAAACAGCATATAAAGATGGTTATTTATTATTGAAATTTGTTAGCAACCCACACAGAATGTCATATAGCATAGTTCTCATGCAAAACTCCTGAAAAAGCATTAGATCAATCACATAAATATGATTTATTTTTCTTCTAATTAAAGTATATATAGAGAGAGAAAAAAAAATTGCACCTCGTTTTTTTCTGTTTCTTGCTTCCAAGTGGCAGCATCCCAGAAGTCAACTCCCATATCTCCCCAATACGTGCCCACTTTCAAGTCAGTATTCATTTCCACCGCTTTAGCTTGCTAATAATAAAGAGATGGAGAAGGTTTTAAAAAGATTCAATATATTTTTTTCTTCAACAGATGCTGTCTCACAATTCCAGAATTTCAAGTCCATGTTATAATGTGAATGAGAATGATAAACTTCTTAATTTCAGCGTCGGTATCCATATCTAACTTCACTGCTAAAAAATGAATAGGAAACAAAAGTTTACTTTTCAATTTAAACCTGAATCCCAAATTAAAAAATTCAAACTTCCATATCAATGCCATAGATATGCAGGGGACACATCAAGTTCAAAAATTCAAAATTTTCAAGAACCAAAACAAACAAGTGCAATTTTTTTTTTCAATGCTACCCAACATTAGAAACGAAACAAGAATGGTACAGGCAGTGCATAATATTTTGTCTTTCTTTGTTAAATTGCAAGTGCATCTTTTATCTGTTAACACCTATCTCTAACAACTTTAAAAGAGAAATGTGATTCATTCCATTAAAACCCAATACTTTCAAGGCATTTATTGATCCCTACATGTGATGAATCCCATTTAAATAAAAAACCTAATGCCTTCAATGCATAAACAATTACATATGCCTATTACATACATGTGATTATGTATACAATGAGAAAGAGAGGAAGTTAACAGTTGGCATACTTGAGAGACCAACACAACTTGGGGAACTAAGAAGACTGCAATGAAAGGCGAAGGCTTGCGGAGAAGATAGGCAAAGCTGCGCAGAAGCATAATAGCAATCAGAGTCTTGCCAGAGCCAGTCTCCAAGAACACTACAGTGTTCTTCTTGATTGCCATCTCTAGAGCTTCAAGTTGATAACTGCAACATAACACAACCGATATAAATAAACCAAGAAAACATAAACAACTTCAAAAGACCTCTTCCTAGTCCCTTATCTAGGAGATGAAGCAAACTAAAAATAAAAAACATAAATAAATAAAACCCTTTTTTTATTATTTCTTTTCCTTCATTTTCCCATCAACCAAACAAGGATAAAGAAACTGAAAACCCACCAAACAGTTATACTGCCACAACTGCCCAATTTAAGAGACATTTTTATAAATAAATTAAAAAAAAAAAAACAAAATTAAGGAAAGCAATTTCAAGAAATACTGATGATCCACCAACTGGGTGAGGGGAAGATAGTGGAAAATCAAAGTTTGATGAAAAAAGTTTTTTTTTTTTTTTTTTCATCAGCGAAACAATAAGGAAAAAAAAATTTGAAGAACCACCTTCTAGCAAATGAGAGAGGTTCAGCAGAAAGTTCCTGGGGTCTGTCTACTTCCATAATTGCAGAGGTTCAATGGCTTTTCTGCTTCACTCTGTACACCATTATTAATCAAAACAAAACCAGTGAATCTGAATGAACCCAACAAAAAAAAAAATATATATATATATATATATATCAAACCCAATTCTATATACTCTCAGAGAGACTAAAAATAGAAAAAAGATTCAGTGTCTATGAAACTTAACAATATAAACCAAAGTTGAGAACTTGAAAAGTCAGTGAGTGATGAGTGTGATCGCAGAGAAAGAGAGAAAGGGAGTTACAGAGAGGTTTGAGAGAGTGAAGCAAATACAAAAGGCAATATATACCTGATGGGTGATGAAGATGATGATGGAATAGTGACGACTGAAAGGCTGGAACTTTTGAACTCCTTGCAAAGGAAGGAACTTCCAGCCTAAGTCTTGAAAAAAAAACACTATGAATATATGATGGTATGGGTACTTTTTTTTTTTTTTTTTTTTGAGAAAGTGATGGTATGGGTACTTAAAGACACAGACCCAATAGTTTCTCTTTTTAGTTATTCAGACCCCACACAGACATAGGTTGGGTTTGGGTACTGCATTTTGCGTCTACGTCTCCAGGCAAAAAACGCGTTTCAGGTTTTTTATTATTATTTTTTTTTATGCTCGCGCACAGCTTTTAAGAGCCAGTGCACTGTATTTTTTAAAAAGAGTGCACTGTTTGAATACTGTTTATCATTGTTTGTGTACTGTTATATACTGTTTACAAATCACACAACCACACAGAAAAAAAAAAATTTATTAAAAATGGATCTCACGATATTATTTACATATTTAAAAATTATTTTATTACAGTGTTTTTAATTTTCAGTTTTTAATAAAATAAACTGTATCCAAACGGACTTATAGTCTTTCTCTTTCCGCTCATGTGATGGAAATAGAGAGTTACTAGGAAAGTGATGTCAAGGGAAAGGTGGTGCGTGTGTGAGAAAATACGTGAGTATAAGGATCTGTTTAGATATTGTTTATTACTAAAAATTAAAAACTGAAAATACCATAACAAAATAATTTTTAAATATATGAATAATTTCGTGAGACTCAGTTTTAAAAAAAAAATTATTAAAATCTGTACTTACGTGGGAAAACACAAATGCTATCCAAACCAATGCTAAATGTGTGTTTGGATACCGTTTATTTTGCTGAAACTGAAAAATTAATGCTGAAAGTACTGTAAATAAATGTAAAAATTAGTTGAAATAGTATAGTGAAGCTCATGAATAGTGCAAAAAAGTATTGTGAGACCTATAAATAATAACAAAAATAAGCTGAATAGTGAAATAATTTTAATTTTTCATTTCAATCCAAAGACACACTAAAATTAAAAGTCATCTATGAGCATGTTTATTTATGGGATAGAAGAATATCATTTATTTTTGGATTACTACTACTTCTATTATTTTGGTTTCTTCATCAAATATTTAAATCTTTTTTTTTCTTTCTAACTTTTTATTCAAAAATATTTATCCAAAATTTTCTAACTTTTCATTAAAATTTTTATTTAATTTCTTATTAATATTTACAATTTTTTAATGCAAATTAATATTTACTACAATAATTTAACAAACAAAATATATCAAATTTTGATATAAAAAAATGAAAAATACTAGTACCAAGGGTATATTAGAAATTTAAATGGAAAATTCAAATGCTAAAAGAACGGTGACTTATGCTGGATTATATTTTAAATATAATCAAATTTAGTAGCATATTTATGCTCTTCGATATGATTTTGTGAGATATTGTCAAGTATCAACTTAGTAAGTTATTAATTAAGTAATTTAATGCATTGAGAATATATTATTCAATTTTTCATTGTACTTTCTAGCATTGTGATGCCTCAAAATTTTTTGATTTAATTGTATGAGTATGAGCCGTGCAAGCACTTGATGAGTCCCACAAAAGTGTTACTAGGCGAATCTCACGAATATAAGTAACTAGTCGCTAACCCGTGCGATGCACGGAATATATTTCACTTTACTTAAAATAAAATTTAAAATGAAAAAACATCATAACATATCAAAATAAACATAAAATATACAATATTCATCGCAAAATGTTATTTGAGAATAAAATTACCATCAAAATGATATAAAGAAAAATTTCATGTCCAAACAACTCATCAAGGTGGAATCTGGTTATTACTAAGATCCTATATTCAATTTACCGGAAAGATATCATGTCAGTTTTGATCTTCATTCTCTTTTTGCATATTAATTACTACTTTTAACTTCTATGTAAAATTTTGCTTTAACACAATTGTTATCTTGAGATAAATCTATAGTTATCTCATCTTTACTACTGGTACTCATCCCATGTCTATCGCCATTGTAACCGTAAAACATAAAATCATACCTATTGAAGAAGAAATTCAAAGTAGTTCATCTAGCATTACACCAACAACATTCAAGGCAAAATCCTTCCTATGAAGGGGGAAAAAAATCAATCATCCATGAAAACAAAGATTCATAAACTGAAGAAGTTCAAGATAATTTTAGAACTTGTCAAGATATATAACCACAAACCAAAAATTTTAAGAACCAAAAGGGGATTATCATAAGAAATAAATGTGCCTTAGTTTGTATATGAATTTAATTTGTGGAAAATTTATAGCCACATACCAAAAGATTTAAGAACCAAAGGGGGATTATCATAAAAAATAATTGTGCTTCAGAATTTGTATAAATTTATTGGAAATTCAACGGTGATTTATGAATAGCACACTTGATTATCAAAAGCAAATTCCTAACTTCAAATTAAAGGGTTGCATGTTCTCTAACTCAAATTTCTATATCACAACTGCAAATAATAATTATATAAAACTGATACAAACCATGCACAGACAATCAATAGGCTTTGTTGCTGGTCTTAAGCACTAAGATTTGAATCGCATTGTAATCATAACTACATAATACATAATTAAATGTCAAGACTTTCTAGGGCTTCACATATACTTCTTTAGGATCCTCTACAACACTTGTAGCAATGCAAAAGTTAAAAATAAAAAATAAAAATAAAAAGTAGTAGAGATTGCAAACAGAGAAGAGAGAGTACCAAGTTTTTGTTGGGTTTTATGCTTCCACACCTTGGGCTGGAAGACATAGGTTGCAGCTTTGATTTTTCTCCAAAAAATAGAGATGCTTCATCTGCCATATACAATATAAAATAATTAATAGAATTTCAACTCAAAAACCAAACCCATAAAAACACTATCAAAATATAGAGATTAACCCAAATACTTATAAGAAAATCAATTCTAAACATAATAAAACAATAAGATAGAATGAAAATTTCAGGCACATATGAAAGTAAATAAAAAAAGACAAAACTTACGCTTTGAGTTTAGGGTTTTGAGATGGTAATTGCTAGGGTTTTAAGGAGAGAAGAGATTTTGGTATTTTTATGCAAAAAACATTATTTTAGGTCTAGGTGATTTATTTCCTTGTTTTTAGGCTCTTTTAATGTTTTTTTAGGTCAAATTTGGTTCCTATTATGGTTAGGTATTAATTAGGACTTATTTTAGAATATATTTTCTTATCCATCAAGTTTTATGGAGCCCTTAAATAGGCCTCCAAGTTTGTATACGTTTTTCAATATTATTGTTATAAGATATAAAACCTAAAATAAAAAGAATCAAAAATAAAAAGAAAAAGAAAATAGTGATGATGTGGAAAATTGTGAGAATTTCAAAAGTTTCGGTTTTATATATATATATAGATTACGAGGAACATAAATTGTAACTAGTTTAGCCCTTTGAGGACAGCATATGTGACTATTTTTTCCTTAGATTGTAATGAAATTCTTATGATTTATTTTCTTATGATATTATGGCTCAGAATAGTGTTTTATCACTTTTATGTGTAATTATAACATACATATTTAATATTGAGATATAATCTTTTATCATTCTCAAAAAATAAAAAAAGAGATATAATCATTTAAATTATAGACTTTTTGTGTACATAGACTTTTTATTAATCGTAATGTCATTCCTGAATTTTTAGAATTATCATCTTTATGTACATAATTGTGGGGCTCAAAGATTTGGCAACCCCGGCCCACTCCATATCGGGCCCAACGCCCATGCCGAAGACAATGCAGTATCCGAGGATGAGCGGGGGAGGCCCAAATTGTCAAGGAGCATCGCCGAGGACGACCATGTCCTCGGCCGGCCGATATTGAAGAAGGGAAGCTATCACCCACACATTAAATGTATGCAGCTGACACTGTGGCTGCATTAATGGAGAATTGATCATTGAACAGTGATGTCTTGGTTACTTCAACTAACAGAAAGTCTAAGAAGGCGGCTGATGGGACAGGCCCTCCGACACAGGCTTAGATGATCAACAAGTGGAAGGCAGAGATCAACTGAACAAGACTATATAATATAATGAACTCCTAGAAGTAAAGGGGGTCAGGGTTTTCGGGGTGTTCAAGGACGACCCCAACTTCCACTAACACTTAGGAAGGAGCTCATCGGACTGGGCCGAGAACGAACTTCTCCTTAGAAAACTTAGCCGAATCTCACTTGATGATCTTGTAAACCCACATCAACCGTTGTATCTTTCACTAATGCCTAGTCCTTCTATCCACTCTCTACAAATTTATTGTATGGGATCACCTGGGCTTGGGTCTACTCATCCCCAAGAAGGAAGTGCCCGAACCAGGTCCTTACAATTAGCACCATCTGTAGGGAGAACTTAAGGATTAGCGAGTGCGATGGTTGGTGCGAAAGGATCAATAACAACACTTCTTCCAAGTTAAAAAAAAAAAAAAAAAAAACACAAAAAAAAAAAAAACACAAAAAAAAAAAAAACACAAACAACGGCAACGCACTCATTCAGAAAGCAATCATCATAAAGAAATGAAAGATTCAAGAAGTAAAGTAAACGAAATGGGACTACTTCTTTATTAAGTTAAGAAAAGTTACATTATACAACAAATGCTTAAGCAAGCTTGTTCTAAAACTAACTACGAAAGTAAATGCTTAGATAAGCTTGTTCTAAAGCTAAAAAAAAAAAAAAAAAAAAAAAAAAAAAAAAAAAAGAGGCCTAGGCAGGCATGTTTTAAAGCTAAGCTAAGCATGGAGGGAGAGGCGGAGACAAGCATATTCTAAGACCATCCACAACTCCCAAGCCAACATGGGCGGCACAAGGAAGGAGAAGGAAGAAGAAGCCGCGGCGCCTGACAGTCCCATCTCAAGGTTTCCCCTTGATTCTCTCCCAGTCCCACGACAACCGGGCGCCGGCGAATCACTACCAGCTTGGAAGGCCGGTAGATCCGCACGCAGAGGAGAGACGTTATGTTCCTTTCGGATCTCCATCCTAACTGCAAAGGGAGTCCTCTCTCTGACTAGATTGAAAAGAAGGAGGGTCTTTGGCCTCTGCTTATTTCGCCTCCACTGTGCTGTCCAGGATCGAGGTGGTATTCTCAGCTCTTGAAGGGGGCTCGGCTTCCTTGTCCTTACCCTTTTTCAGGGCCACTCCATCTCCTCAAGCACAAGTCACTATTTTGGTAAGGCCCTTGAAAATGCCCAGAAAACGGAGAGCATTGATCCACTATTGAATCCAAGTGTTTGTGAAATTTAAAGAAAAGATTACCCCAAAATGCTTTATATAGAAGGCAAGAGCTGGTGAAAACCAACCTGCACAGAATCCTAAAGAAGAATTACTGGAGGAATTAACTCCACCCAATTTTCAAAGAGTTTACCAGCCACCGGATCCTCGTAAATCAGCAAGGATATTAATGAGGATATGCCTCGCGCACCGAAGCGTCAAGCGCATTACTCGAATAGCCCAAAAGACGCCTCGTAATTGGAAGTGGCGCGCTGGGCCAAGGAGCCAAACCGAAGAAGGGTCCCCCCTCGGTGGAGCAAGCTCAAAGCCGCTATCACTCTAAGGGCAGACCCCCCAACGCTGAAGATGAGCTCCCTCACTCCAAGTAGTAAAGAAAACTCCAAAGTACTAGACAGAACCAAGGTCTTGTATGGTCCTTGGACTCAAAACTATGGGGAAACTAGTTACTTCAGAAGACAGGTGTTAGACAGAACCAAGGTCTTGCATGATCCTCGGACTTAAGCCTACGAGGAAACTAATTACTTCAAAAAGAACTAAGTACTAGACAGAACCAAGGTCTTGCATGGTCCTTGGACTCAAACCTGTGGGGAAACTAGTTACTTCATTTGACAAGTATTAGACAGAACCAAGGCCTTGCATGGTCCTCGGACCCAAGCTTATGGGGAAACTAACTACTTCAAGAAGAATTAAGTACTAGACAGAACTAAGATCTTGCATGGTCCTCGGACTCAAACCTATAGGGAAACTAGTTACTTCAAAAGACAAGTGTTAAGACAGAACCAAGACCTTGCATAGTCCTCGGACTCAAGCCTATGGGGAAACTAATTACTTCAAGAAAAACTAAGTACTAAACAGAACCAAGGTCTTGCATGATCCTCAGACTCAAACCTATGGGGAAACCAGTTACTTCAGAAGACAAGTGTTAGACAGAACCAAGGCCTTGCATGGTCCTCGGACTCAAGCCTATGGGGAAACTAACTACTTCAAGAAGAACTAAATACTAGACAGAACCAAGGTCTTGCATGGTCCTCAGACTCAAACCTATGGGGAAACTAATTACTTCCAAAGACAAGTGTTAGACAGAACCAAGGCCTTGCATGGTCCTCGAACTCAAGCCTATGAGGAAACTAACTACTTCAAGAAGAACTAAGTACTAGACAGAACCAAGGTCTTGCATGGGCCTCGGACTCAAACCTATGGGAAAACTAGTTACTTCAGAAGACAAGTGTTAGACAAAACCAAGGCCTTACATGGTCCTCGGACTCAAGCCTATGGGGGAACTAACTACTTCAAGAAGAACTAAGTACTAGACAGAACCAAGGTCTTGCATGGTCCTCGGACTCAAGCCTATGGGGAAATTAGTTACTTCAAAAGATAAGTGTTAGACAGAACCAAGGCCTTATATGGTCCTCGGACTCAAGCCTCTAGGGACACTAATTACTTCAAGAAGAACTAAGTACTAAATAGAACCAAAGTCTTGCATGGTCCTCGGACTCAAACTTATGGGGAAACTAGTTACTTTAGAAGACAAGTGTCAGACAGAACTAAGGACTTGTATGGTCCTCGGACTCAAGCCTATGGGGAAACTAGTTACTTTAGAAGACAAGTACTAGACAGAACTAAGGTCTTGCATAGTCCTCGGACTCAAACCTATGGGGAAACTAGTTACTTCAGAAGACAAGTGTTAGACAGAACTAAGGACTTGCATGGTTCTCGGACTCAAGCCTATGGGGAAACTGTTCACTCATGAAAGACCAAATGTCAGACTGAACTAAGGTCTTGCATGGTCCTTGGCGTCAAACCTGTGGGGAAACTAGTTGCTTCAAGGGAATAAAAGTATTAGACAGAACCAAGGTCTTGCATGGTCCATGGACTCAAACCTATGGGGAAACTAGTCACTTTAAGAGGATTTAAGCACTAGACAGAACTAAGGTCTTGTATTGTCCGCGGACCCAAACCTGCGGCGAGGCTGACCGCTTTGGTTCTAGTAATGAGCACTGCAGAGGACGGTGACCTCGACCTACCATGGTTCTAAGCTGAAAACCAGAAGGAGGTAGATCTCCATCTACATAAACCTCTATGCACTGTTATAACCATCGATGTGGTCAGCTGAAGCACAATTAATGCCAGAGTTGTGCAAGTAAAAAAAAAAAAGAGTAAGTAATAATACAAACAGGACAAACAAGAGAAAATGAAATACGCACTTCATTGAATCATTAAGAGCTACACAAGGCAAAAGTGCCATTACAATGTTTAAAAAAAAAAAAAAAAAAAACAAAGCGAAGGCGCCATGGAGGATCATTCCTTCAGCTCTATCTCAACTCCTCCCTCAAGAGGCTGGGCAGAAGAGGTCTCAGGATCCCTGCAACCCTCGCTCGGGATTACAGCCTGGGGAAGGTCAACTGGAAGAGATGTCTCCTCAACGTGAAGGGCTTGAACATCAGCTAAAGGATCCACAGCCTCCCAGAGCGCATCCGCAGTGGGACCCTTGCTTGTCTCAACGGCCCTAGGAGGATCAGCTTCCTTGGCGGGCTCGTCCGAAGTGGTAGCAGCCAGGGCATTTTCGTCAGGAACAACCCTAACTCCCTTGGGAGTCACCTCGGCCTCGAGGCTGGGAAGAGTAGCCTCACGAATGGTAGGAGGGTAGTACACACTCTCAACCTTCCACAGGTCAGATGAAGCCTCAACACTTGCTTGTTTCAAGGCTTCATTCCACACCTGAGAACAATAAAGTCTGCATACCCCAGGCATTTAAGCTCTAATGGTGGCTTCTGTCTCAGTTACTCCTGACTCGTAGGCCTCTTGCGCAGCCTTGCCTTTGGAAACCTCAGCCTCGGCCCTGGCAGACTCAACCTCTTCCTTGGCTTTTAGAGCCTCGTCCCTGGTAACTCCCCAACGCCTCTGGCCCTCTCTGCCTCGAGCACCCTCTTTTCTAGGGTCGAAATCTCCTCTCTGGCGACCCTCAACTGATCCTCTACCTTAAGTAGGCGCTCCGTTTGATCCAGGGCCTGCTTTTGGGCACTAGCAAGGCCTGATTCGGCGATGTCTCGAGCCTTCTTCATTTCCTCCAACTGCTCCCTCACCTTTGAAAGATCGGCCTTGGAGGCGTTGAAGGTCCGCGCAGCATCTAGCAACTTGTTACGCTCTAAGCCCGCGACCTTGCTTTGGCTACTGGCTATATCCTCCAACCTAAAGGTAGCCTAGATAGCCTGCCAATTAAAACCAATGCGTGATAAGTGAGGAGCCAAAAGGCAGGAAATCAAGAGAGTCACAAGTGATCAGAAAACTTACCATGCCCAAGCATTGTTTGAGGCCAAGGAAGACCTCATTGCTCCTTAGAACCTCCAGCTGGGCCATGTCCGTAGGAAGCAGCAAGGACCTCCCCAATGCGTTAGCCACATGCGCACCTTCGCCCCTTCGAGGATCCCTGAGGGAGGCATCGTCCATCAAGGGCTTCCCATGGAGCATGGGGGCAAGGAGCCAAGCCTGGGCCTCGAGCTGGACGATGGCCTATTTTTCCTGACCTCGACGTCCTGCTCTCAGCTGCTTTGACGGCTGCCGAACGTTGTCATTGCTTTGAGAAGGACCAGACTCTTCGCCCCCCTTAGACCTCTTTCCTTTGTCCTTCTTCTGTAGAGGACCGGTGGGCTTGGACCCAGATAGCGAACTCTGTTGGGGTAGGGGATGAGGAAGCTTGGGTGGAGACTTTCCCGGTGCATCCTTCCCCGGTTGCCCTTCAATCAGGGCCAGCAAGCTTGTCTGAGGTCGCTTCTTGAAACTCATCTTCGTCCGGGGAGAGGCTTCTTTGGATAAAAAGTCCACTTCAGCTAAGCTGGGGTCACCCAAATCGCTAGGAGGGTCCTCGGGCGAATGGAGTTAGTTGAACACGTCAAACTCATCCTCGGACGGACCTGAGTCAGCCACTTCCTCTTCTCCTGGCTCTCCCCCTTCAGTTTTTGCAACTTGAGGTGATGAAGAGGTACCCACCAACGATACGCCCTCGGGAATGGGAGATTCTTTGGGGATCAAAAACCCGTGCTCGACTACTATGATCTTATGCAGCCGTGTATCTTTAGCTCGGATTACGTGCTTTGGGGCCAAGAACGATTTTTGAATCGGATCGTATCCTAGGATCTCATGAACGGCTCTAACTTGGTTGTCGACTTCATTCACAAAAATCTCCGACCTCAATGTGGTTTGCAAATCCTCCTTGTTAACCAAGCCGAAGTGACGCTTAAAAGCGTGCGGATCTGCATAAAAGAAAACAAGTTCCAGTCAAAAACCAAGCAAAGCAAGGTGCAAAAGCACAAAAAGTTAGACCCCTCCTAGTCTGAATGCCCCACCTGGTGTACCCTCCACTATTGGACAATGAAGGCCATTGTGCCACTCTCCGGACACAATGACGAAGTCTTTGTTCAAACCCTTGCTGGACTCAGGAAGGCATTGGATGAGTCGGACCCTATCATCCTTCGTCTTCATGTAATAAGACTTCCTTTTTAGGCACTGGAGGTTGTAGCACAAGTTCACATCATAGTGGGTTAACCTCAGCTCCATCTTCTCGTTCAGGGCATTCACACAACCTAAGATCCTAAACACATTGATGGCACACTGGGTGGGAGATAATTCGAAGTGCCTGAGATAATCCCTCATCACTAGTCCCATGGGGATCCTCATACCACCCTCTAGAAAGGTGATTATAGGAACCGCCGCCTCACCTTCTTTTCTCCTAATGCTTCACTCCCCTTCTCCACAGTACCTCAGACCCACTACATCGGGGATCTTATAATCAACAACGAATTTTTCCATCGCCTTCTCAGACTCAACTAACTTCTTAAACCTACCCATCCTAAAGAACTAACGAGGGGCTCAGGGAAAATGAAGGAGAAAGAAAAAAGAATAAGAGGACAAGGAACTCAGGCGGAAAAGTATGAACCAGAAGGAGAAGAGAACTTACAAAAATGAGGAAAGGCTCCTCGGACAGGCCTTTTATGTTGAAAAGAGGCGTAAGGTCGATTGGAGGCTTGATCAAGTTCAGCTTATGTGCGCAAGAACTCTTGAATGCAAAAGTGAAGGGGCAAATCAGTTCAATTGGGTATTTATAACCCTAATTGAAAGTAACCGCACGGGTTTTCCTGCCCATTAAGTCAGAAGTATCCCTACCATCCATTCATCATCACACCGTTGAACGTGGAGGACACAAGGCTGCCAAAATTTAATGAAGGCGCGCTCCAAGTACTGAAATGCCAGGAGCGTTCCCTAAGCAGTTGGAAGGATTTTGGGTACTGACAGGAAGACAAGATTCGCCAAGCCAGGACAAGGACCCGAGGACATCAAAATCCTCATCCCCGCTCGAGGAGCCGGGCAGCAGAATTTTGAGGGGCTATTGTGGGGCCCAAAGATTTGGCAACCCTGGCCCACTCCATATCGGGCCCAAGGGCTATACCGAGGACAATGCAGTATCTAAGGATGAGCAGGGGAGGCCCAAATTGTCAATGAGCATCGCCGAGGACGACCATGTCCTCGGCCGGCCGATATTGAAGAAGGGAAGCTGTCACCCACACATTAAATGTATGCAACTGACACTATGGCCGTATTAATGGAGAATTGACCATTAAACAATGATGCCTTGGTTACTTCAACTAACAGAAAGTCTGGGAAGGCGGCTGATGGGACAGGCCCTCCGATACAAGCTCAGATGATCAACAAGTGGAAGGCAGAGATCAGCTGAACAGGGCTATATGATAGAATGAACCCCCAAACGTAAAGAGGTTCGGGGTTTTCGGGGTGTTCAAGGACGACCCCAACTTCCACTAACACTTAGGAAGAAGCTCCTCGGACTAGGTCGAGGACGAATTTCTCTTTAGAAAACTTAGCCAAATCTCACTTGATGATCCTGTAAACCCACATCAACCGTTGTATCTTTCACTAATGCCTAGTCCTTTTATCCACTCTCTACAAATTTATTGTATAGGGTCACCTGGGCTTGGGTTTACTCATCCCCAGGAGGGAAGTGCCCGAACCAGGTCCCTATAATAACCTTTGTGACATTTTAAACTTCTTGTGTTCACTGATACATGAAGTAGCCTTGTTTTATAAATACATATTTACTTATAAAAGAGTATAATAAAAAAAATATATATATATATATATATATTTATTATATTATTCAAATTGTACATAACCTTTTGTAATTTTTTAAACTTATTGTATTTCATTTTTATGGACAAGAAGTAGTTTTGTTTGATCAAATACAAATTTACTTATAAAAGGACTATAATAACATATATTTTTATTATAGTATTCAAGGTTTCAAACTCTAATATTTTTTAAGGGAGAATTACACTTTGCCCACTTGTGGTTTGCCTGAAAAACACTTTGCTTACTTGTGGTTTAAAAATTGACACTTTACCCACCTGAGATTAACTCCGTTTGTCTCCCATTACCCACATCTGTTAAAAACATGGGTAAATTTGTATTTTTATTATCATTTATGTCTCTCTCCTCTCAAAACATAAAAGACTAAAAAATCAAGGGAAATGAAGATCTAAAAGCTAGGTTTTGTAAAAATTAAAACCTAACATTTACATCTTATTTTCATGTATCAACTAATGTAGAACAGATTGCCATGGCCTTCCTGGACTCTCATGCACATCTGAAAACAACGCACTAAGCAAAAAGGCACTTGTAGAAATCATGGGCCTTGGAGTTGGAATTACATGAAATTTGGCAAGCTGAAGTGAAACGGCCTTTTGAGCAATAGTCATCACTTTGCCACAACGTACCCCTTCAAAATGGCGAATTCCTTCATTTAGGCCATGAAAACTGTGATTTTGCCATTTATAGTCATTTTTGTTTCCTTAATAACTTTTTGCTCAAAAGTCAAAATAAGGTTCCGCTTATTTTGGGAGGACCCTTAAGGTTAGTAGTTTATGATTCTGCATTTAACTTAATTTTGTCACTTTTGGTAAATTTCAGTATTTTGTCACTTAATTGCGTAATTAGTGCGAATTAGGGTTTCAGACGTTTTTCTCAGAATTTATATGTCTTGTACCCGTCAAAAGCAAATTAGAATATTATCAATAAGCACAAACTTTTGTTAAATTCTTTCTCTGGTGGATTCCAGTTTATCTCTTTGTGGATTCAAGAAAACCCCTCGTGGATTCGAGGTTTTTTACTAGAACCTAATAATTTAGTTTCTGTTCCATGAAAAGTGCATCGTGTGTGCTTTATTCAGGCTTCTACAACATCAGTTGATATCAGATTCTTGACATACCCTAGTCTGATGGCTAATCGGCGAGACGGTGACCACCACAACAATGATGGCGGCAATGATGTCGACAATGCAGTCCTCACTAGGGCTGAGTTCCTTGATTTTCATGATGAGAATCAACAGTTTCGTGATTTGACCCTACAAAATCTAGACCGGATTCAAGAAGTGCTTGCCACCCTAATTACCCAAAACCCTAATCGTGATGATGAAGAGCAACGTGATATTCCAGCACGTGGCCCTCCCCATCGTGGTCCAAATCGGAATAGGCTAAAAAACTACAATGAGGAGAACAGTGAGGACGAAGAGTGTGCTGAAGGAGTCCTTGGGAATCAGCATGGTCCTACAAGGGATAATAGCCGAGATTATTAGGAGCAGAGGGACTATCGTATTAAAGTACAATTACCATCCTTTAATGGTAATGTCTCCATTAAAGAGTATCTGGACTGAATCAGTGAGGTTGAGAATTTTTTTGATTATATGGGTACTCTAGATGATAAACAGATGTGTTTGGTAGTATACAAGTTGAAGAGAGGAGTCTTTGCCTGGTGGGATCGTGTTCAGTTAAATTGGACCTATGAGAGAAAGCTTTAAATATGATCATGGAGAAGGATGAAAAGACTAATGACATATCGGTTCTTGCCACCAAATTACCAGTAAGAGTTGTTCAAACAGTACCAAGATTGTAGGCAGGGTATTCAGACAGTTAATGAGTACATGGAGGAGTTTGACAGGTTGGCAAATTGCAATGATTTGGAGGAAATTGAAGATCAATGGATATCCAGATTTGTATACGGGCTACGAGTTTCCATTTAAGATCGGGTATCCTTACAAACCCTATGTACTTTAAATGAGGCTGTAACCCTATCCAACAAAATAAAATATTAGCATTTCAATGTAGGTTCGAAGTTTCCCAACCGCAATTTGGAATCATCCAGTTCCACTGTTAACAAAGGTAAACAACCTATGTTTACACCACGATCACAACTCGTGGTTAGGGAGAATAGCAGTGTCAACCAGTCCATAATGGTAATAGTCGGTTCCGCAGCCCAGCTGATAACAAACGCCAACCCTTATGCTAGGCTAACTGGGAATAAGTGTGGAAAATTAGGACATTGATCTAGTGCTTACCCTAAGTGAGCCGTAGTGAATCTGGTGGTGGTAGAAAAGGGCAAGGCAGAAGAGGAATAGGAGGGTGACGAGGTGTATAATGATGCCGATCCATATGCCTATGATCCTAATGAGATTTAGGGAGAGAAGGAAGGCAAGCCATTAGGGAGGTATATAGTGATTCAGAGGTTATTTCTCACACCAAGGGTAGATCACAGTGATCAGCGGAATGAGATCTTTCTGAGCACGTTACACCATCAGTAAGAGGGTCTGTAACTTGATCATTGATAGTGATAGTGTAGAGAACATCGCATCGAAGAGTTTGGTTACCAAGTTGGGGTAGATAGAAAAGCATCCCTCTCTGTACAAAATAGTTGGATCAAGAAAGGTACGAAAACTCTTATTACTCAACAATGTCGTGTTACTTTTATATGGGTAAATGTTATGTAGATGAAGTTATTTGTGATGCTATTGAATTGGATGCATGTCATTTAATATTGGGTAGACCTTAGCAGTATGATGTAGATGCTACTTATAAGTGTAAGGATAATGTGTATGTATTTTTTAAGAATGGCAGAAAAATTGTCCTTAGTCCTATTAAGGAAGGCAATGTACCCAAAACTTCTAAAGTGGAGGGGAAGCCATCATTTCTCATAGTCAACAATGAGGATGAGTTTAACAAGGAGTGTAAGAAGCTGAAAAGGTTTATGCAGTAGTGGTGATGGATGGAGAGCCAAAGAAGGTTGCTAAGATACCTGAGGTAATTCAACCATTGATCAAGGAGTTTGAAGAGCTGTTTCCAAAGGAGCTGTTTCCAGAAGAGCTGACACAGGTTTACCACAAATGCATGACATCCAATATTGCATTGATTTAGTTCTTGGAGCTAGTCTACCAAATCTGCCACACTATAGAATGAATCCTCAAGAGGGTTAAATTTTACAAGGGCAAGTGGATGAGCTTCTAAGCAAGGGACAAGTCGGGGAGAGTATGAGTCCATGTGCAGTATCGGCATTATTAACACCGAAAAAAGATGGGGGCTAGCATATGTGTGTGGATAGTTGAGCCATTAACAAGATCATAATTAGGTACTGATTCCTTATTCCCCGACTAGATGACATGTTTGATATGCTGAGTGGATCCAGGTGTTACACTAAGTTGGATCTCAAGAGTGGGTATCACCAGATTCAGATCCGACCTGGAGATGAGTAGAAGACAACTATCAAGACAAATGAGGGTTTGTATGAGTGGATGGTGATACCTTTTGGACTGTCCAATGCTCCCAGCACTTTCATGAGGCTTATGAATCAGGTATTGAAACCATTTATTGGGAAGTTTGTGGTAGTTTATTTTGACAATATCCTGATTTATAGTAATACAGAAGCAGCCCACTATAATCATATGCGAGAAGTATTGACAGTGTTGTAGACCAATGAGTATTATATCAACTTGAAGAAGTGCAGCTTCTTGACTGATAAGTTGTTGTTCTTAGGGTATGTGGTTAGTGTGAATGAGATTCATATTGATGAGGACAAGGTCCATGCAGTTAGAGAATGGCCAACCCTAAAGACAGTGAGTGATGTTCGAATCTTCCATAGGTTGGTAACCTTCTATCGAAAGTTTGTTCGAGATTTTAGTAGCATAGTAGCCCCTATCATTAAGTGTCTGAAGAAGGGGAGGTTCTCATGGGGAAATGTGGCAGAATAGAACTTTGCCTTGATCAAGGAGAAGCTGAGCACCACTCTAGTTATGGCATTACTCAACTTTGATAAGGTGTTTCAGGTGGAATGTGATGCATCTATGGTCGGGATAGGAGCTATTCTATCACAAGACAACAGACCAGTAGCATTCTTTAGTGAGAAAGTTTGTGAAGCTCAAAGTAAATGGTTGGCCTATGAACTGGAGTTCTTTGCTGTAGTATGAACTCTTAAGCATTGTGAGCACTACCTGATTCAAAGGGAGTCTATATTATATACAGATCACCAAGCATTAAAGCACATCAATAGTCAAGCTAGCATTAACTAGATGCATGCTCGGTGGGTAGCTTATATATAGTGCTTCCATTTCACATTGAAGCACAAGTCTGGTGTCATTAATAAGGTGGCTGATCCTTTCAGCAGGTGAGCATCTTTCTTGACCACACTACGTACTGAAGTTGTAGGGTTTGATTGCCTTAAGGAGCTGTATGAGAATGATGAGGATTTTGTAGGGTTTGATTACCACCTACCTCTATGGCATGCATCAAGTGGTCCCAGCCTATACTTTCCTCTTTTAGGTGAAATGCCATCCCAACAGGACATTCCCCCCAAAGAAGCTTAGGTGGGAACCTCAAAATAGATCCCCGTTTTCCCCCTACTGCCAAACCACACCCTTTGAATACCTTGACCTATGGCCTACCTCCCATATATTGGCTTGGTATAAGGAGGTGGTGCCCTGGTCCTTTGTGCATGCTCCACTCTATTTGTGTTTGTTTCTTTCTGGCCTTCACACCATTTTTGCTGCTCTTGCGTTGTCTGGTCTTCTTGTGTATACTAGTTTGTGTTTATCCTTTATGGCGTGGAGGATACGTGGGCTTTTGAGCTTATGTCTTCTTCCTTTTATCCCTTCTTAGGCTAGGTACTGTCCAAGTGAAGGCCTTTGCCCCCGTAGCCTGTTGGGCCTTCGTCTTGTCTCTCTTCTTCATGACCGTAAGCCTTTTGGCCTTTAATCCTGCCATACTGCTTCATCGTGTTTGCCATGGCTTTGTCCTGCCTTTACTTCTCATTGCTCTGCAGGCTTGTTGGCTGGTGTTCCTGCCATATCAGCCCATTGACCCATTAATTCTTTCCTTTGGGCTTCCTCAGCCCATTCACCTCTTGTCATTCTTCATGGGTTTGTTGGCCATTATTCCTACCATGTGTCGACACCGCATTTAAAACCCCTTACGACTCAGGTCCACATTCCCTAATAATGCCCAAACTTTAAGGCCCAAGGCTAGTTTAGAGCCCAATTAGATATCAAATTGACTTGAGGAGTGTTAAAATGGAAAATATAACCTTTTAAATAAGTAAAAATCTATTTTTTGAAATAAATTGACCAAATTGGCCCTTGGCCCACGGACGTGGGCAGCAGCCTGCATACGTGGGCCAAAGCATGTGTACGCAGGCACACTCCTGCGTATGCAGCTAGGGTTTCAGAGACATAAACAAAGTAAGTTTTCTGCAATAATGGTTGAGGTTTGGAATGAATCCCACATCATTTGGGAGCCGTTCCAAACTCCATTTTTTCCACTATGTAAAGCCTTATATGGTATATTTTAAAACACAAAGAAATCCCATGGGAGAAATACAAGATTCACCAGAAAATAGTGAATCAAAAGGGAGTTTTTCATGAAACACCCTCAAGTCAATTTTGTTTGATTGATACCTTTTCTGGCCCCAATCCTTTTAGTTTAACGTTGCTAATTGTGATAGATTTGACTAAGAGGAACAGTCAAAATCAGCTTATAAAGCTTCTCATTTGAGGTATTGAGTCTAACTCATTCTTTTTATTCCCTTTTCTTTTCTATCTTTCTTTTTAGCTTTAATCTTGCTTGTTTGCTTTATTTATGCTTATATATGTTTGTTTAGGTTAGTTTTATAGTTTTCTTTATATCCTAAGCATGTTTAGTTGTTAAAATTAGGGTTTTTATTTGTGCTTTGTAGTTTCTGGGTTAGGGTTTCAAGCAGAGTTAAGCACGCATGCCTTATGCATGCGTACGTAGGCCTCTTCCTGTGTACGCAAATGCTTGGCCTGCAGACGCAGCCTTCAGTATGCGTACGCAAGCTGTTGCCTAGAAACCCTAGTTTAGTCTTCTACTTCTGTCTCATTTTATTTTCTTATCTCATATGTTCCTTTTTAAGTTTCTTTTTATGTATATGTGTATCTGATGCCTCTGTTTCACATGTTTTATTGTTATTTACCTTTGATATGCTAGATTAGGGTTTCATCTCCTGTTTCTTAGTTTAATACCGTGAACATGCATTCCCATGCCTATGCATGATGTCATAAGTGCTAAGTTGCTGCAAGGTGAGTAAAGGTAAGTCATATATTCACGTGAACATGCATATGTGTTGTTATGTTTTGTTTGATGAACATGTACATGTGTTGATGTGTTACGTGTTGTGTTTAATTGATAAATGATGTGCTTGCTGCTATGATGAAGTTGCTGCCCATATATGACATGATAGGGTTTTCACATGTTAGATGAATGCTAGGGTTGTATATGTGCGGTTTGGCTTCTTATGCTTTATGGATGGATATTTATGTGTTTTGGGATGATGATGCCATGTTGTATGCTTAGATGTATGCTAGTGTATGTGTGAATTTAGGACATAAGTGTTGAACACGATTTTATCGAGTTTAAGACATAAGACACAAAGATGGGAGGCCAATCTTAGGGTTGGGCGGTCTTGGTAGCCTAACACCTTCCCAAACACGTACCTAAACTCTGAACTCATATATCTCGTAGTAAGATCAATGGTTCTTCCTCGAAAGGACACTATATTCATGGTTCCTAGGCCATTGCAAAACTAGGTGGCGACTCCGCTAGGGATGATGAGTTTAATTCCAATGTGTCTTATTTCTTAAGCTTGATAAAAACTATTTCAATACTTGTTTGCACACACATCACTTGGTTCCTTTTGTCCCTTAACCTCAATTGGTAATGACTGGGAAGATGGAAGGCTCCATTTGGGCCCAAATCTCTCGAAGTTCATCCCACTAACTCACAATCTGTGTCATCGCCTATAATGGACTTTAAGTATGTTAAAGGTTTGCTACCAATCCACTATGGGGTCCACTTAGGCCTTCGGTTGGAATCATAGCCCACTGAGTTGTGAGTGACTTACTTATCTATCCCTTTAGCCTTAGGGAGCCTACCCACACTAGAGAGATCCTAGACCTTATCACAAAGGATACCTTTTATATCTCTTATTTGTTTAACCATATATCATGTGTTCACCTAATTCTAAAGAACAAATAAAAGATGTAAAAATGGAAGGGATTGCCCTAAAGTTATGGTATACCCTAAAATGTTTTGGGATAAAAGAAAAAAAGTTTTCACATATAAGAGGCTTGTCTCTAAATCCAAAGGTGTATCTTAAAAGTTTATAAGACCATAGCCTAATTGCTATCATAGGCCCAAGTGGACAAAGCCCTTTTGAAAAAGAGGACTTTAGGTCTAAGGTAACAAATATGCTATGGACTTAGCATCCAAAATCCTACAAAGCCAATATGAACTTCCTTAATCTTGGACCTTCTTGTTGTATGCCTAGGCCTAAAATGATGAGAACTTCATGGACTTTGAGAGGAAGGCTACAATATTCTAGCTAAAGGGCTATTTCAAAAAAAAAAAAAAAAAAAATGAAATGACGAATAAAAATGAAAAGCCCAAAGGTGATGAATACATTGTAAGTCCATGTTTGAGACAAAGGGTTGAAAATTTCTAAGTGCATTCTAATGAAAGTCCATGAGAGTAAGATGAAAGCTTTATTGTTAATGGACCAAAGCCCAATGAAACAAGGGGCAAAAATCCATGAGAAGGAAGGGAGTGATATTTGGGCCTTCATTAAAATGAACTTAAAAATTTTCTAAAGACATCTAAAAAGTTAAAAAACCTTTAATTAGGACATGAACTTAATGAAAATGGGATTTCTTTTCAGGCATCATTGCACCATTAAAGTCAAGAAAACACATCCTCACTCCCATTTGGATTCGAGAGAAAGGAAAGCGCTTGATCTAGATTGAGGACATACACCAAGAAGAGGTAGAGACCCCCCCCCCCCCCCAAGAAACAATGACTACCTCCGTGGAATACTCAATGACACAGAGGATCCTTAAGGCTTTGGATGAACATGGAGAGGCCCTTAAAAAATTGGGATAGTGTCTCACTAGGTTGGAGGAATCTAAGCTCAAGAAGCCTTCGCATGTGGAAATCCATGATGATGAGGAGGAAGTGGAAGAATGGGATGAAAAGGATAGAGTGGAATATGAAAGGAACAAGAAATTTGAGAAGCTCACCATGGAAACCATAGCTATGAGGGAAAAAATGGAGAAAATGCAATTCGCTTTTTGTAAGTCACAAGGGATGGATGATTACCTCTATAACATAGGGGGAGTGAGTTCAAAGGCTCCAATTGCATTGCCTCCCAAGTTCAAGATTTCTAATGTGGAAAAGTTTGATAGGACTGGAGATCTGAAGCAACACATAACAAGATACCTAAGCATCGTTGAAATAAACGGGCTAGATGAGAAGCAAACTTTGCATGCATTTCCCCTTTCACTCACATGAGGTGTATCAAGGTGGTATTATAGCCTTGATCCAAACAAAACTAAGGTGTGGAATGAACTAGTGGAGTTTTTTGTGGACCAATTCATCTTTAACACCATGATTGATGTGAATCTAAGGGATTTGGAGACTACCAAACAAGGTGTAGGGGAGACATTTTTTGAATACATGACTAGATGGAAGACCAAGGAGTTTAGAATGGTCAATAGGCCAAATGAGAATGACCAAATCAACATGATCATCAAGAACTTGCTTTTGACTTATAATAGTAGGCTTTTGTCATCGCCTATTTGCTCATTTGGAGAACTATGTGATTGTCGGATAAGAATTGAAGACGCTATCAACAATGGACAATTGGAGAAAGGTGAAAGTAAGCCTCTAACCAAGAAAACATATAGAGGGGGAGCAAGCACCACTAAAGCGCCCAATCTCATAAATGTGGGCACCATCATACCCCAACAAACACTGGCCTACCTAAAGAAAGCTTGCTGAGAATTCTTCGACCTAGGAATGACCCTCTCCCAAGCATATGAAAACCTATCCTCCAAAGGATTCATCAAACCTTTAGACCCTACACCCATGCCTAATCCCATACCTCCCACTTGGAACCTTAATGAATATTACCACTACCACAAAAAATCTGGCCACAAAACTTGTTAGGACATATGTGGTTCACATGTCAAGAATATATGTCATACTTATTTATGTAAATTGGCTAATCCTTTGACAAAACGCACTCTACTTGTAATTGGGTAGTTCTAGGTGTTTTTAATACTTCAAGAAACAAGGTTTCAAGATCAAGTGTTGAAGTCATCAAGTCTGTCCAAGAAAAATCAAGCTGAAGTGCATTTTCATTAAAGCTCGACACCTGCTCGATAGCTCCTCGACACCTGCTATCTGTCGAGATTTAAAAATCAGATTTTTCTGTTCTGATTTCTTGGGATCCGTGAATATGTTTTTGGGCCTTCTTTTCTTCTAACCCTAAACATATAAAAGGAGTGTTTTAAGAGCCGTCAACATAGACACAAGCTGCTAAAGCATTGAGCAATCCTTGTTCAAGCAAATTATGATCAAAGACGAAGTTCTTGACCTAGTTCATCTTCTCTGAAGAAGTTGCTGTGTATTTGCACCAAAGGGTTTTGTGACCAAGCATCTTCCTGATCTTCATCGTGTATGATGAACTGAAGAACTTTGCAACCAACCTCTCCTTCTAAAGTTGGTGTTTGAAGTCGCGTACTGGGATACGCGCATTGGTTAGTCACGTACTTGGGAACCGTGCATCAAAAGGGAAATTGTCACTACAGATCAAGTCCAATTGGGTATTGGGGTAAGGGTTCAACTGTAGGTTGGTAAGGTACTTGGGATTCCTTTACTTGTAACCGCTTGATTTGATAATAGTGGAGTTTTGGGAGTGGTGACCAGAAAATCACCCGGTAGGGTTTTTGCCGTTAGGGTTTTCCCCATTTGTGAACAAATCACCGTGTTATTTATTTTCCACTGCATATTTAGTTATTCGGTGATTTGTTTGTGCTGCGACGCAATTGCATGATAAATTGATTAATTAATAACTTGGCTAATTAATTAATTGGTTTAATCACAAGGGGTCATTCAATTTGTGGCCTATCAAGTGGTATCAGAGCAGGCACACTCTGATTAGGTTTAATCTTTGCTGTGTTGATCCATTGACCCCAGTTTGTCATGGATAGAGGACAATCATTAATTATACCTCTTTTATTTGATGGGACTAATTATGCCTACTGGAAAGTACGCATGAGAGCTTTTTTGCAGTCTTTAGATGAGAAGGTGTGGCAAGCTGTTGAGATTGGCTGGACTAAGCCAAAAAAAGCACCGGCCGATTGGGATGAAGCCAAGATCAAGGCGGCAAACTTCAACAGCAAAGCGTTGAATGCCCTATTTAGCGCAGTCACCAATGAGGAGTTCAAGAAGATATCCTCAACTGAAACTGCTAAGGAGGCATGGACCATCCTCTAAACAACCTATGAAGGAACAAAGGCTGTCAAAGATTCAAAGCTACAGAGGCTCACTACTAGCTTTGAAAAGATTAAGATGGAGGAGGATGAGTCGTTTGATGAGTTTTATGCCAAGCTTAAGGACATAGTGAACTCAGCCTTCAATCTTGTGGAAACCATCCCTGAACCCAAGGTTGTAAGGAAGGTGCTCAAATCTCTACCTGCCAAGATTACGGCAATAGAAGAATCAAAGGACATTGATAAAATTCCTTTTACTGAGCTGGTTGGGAACTTGCAAACCTACGAGCTAGGGTTATCAAGGATTGGCAAGTCAAGCAAAGGCAAGAGCATGGCCTTGAAGGCAAAGAGCAGTGATATAGATGAGACTTTCGATGATGAAGATTCCAAGATGAAGTCCTACATTACAAGGCAGTTCAAGAAGTTTATGAAGAATGCCAATGGGAGGAGCTTCGACAAGGACCGCAAGCAATCCAGTTCCTCTCAGTTCAAGAGCCAAGACAAAGGAAGGAAGGATGCTAAGGATGGCGGTCAATACACTGTTCCGGTAGGACCAAAGTGTTTTGGATGTCACGGGTTTGGACACATAAAGAATGAGTGTCCTACATACCTCAAAAGCATTAGGAAGAGCAAGGCACTTGCTGCAACCCTGAGTGACACTGAGCCTGAAGATGATTCAGATAGTGAGGATGACGGAATCTTAAATGCCTTCACTACCACAGTCAATCCTACTGAAGGGATTGTTGAAGAAGTGGAAGAAGAAAAAGAATTGGTGGATACCAAGTGTGAGACGATGGATGATCAAGATGGTATCCATTCAGCCTATGAGAAACTTTACAAGCTCTCTGAGAAGCATGAGAAGTTGTATAGGCTGACCACCAAGAAGCTCAGTGATGTGGAACTTGACCGTAAAGAGTTGTCCACAAAGTTTAATGAGATAAATCAAACTATTGGAGCGCTGAGATTTGAAAACAATTTCTTGGCTGAGAAGACCAAGAAACTTGAAGCGGAGTTGTTTCAAGTCAGAGCTCAATTAGAGAGGACATCAAGTGCAAAACTTAATGAGATGCTCAGTAATTAGAAATCTGCTTCGGATCGAACTGGTTTAAGGTATGGCCTTTCTTTCTCTAATTCTGCTTCTACTAGTTCTACTGTTTTTGTTCCTCCTGCTAATATTGTTAAAGTTGAGAACATTTATGTTAAAACTGAATTAGCTAGTGAGAACTTAAACAAGGGTAAATCTATCTTAGGAGCACCCCTTAAGTAAGATAAGAAAGATACTAGAAACCCTAGGACTAAGAAGGCTATCTCTCAAAAGCCTAAACAAAATAAGCAGCATCTCTGTCATCATTGTGGAGCTGCCGGTCATAATCGACCAAATTGCTATAAGTGGCTAGCCACTCAAAAGAGCAATAGCATGACAGCATCTGGAAGCCAAAATCAGCTTCAATCCTCTCTTGCTCCTCTTGGAGATCTTCTAAAAGCCATCATGTTCCTTTTGAACTTGAACAGTTTCAATTCTTCCACGTCACCGCCGGTTCAAGGATTTAATCAAAGGAAAGGCTCTTCCAAGGTGTGGAAGAAAAAGGACTCTAAGTGATTTCATCACTTTCTTCTCCCTTCTTGTTTTTCTTGTTTATTGCATTGCTTGTGTGTTTTGCATTTTTGTTGAGTCAGTCTAGTTTTATACTTTGCTTTGTTAACATGTTTTTGTGTGTTTACTTTCAGTTTTGTTTATTTTGTTTTTAATATAAAAAAAATTGAAAATTAGAAAAATACAAAAACAGTGTGTGTTTTGTGTACTTTGGTACTTGTGTACCTTAGATGGCCAATGAAACAGAGTTTTCTAAATTTTGTATCTCTTGTAGCTTAGATGAGCATCTCTATGCACAACTAAGCAAGTGAGCTTTGTGACTCTTGTTTGTGATGAGTAAGATTAAGTTATCTCTTAAAGCTTAACACTCATATCACTCTTTTTGACGGGTAGGACTAGAAAATCCTAAGAGAAAAGCATAAATAACCATCTCACCACTGTTGCTCGCCAATCATTAATGACATTTGTATGCTTCAGCATAGCAAAAGTGTGATGTCAATGACATTTGTGTGCTTCGGCATAGCAAAATTGGAATGTCAAATATCAATGGGTATTTCTTTTCTCTCTCATAAGCCCATGCATGATATGTTTAAAAAGAAAATATGCAAAGAAAATAAAAAGCAAAAAGATTAAAAATGCTTTAAAAATGGTTGCAAGCGTGTATTCTAGGAGATGTGGGAGTTATACGATGTACCTCGAAGGTGATAGTCCCCATCAAACAGTTATGATTGTGTGTGAGTTAAAGTTATTTTCTCATATCTCAGATCATCATAACATGTATACACATATGCAATCTTGCGATGTTTTTCACACATAACACGCAATATTCTTTGCTACTTTTGATACATGTGCAGGTACAATGTGATTTGGCCATCACTAAGGTTTTACATGTGCTAATGTATGCTCACTAAACTGTCCTGATTTGTTTTTGAAAAATAAAATTGGTTAGACTTGTTTAGTGTGCGTGTGTGTTTTTAGGAGATCCATATGCTTAAATTCTTCATTGAGAGGTGTTTATGAGAGCCTTTTTTGTTGATTGGATCTTTGTTGAGGTGCATGGTTGATTGCATTCATGGTTATGTTTTTCTCTTCTCGAAAAACTGCTTTTCACTGCTTGCTCGACACCTCCTCGATACCTGTCTATCTGTCGAGCTTCTCAAGCATTTTTCTTATCGCAATCTCGACACCTGATGGATCGATCGAGAAAGTCCTGTCTCCTCGATACCTGGTCGATCGATCAAGCTTCTTTTCTTGGTTCAGGTGTTCATTCCTCGATACCTTCTCGACACCTTCAGCTGTCGACGTGTTTTTTCTCGACACCTACCTCGATACCTACCTCGACACCTCTCGATACCTCTGCTGTCAAGATTTACTGAAGCTTTTATTTAAGCTCCTGTCGCGATCCGATCTTCATTTGCTCTATCTCTCTCGATCTGTCCGCGACTGTTTCTCTCCCAAACACCCTTTTTCTCACTCAAATCCTCAAACCCACTTGATTTTCGGTCTTCCCTTGGTTTCAATCACCTGGTAAGATCTCATTTCCCTTCCTTTTCCATGCATTACATGTTTTGAAACCTAGGTTTTGGGATTTTTTGAAATTTTTGGGGTTTTTCAAAATTGATGAGTTTTTCTTGAAATTTTGGGTTGGGTTTTCTCTTAAATGCTTTTAAAATGTCATACATTGCATTCCATGTGCATTAAAATGATATTTACATGCATTTAGATGTGTGTTTCTTGTATGTGTGCTGATAGGTTTGGATTGGGCTGAGCCCATGATGCCTTTTTATTTACATGTCACATGCTCATGCATCCCCATGCATATGTACTTTTTGTTCAATATATTTGTCATATATGAACTGTGTTGGGACTTTTCTGATTGTCTCCCTCTCTTTCTCTTTCTCATTCTTTTATGTTAGTAGTGTCTATGGCACCCAAATGTAAAACCACTCCTGCTCGGAACCCTCTGCGTTCTGGAGCTTCCTCTTCTTCTGACTCTACTCCTCTTAACCTTCGGTTCCGTGATGGAGATGCCCACAAGGCATTTACTGAGAACTTTTCCAGACGAGGTGTTCATTCGGAACGCCAAGTCATTCTGGCGGACTTCGCCGACACTGACCTTCCCTCTGTCATTCACAGTAGGGGATGGGAGTCACTGTGTGACATCCCGGTCACCTGTCCTCTCATGCTGCTTCAGGAGTTTTACTCCAATATGCACGGGATTGATCGTTCAGTACCTCTTTTTCATACTCGCGTTCGAGGTACGCGCATTGCTGTCACATCGCAGCTAGTTGCGGATGTGCTAAGGGTTCCTAGGATAGAGTTTTCTGACTATCCTACTTGTGAGCGTCTGAGGACTGTGTCCAAAGATGAGCTCATTTTTGCTTTTTATGAGCGCCCTTCTGACTGGGGTGAGCATCAGTATACATCACGTAGACCTTTTGCTAAAGGTCCTAGATTTCTTAACATGGTGATGAATTTTGTACTCCATCCTCTCTCTCACTATAACTCTATCACAGAGCCTTGTGCTCGATTTTTGCTATCTCTTCTTGAGCATCTTACGATAGAATTTCCCTTTCACTTCATTTTCTCTATCATAGATGTTCATCTAGATTTGGCGTCCCGTGATAAGCTCATCTTCCCTTCTGCTATCACGAGGATCTTACGCCATTTTTCCATCCCTTTTCCTGTGTCCGACCACTTCACGCACATTTCTGCCATAGATACCGCTACCGTAAAACGTAGTGAGGCTCAGTTTCGATCGAGATAGCCGGACTCCACTCCTCCCTCCCGTTCGGCTCCATCTAAATCAGCTCCATCTACATCGACTCCTTCTACTTCTATAGGCGATGTATCACTTGGAGACATTATGGCGCAGCTGCAGCGCATGGATGCTCGCCTCGATACACTCACCACTGAGTTGTATCAGGTGAACGTTCGTGTTGGTCGTATTGCATGACGGCAGGCGACCATGGGTGGTTTTGCTTCTGAGGCTTCTCCTCCACCACCTCCTTTAGTAGCTTTTGATTCTGATGCTGAGGATGATGATGATGATGATGGTGATGACGATGATGCTTCGGATGATGATGATGGAGATGCTAGCTCTACTGATGAGATGTCTACATGACACTCTACCCTTTGTCACTTGTGACAAAAAGGGGAAGTAGTTTTGAGTTATGAGAGTAGTCATCTTAGGGGGAGAGTTAGTATAAGACATTTTTGATAGGGGGAGTGCTGATATTTTGAGGGATGTAGTGAGGTTTTTAATGTATCTTTTCTTTTCTATTCTTTATAGATACATTGATCTTGTATATGAGGTCTTGTGACCAGTTTTACATACATTGTACTTATTTTTCTCTATATGTGGATGTATGTTTTTCTTTCACCTATCTCTTCATGTGTTGTTTCTTCTCTATCTTTATACACATGTTCTTTATACTTGTATGCAATCTAATTACTTCTGTTTCACACAAGATGCCTTGATGAGTTTTGTTTAAAGTGTTTCAGAAATACAGGTTGTCAAAGTCTACTTGCCATAAACTCTCTTCTTGCAAAGTTTTTCAAGAGTTTGTGTTAGGATAGATTTTATTGTATTCAACAAGTGAATATGAGTTGAGTGATTTATGACTTCTCTCATATGTTCATTTGTTTGTTGTGGTTTTGTCACGAATTGCCAAAGGGGGAGATTGTTAGGACATATGTGGTTCACATGTCAAGAACATATGTCATACTTATTTATGTAAATTGGCTAATCCTTTGACAAAACGCACTCTAATTGTAATTGGGTAGTTCTAGGTGTTTTTAATATTTCAAGAAACAATGTTTCAAGATCAAGTGTTGAAGTCATCAAGTCTGTCCAAGAAAAATCAAGCTGAAGTGCATTTTCATTAAAGCTCGACACCTGCTCGATAGCTCATCGACACCTGCTATCTGTCGAGATTTAAAAATCAGATTTTTCTGTTCTGATTTCTTGGGATCCGTGAATATGTTTTTGGGCCTTCTTTTCTTCTAACCTTAAACATATAAAAGGAGTGTTTTAAGAGCCGTCAACATAGACACAAGTTGCTAAAGTATTGAGCAATCCTTGTTCAAGCAAATTGTGATCAAAGACGAAGTTCTTGACCTAGTTCATCTTCTCTGAAGAAGTTGCTGTGTATTTGCACCAAAGGGTTTTGTGACCAAGCATCTTCCTGATCTTCATCGTGTATGATGAACTGAAGAACTTTGCAACCAACCTCTCCTTCTAAAGTTGGTGTTTGAAGTCGCGTACTGGGATCCGCGCATTGGTTAGTCACGTACTTGGGAGCCGTGCATCAAAAGGAAAATTGTCACTACAGATCAAGTCCAATTGGGTATTGGGGTAAGGGTTCAACTGTAGGTTGGTAAGGTACTTGGGATTCCTTTACTTGTAACCGCTTGATTTGATAATAGTGGAGTTTCGGGAGTGGTTACCTGAAAATCACCCGGTGGGGTTTTTGCCGTTAGGGTGTTCCCCATTCGTGAACAAATCACCGTATTATTTATTTTCCGCTGCATATTTAGTTATTCGGTGATTTGTTTGTGCTGCCACGCAATTGCATGATAAATTGATTAATTAATAACTTGGCTAATTAATTTATTGGTTTAATCACAAGGGGTCATTCAATTTGTGGTCTATCAAAACTGACAATTGCTTCTACCTTAAACAGGAAATACAAGACCTCATAGATAATGGAACCCTCCTAAATCCCAACATTATCACTAAACTCAACATTAGAAAGAACCCTTTGTCCAATTACCATATGGCTCATCTTCCATATCAAAATTTGGTGCAAATAGATGAGATTGAATGTGATTGCCCAAAGTTGATAGAAACTACAAATGTCAATATCAATGCCATGGAAGTCCAAGGAATATAGGATGAAGAAGATGAAGTCTTAAAGGAAGCGGTAGCGATGTGGGGAATACTTCCCAAAGGAGTGATGGAATTAAAGAAAAGTGTCTTGGAGGACAATGTAGCAAATATCACTAGGAGTGGGAAGCTTTACAAGCCATCCTTTTTGGAAAGGATCATCCTGGTAGAGATTTAGGGGAAGGGTCCAAGCCCACGGAACCTAAAGGAAAAAAAGACAAAGAAGAAGAAGATAGGGTCTTAATGCAATTGAAGAAGACCCAAGCTCATGTGTCTGTATGAGGCTTACTCATGGCCTCTCAAAAGCAACATAAGGTTCTCTTGAACGCCTTGAATGGGAAAGAAGTACCTATAGAAACTACACCACAAGAAGTTTTGTCTCTCATGGAAATCGAGGGTTCCTTACACCCCCTCTTTGCCTTTTCCGATGAAGTTCTCCCTCCCGAAGGAGCTACTCATACTAGACCTTTGTAAATCACCATTGAATGCATGGGTGCCAAGGTTCCGGTGGTACTTATTGACAATGTGTTCGCCTTGAATGTTTGTTCTTTTAGGACCACCTTTACTATTGGCCTAGATATGGAGACTATCACCCCTTCTCCCTTGACCATAAGGGCATATGACAACACTTTGAGGAAGGTCATAGGTACTTTCAAGGCTCCTTGCAAGATTGGGCCAATAGAAACCATTGTGGAGTTTCATGTCATGGACATCACCCCAAATTACAACCTTTTCTTGGGAAGAACTTGACTTCATACCAATGTGGCAATCCATTACACCAAAGATGAAGATCCCATGGAAAGGAGGGATTGCCATGGAAAGGAGATGGTGAAATTCTAGCACCGGTTTGTGGACTCGAGGAAGAAGGAAGTGAGCTTCAAATGAGTGTCTTTGAGTTCATAAACATAGCTGACTATGAGTTGAAGGATGAAAGGTATATTACCGAATTGTTTCCATATTGTAGCCATGAGGTTATTGCAATGATGAAAAATATGAGATACATGCTTGATATAGGCCTTGGAAAAGAAGGAAAATGGGTAATTGAGTTCTCTAGCATCATGACTCAAGTGAATTTACTCAAGGAAAAGGGATATAGACTTGGATTTGGTGCAAATTTCCTTTGATTCCTTACTCCAATTGGACTTGAATTTAATTGGGTTGGCCTTCTTTGACTTCATCATGGCCCTTGTAAAAGTAAAGTCCAGTAGCTTTCTTGATAGGCCAAGAATGTATTGATCCATTGTGATAAATTAACCAATTGATTTAGTCAAGTTAATTAATTAATTCAATTAAAATGTAAAACGCATGGTAGTACAAACAAATCACCAATTAACTAATATGTATTGGAAATTAAATTGACACGGTGATTTGTTTACAAATAGGGAAAACCTACACGGCAAAAACCTCACTGGTGATTTTAAGGTCACCACTCCCGAGAATCCACTATTATTAAAACAAGTGGTTACAAGTAAAGAAATCTTAGTACCTTATACCAACCTACAGTTGAACCCTTACCCCAATACGCAACTGGACTTGTTTTGTAGTGACAATTTCTCATTTTCAATGCATGGCTCTCAATACGTGACTAACCAATAGATGCGCGGATTGCAGCACGCGACTTGATCACCAACTTGAGAAAGATGTTGGCTGCAAAACCCTTTACAGCCCTTGGTCACAAAACCCTAAGGTGTACAAACATAGCAGCTTTTTCAAGAGAAAGATAAATTAAGGCAAATTCTGTCTCCGGTCACAATTTGCATAAACAAAACTTTGCTTCATACTTACGCAACCTTTTACAGCCTTTAAAATAATCCTTATATATGTTTAGAGTTGTGAGAAAAGAAAGCCTAAACATGTACTCACGGATTGGATGAAAAATAGTGTGAAAAACTGAATTCCATAAGCCTCGACAGATAGGGTATCTATCGAGCTAGCTGTGAAGCTTCGGGCTTCAACAGCTTTTTAAAACTCGATAGATGCTAGCTATCGTGTTTTAAAATCCAGCACTACTTCACTTGTTTCTTGGACAGATTTACATGGTTTTAACACTTGATCTTGAAACCTTATTCCTTGAAGCATTAAACATATCCTAGATCTACCTAATTATAAGTAAAATGCGTTTTGTCAAAGGATTATCCAATTACATAAAATATTGACATATGTTCCTAACATCAAATCACATATGTCCTAACAATTTCCCCCTTTGGCAATCTGTGACAAAACCACAACAAACAAATGAACATTTGAGAGAAATCATAAATCACCAAACTCATATTCACTTATTAAATACCATAAAATCTATCCTAACACAAACTCTTGAAAAACTTTACAAGAAGAGAGTTTATGGCAAGTAGACTTTGACAACCCGTATTTCTGAAACACTTTAAACAAAACTCATCAAAGCATCTTAGTGTGAAACAGAAATATAAGATTGCATACATTATATAAGAAACATATGTATAAAGAGAGAAAAGAAACAACATATGTAAAGATAGGTAAAAGAAGGTAATAACAACCTCAATATATATATATCAACATAAGTACAAGGTGTGCTATCACTAAATGGTCACAAGACCAATGTACAAGAGATAATGTATCTAAAATAAAAGGAAAAGAAAAGATACAAAAATCCTCACTATATCCCTCATATACACGCTCCCCCTATGTCAAAATCTTCTATACTAACCCTCCCCCTATGAGTATGACTACTCTCATCTCAAAACTACTCCCCCTTTTTGTTACGAGTGACAAAGGGTAAGTACATCAAGTAGACATCTCATCATCACTGGGCGAGCTAGCACCATCATCCTCATTAGCATCCTTAGAGGCTGGTGGAGATGGAGAGGAAGCAACAGTGAAACCTCCTATGACAGCCTTTTGTTGTGCGATACGACTGACATGGGTGTTCACCTGACACAACTCATTACTGAGAGTGTCAAGGTGAGCATCCATGCGCACAAGTTGTGCCATGATGGCCTCAAGTATCACTCCACCTGCAGAGGACAAAGGTGCGGAGGTGGATGGAGTGGTAGAAGTTTGAGGAGCTGCCGTCTGTGTCTGGGGCTGCCTCAGTCTAAGCTATGCCACGCTCCGTCTACGGTAGCAGCGTCTATGGCACCCATCACGGAAAAATGAGGAGACTCAAGATAGGAGACGGAAAAATGGCAAAGTATCCGCATGATAGCCAAAGGAAAAATGAGTTTATCACGGGTTGCCGTATCCCTATAAACATATATAAGGGATAGAATAAAGTAAGAAGGGAAGTCGATAGAGAGATCCTCTAAGAGGGACAAAAAAAATCGAGCACGAGACTCTGTAATGGAGTTATAGTGAGACAAAGGATGAAGAACAAATGTCATCACCATGTTAAGGAACCTCGGACCTTTTGCAAAGCCGGAGCAAGGGGTGTTTTGACGGTTACCCCAAGAAGAAGGTGTCTTACAGAAGCGAGATGAGAGTTCATCTTTGGACACAGTCCATAGACGATCGCAATCAGGGTAGTCAGGATGCACTACCCTAGGAATGTATAATACCTTGGAGACAATCTCCGAAGTGACTACGATGCGTGTCCCTTGAACGCGAAAGAAGAAATGAGGTACAGAAGTATCGATTCCATGCATATTTGAGTAAAACTCCTATATGATCACGGAGGGACAAGTGACCGGGATGTCATAAAGTGACTCGCAACCCCAACTGTGAATGACAGTGGGTAGGTTAGTGTCAGAAAAGTCCGACAGAATGATGTGGCATTTCAAATGAATGCCTAGACTACAAAAGTTCTTCGAAAAGTCCTTTCGAGCCTTCTCATCACGGAACCTAACGTGAGAAGGAGAGGGGTTAGAGGAAGAAGATGCCACAGAACACAAAGGGTTGTGTTCTGTGACAGAGTAGATTCGCGTTTAGGTGTCATAGTGTTGACTAACGTAAGAAAGAGAGAGAGAGAGAGACAATCAGAAAAGCACCAACAACATAATAGAAGAATATAACAAATTGAAGGTACATATGCATGAAAATGCATGAACATGTGACTTGCAAGTTTAAAATACATCATGGGCTCAGCCCAATCCAAACCTAATAGCACACAATTAGTTCAACAAAGTAAACACACATCTAAATGCATGAAACATTGTTATATTGCAAATGTGATGCTATGCATGATGTTTTAAAACCATTTGAACAAAAACCCATCCCAAAATTTTAACAAAACTCTAAAGTTTTGAAAAAATCTCAAACAATTTCAAAAACCTCAATAGTTAGGTCAAAGATCATGAAATGCATGATAAAGAGGGAGAAAGTTTATACCAGTTGAAGAACAAAGATCTTGAGACCGAAAATGAAGTGAGGAAGATGAAAAGATTGAGTTTTTGGTGTTTGGGAGAATGAGAGAAACCTTTCTGTCTAGAGAGATCGGGGAGAAATGGAACAAAAATTGCGAGGATCCTATTTATAGGAAAACTCAGTTTCTCAATGGATCGAGAGGTTTCAAGAATTAAAAAGGCGCCTTTTAGCTGTCGAAGAGCTATCGAGGATCTAATGAGAGGTGTCCATAGCAAAGGAATCTTGATGGATCGAGGAAGCTGTCGAAAAGCTATCGAGCAACCAGAAAGTATCTCGATGGATCAAGCAGCTATCGAGAAGCTATCGAGAATGCGATAAAAAGCAATTGAGGGGTCTCGATAGATAGCCTAGTTGTCGAGAGGTGTCTAGCATCTATCGAAATTGCTTAAAAATGGTTTTTCAAGAAGAGAAAAAACACAGATATGAATGCAATTAAGCATGCTATACAACCAATGATCCAAACAACATTTTAAACTCTCTAAATCATCTCTCAACAAGAAAAATGTTAAGCACATAGATACAAAACTCACACACACACACACTAAACACGTCTGACCAATTTTATATTTCAAAAATAAGTTAAGACAATTTAGTGAGCATACATTTACACAAGTATTCATTCTGATGTCCAAATCACATTGTACTTGCACATGTATCAAAAGTAACAAAGAATATTGTGTGTTGTGTGTGAAAAACATCGCAAGATTACATAAGTGTCTACATGTTATGATGATTTGAGATATGAGAAAATCACTTTAACTCACACACAATCATAACTGTTTGATAGAGACTATCACCTTCGAGGTACATCCTATAACTCCCACATCTCCTAGAATACACACTTGCAATCATATATAAAGCATTTTGATTCTTTTTGCTTTTTATTTTTCTTTGCATATTTTTCTTTTAAGCAAATCATGCATGGGCATATAAGAGATAGAAAAGAAATACCCAATGATATTAAGCATTTGACATTCCACTTTTGCTATGCCAAAGCATACAAATGTCATTTAATGAATGGCGGGCAATAGTGGTGAAATGGTTATTTATGCATTTCTCTTTAGATTTTCTAATCCTTCCCGTCAAAAAGAGTGACATGAGTGTTAAGTACAAGAGATTATTTAATCTTATTCATCACAAACATGAGCCACAAAGCTTACTTGCTTAGTTGTGCATAGAGATGCTCATCTAAGTTACAAAAGATACAACGTTTAGAAAACTTTGTTTCATTGGCCATCCAAGGTACACAAGTACCAATGTACACAAACACATATTGTTTTTGTATTTTTCTGATTTTTCAAAAAAAAATTATTTTTACATAAAAAACAAAATAAAGTAAAACTAAAAAGAAAACAAACAAAAACATGTTAAACAAAGCAATGCATAAAACTAGACCGGCTCAAAACATGAAAGCAAAACACACAAGTAATGCAAAAACAAAATCAAAAAGGGGAGAGAGAGAAAAAGTGACAGAATCACTTGGAGCCCTTTTCCTTCCACACCTTGGAAGAACCTTTCCGTTTAGCAAACCCTTGATCCGGCGATGAGGGGGAAGAATTTAAATTGTTCAAGTTTGAAAGGAACATGAAGGCTTTGAGAAGATCTTCAAGAGGAGCAAAGGAGGATATAAACTAATTCTAGTTTCCCACACGATCATGTTGTTGCTCTGTTGAGTGGCTAACCACTTATAACAATTAGGTTGAGTATGTCTAGCTGCGCCACAGTGATGACGGAAATGCTGCTTTTTCTGTTTGGGCTTTTGAGTATTTCCTTTCTTAGCCCTAGGGTTCTTAATCTCTTTCTTATCGAGCTTGAGGGGTGCTCCTAAGATAGATTTACCCTTGTTTATGTTCTCACTATCTAATTCATTTTTTAACATTATTGTTCTCAGTTACAACATTATTAGCAAAAGGAACAAAAACAGTAGAACTAGAAGTAGCAATACTAGGAGAAAAGAAATCATACCCTAAACCAGTTTTATCTGAAGCAAAATTCTGAAAACTGAGTATCTCATCAAGCTTTGCACTTGAAGTTCTTTCCAACTAGGCTTTGACTTAGAATAGTTCTACCACAAGCTTTTTGGTCTTCTCAGCCAAGAAATTATTCTCAAATCTTAGTGCTCCAATAGTCTGATTTGCTTTATTAAACTTTATGGAGATTTCTTCTCGTTCAAGCTCCACTTCAACAAGCTTCTTAGTGGCCAACCAATATAACTTCTCATGCTTTTCTGAGACGTTGTATAACTTTGCATAGGCTGTGTGGATGTCATCTTGTTCATGTTGAAAATATAAATGTACGCAGCGGAAAATTAACCAATCTACTTTATTCGCAATTGATAACATGTGCTAAGTTTGTTTTAGAATATAAGAACAAGAGAGTGTACTTTGATGCGATGAAATTCAAAACCAAATATTAGAAGCACTTGGGAGCACTTTTAATCTTCACTCTAATTCCACTTAATGCCCAAGAAATGTGGTCTCTCAATCAGTTATATGTGTATGTTCTAGAGAGAATTCAAGAGTGTTTAATACTCACATACATACTCTTTCATGTTCTTGTTGTAGTTATAAAAGTTCTGTATGTTTTTCTCCTAATAACTAATTATCTAATTAGGTTAGCCTTTTAGGCCTTTACAATTGGGCTTTAATATGTGGCTTGGAGTGGAACCAAAATGAAACAAATAAGACACTAGCTCCAATGGGCCTTGGGCTTTTTTGTCAACTCTTGACAAATCCAAAGTTACCATTAATTATATTTAATACCACTATATAAATATAATTGCACTCTAGACCTTATCTATATATATATATATATATAAACCGAAACTTTTGAAACTCCTACAATTTTCCACTTCAACACAATATAAAAAAATAATAATAAAACAAAAAAAAAAAAATAAAACCAAAACCAAAAAAATAAACGTCATAAACCCGACACTAAAATTTTCATGTGCTCTGCCTCTGCCTTTCCCTTTGTCTCCCATCCCCATCTTCTTCCTCAATCCTCTACCACTGATCCTCCATACCCACAAACCCACAAACATCGAACAACCAACAACAAATCAAGCATCGATCTCCTTCCTCAGACCACCAATTTGCCAGCGATTTACCTTTAACCCACATTCAACCTCTACAACCCAGAAACGACCCCCCATTTGCCGTGTGTCTCATCTCTCATCTAGCCCATGGCCCATCAACTATGTCAGTTGGAAATACACCCAACCCAGCCCGTCGAAACCGGCCCAAAGGTATTATCTTATAAACCTATAATATATATATATATATATATATATATATATATTTATATTTATATATATATTTTTTTGAATCCGAACTCTATAACTATTAGGACTCTATAACTATTATCTTATAAATAGTTGATTCTTATGAGTGGTTCTTTTTTTTTTTTTTTTTCATGGCCGTTCAATTTCTAGGTTTATTCCTATTGCCTTTCTCTTCATTCTTTTCCTCCATTCGAATCAGGGTTAAAGGTATGGTATTCGTTTACCTCTGTGATAATCTATGTACATCTAATTTTAGTGTGGATTTCTTAGCGTTTTTTGAATTTTAGTTTAGTTATATCAGTTTTAGCATACAGCTTCATGGTTTATTTTTTACCCCAGCCTATTTTGTATTCTAGGGTTGATTGAATTGTAGTTTTAGCTGTGCTTCTCTTTGTATTTGTAATTGAGTTTGTGCACACACTTTGAAACTGAGCTATGGTCAATTTGAATTGTTTTTGTGTGGAAACTGAGCTATGGGTTTGAATTAAATTTTTGGTTCATTGGTATTGTTGTCTTTGTGTTTGTTTAAATTTCTCAGAGAATGTGTAGAACATGTTGAATATAAAATGTGGGGAAAATATCAATGCTGCCTTGGAAGATTTTACTTTGAATTTGTTGGCAAAAATTTTGTTGATTATATGTCTACCAATAAATCTGTTGTTTGCCTATAGCAATATTGATTATATAGCTTTATATAGATACATTGATTATCTGTCACTGAGAAACCATAGATCTAGGCAGAATATATATATACCAATTTCGTTTTATAGCTTTTAGTTTAGATTCTTTCCACTTTTTTTAATTTGGAAATATGATTGAAGTTTTGGTATTGTGGTCACTAATCAGATTAGTTTTGAATGTTTTGATTCTTCTTTGTTTAGTGGAAACTGAGCGGGGTGGAGTTATCAGCTTGCTTCCTGATAATCTTAGCGAAATTGGTGTGGAGTACATTGAGGTTAGTTATTCATTACATTGTTTGTGAATTTTTATTTGGGTTCATGTGGCTACTGCTTCAAAACTTGATTTTAGTATATTGTTTGGGGATTTAAATTTGAAATTCATAAGGAATTTTAATTTCTAATTCAATGAGATTGTGTATTTGAAATTCTTTTATGATTCATATGTTAGAAATTGGGATTGGTAATTTTAATTTCTAATTCTTTGAGATTGTGTATTTGAAATTCTTTTATAATTCATATGTTAGATATTGGGATTGGTATTTATGGTGGGATAGGTTTATATTGTAGAAAACAACATTTGAAATTCTTTTATGATTCATATGTTAGATATTGGGATTGGTATGGATTTGAAATTTTTATGATTGATATGTTAGATATTGGGATTTGTATTGATAGTGGGATAGGTTTATATTGTAGAAAACAATATTTAGATAGTTTTGGTAATAGTTTATAGTATTGTAACGAGGTCTAATATAGGATTTAGGAAACATTCAAAATTCATCAATTGCTCTTGTTGGAGTGGTCTATATTGCACATGTGGATTGTCACTCTTAAAGAGCATTCTCAAATTTTAAATCTGCTTTTATGCTTGGAGTTTTAATATCATAGTATATTGTAGTGTTCTGTTCACAAATTTGGATTCTTTTTCTTAATAATGGTCTTTCAATATGGTGCAATGGATTTTTAAAACTATAAAGATCTTAGATCTTAACAACAAAAAACAATATGGAAAGCATCACATTAGATTATCATGGGAATCTCTCTCTGTATTGTACATGTCTACAAGATACTATGCCCTCTAATCTAGACCTCTTTCTGTTACAGTAATGAACATCAATAGTATAATAACATTGTGTCCTTAACATTGCTTTTATAAGTTGATTGACATTAAATTCAATTTCTAGGAAACTGTCTTTACCTGTCAAGGAAAGATTATAAACATTGACATAGATAATTCTGGTTGGTACTTATATCTCTTGCGAAGTATGTCGTAAAAAGGTAAAGTTAAGAGAACAATTTTTATGGTGCGACAATTGCAACAAAAAGGCATGCTTCCCAATCCTAAGGTACACAAGATGAAAATTTTTACTTTTTATATTAAAATACACAACAACTAATATGATATTAAAATTATATATGTCATATCTTTTATCAGGTATAGAATTCAATTAAAGGTTGAAGATAGCTCAGAAATGGCCACATTCATTTTATTTGATTCAGAAGCAAAAAAATTACTCAACATATCAGCCAAAGACCTTTTGAACAAATCTTTAGAGGTGAGAATGTGGAAGATAAAATTAGTATTTAATATTTACTAAACTTTACTTGAGTGTATAATTTGAAAAATATTACTTTTGTTAGGAGCCCGATGAAGTCATCTTTCCTATGCAAATAGAAGATCTGAAAGGAAAACACTTTGTTTTCCAAATAAAACTAAATGACTATAATCTCAACTATGGATGAGAATTCTACACCGTCAAGAAACTTTTTGACTCTTTTGAAGAAACTGACAAAGCAATCCAGCTTGATAAAATAACAGAAGTAAGTATTCTTTAATTTAGCAAAATTACAAATATGATATTTAAGATGTATATGTTCTAATACCTTCCTCAACTTGTTCTATTGCCAGGCTTACATCAGTGATACTTCAAATAAATGTAGCAACAACTTATCAATTGATAAAGATGGTGATTGTACAAAATTTCAAAAACTTGATGTTCAAAGCAATGTGCAACTCACACCAACATCTGTATTCAAGGAAAACAAAAGGGCATATTCAGGGACTACTACAAAGCAACAAAGGAAGAAGATACAAAAAACACTTTAAAGTTGTCTTTCAATCTTTAAGATTTTCTATGCACAATTTAGTTTTAATGAATTTGTGATTTTGGTACTAAATACATATTGGAACAAAGGAAATTTTTTTGCTTTTATGCACAATTTGGTTTTAAATTTAAACAAAGAGGAATTAAACTCTTATATTTAGTTATTTGAAGATACAACTTTACTTCAACGTTTTTTAAAATATAATGAAAACATTGAATATTTAGGGGAAGAAATCAAATAAATTGGTAGCTTTCCCGTGCATCGCACGGGTTAGCGACTAGTTAATAAATTATATCCCAAGACTTTATTGTACATGCAACCCCTTCATAAAATATTCGTAGTAATACAAAGTCATGAATGTGGACTGCCACTTTATAAATTACTACATCTTAATCCTTAAGTACCCGGTTTAATCTTTTAAGTTATTCATCATATATTTATGAAATCCAATTTCATAAATATATACTTTAGTAACTATTTACCAAAGTAGTTAGGCCTAACACTCTGAATAACAAACCTACTAAACTTATCTCAAGGGAATATTTTGTATCTCCGTTAAGAAATTATGAATTCCATCTTGAAAATATATGTTCCATCAACACTAAATGTGGCTGCCCAACATACTGAGATTTTGACCGTAACTTTAGATCTCACTCCTGATATATCAAAGTAACTTACACTTCATGATCAGGTCCATTATTCTCTCAGGATTAAGAGTTCATGTAAATATAAGCCGTGAGATTTATTATTCATTTGACAGTCGTTAGAAGAATAATAAATCTCACAGCGGTCCAGTTCAATATGTCTTAACTCTTAAAACATATCAACTAGAAATCTTCACTTCCATGATTAAGACAAATCATCTTTGTTAATATGTTATGGTCTTCGCAGATGAAATGCTCAATTTCATTAGCAACTACGAACTAAAAGTTCTGAGTTTACAAAGAACTTGTGATTTATATCTTCTGTGACTTTTCACATAAATCACATACTATGCATCTCATGGACTATATGATAATGTCCGAATATGCATGTTACCATTATTTCAGATAATAATAAAACAACTTTATTAATTACAATATTAAGTCATACATAATGTCATACATAATATCATACATAGTATCATACAATATGATTTAAGGGCACCAATCCTAACAGTTTATCCATCTTTTCAAACTTAGACTCCACCAATTCCTCTTCATCATTCATATCTTCAACAATCCCTTCAGTAGGATTTAAAGTGGCAGTGAAGGCATTTAGGATTCTAGCATCTTCATTATTAGAATCATCCTCAGGCTCAGTGCTGCTCAATGTAGCAACAAGTGCCTTGCTCTTCCCAATAGCCTTGAGATACATAGGGCACTCTGGTTTCATGTAACTAAAACCCTGACACCCAAAGCATTTTGGTCCTGAGGGAATAGTTTATTGACTGCCATCCCTAGCATCCTTCTTCCTTTTGTCTTGACTCTTAAACTGTGAAGAACTAGATTGCTTTCAGTCCTTGTCAAATCCTTTCGCGTTTGCATTCTTCATAAACTTCTTGAACTGCCTCGTGATATAGGATTTCATCTTAGAATCTTCATCATTTGAAGACTTATCAATGTCACTGCTCTTGGCCTTCAATGTCATGCTTTTTCTCTTGCTTGATTTCCCATCCCTTGTCAAACCTAACTCATAGGTCTGTAGATTTCCAACCAACTCTGTCAAAGGAATTTTATCAATATCCTTTGGTTCCTCAATCGCGGTGATCTTGGTATGAAATCTCTCGGGAAGAGATTTAAGCACCTTTCTGACAATCTTGGGATCAGGAATGGTTTTCCTAAGATTAAAGGCTAAGTTCACTATGTCCTTGAGCTTGGTATAGAACTCATCGAATGACTCATCCTCCTCCATCTTAATCTCTTCAAAGCTTGTAGTAAGCCTCTAAAGTTTTGAATCCTTGACAGCCTTGGTTCCTTTATAGGTTGTCTAGAGAATGGTCCATGCTTCCTTAGCGGTTTCAGTAGAGAATATCTTCTTGAATTCCTCATTCGTGACTGCACTGAATAGAGCATTCAATGCCCTGCTGTTGAAGTTTGCCGCCTTGATATTAGCATCATCCTAGTCAGCCGGCGCTTCTGTAGGCTTGGTCCAACCTATCTCTACAGCTTGCCACACTTTTTCATCCAATGACTGCAAGAAAGCTCTTATGCGTACTTTCTAGCATGCATAGTTAGTGCCATCAAATAAAGAAGGTATGATAAGAGACTATCCTCTATCCATGACAAACAGGGGTCAATGGATCACACAGCAAAGATTAAAAACTAATTAGAGTGTGACTACTTTGATACCACTTGATAGGCCAAGAATGTATTGACCCCTTATGATAAATTAACCAGTTGATTTAGTCAAGTTAATTAATTAATTCAATTAACATGTAAAACGCATGGTAGCACAAACAAATCACCAATTAACTAATATGCAGTGGAAATTAAATTGACATGGTGATTTGTTTACGAATGGGGAAAACCTACACGTCAAAAACCCCACAGGGTAATTTTAAGGTCACCACTTCCGAGAATCCACCATTATCAAAATAAGCGGTTACAAGTAAAGTAATCCCAGTACCTTATACTAATTTACAGTTAAACCCTTACCCCAGTACCTAATTGGACTTGTTCTATAGTGACAATCTCTCCTTTTCAATGCACGATTCTAAGTACGTGACTAACCAATAGATGCGCAGATTGCAGTATGCAACTTAATCACCAACTTGAGAAAGATGTTGGCTGACAATCTCTTCTTAGTTACAAAGCCCTAAGGTGTGCATACACAGCAGCTTCTTCAAGGGAAAGATAAACTAGGGCAAATTTTTTCTCCAGTCACAATTTGCATGAACAAAACTTTGCTTCATACTTGTGCAACCTTTTACGGCCCTTAAAATAATCCTTATATATGTTTAGAGTTGTGAGAAAAGAAAACCTAAACATGTACTCACGGATTGGATGAAAAACAGCTTTGAAAAACTGAATTCCATAAACCTCGACAGATAAGGTATCTATCAAACTAGATGTCGAGCTTCGAGCTTCGGTAGCTTTTTAAACCTCGATAGATACTAGCTATCGAGTTTTAAAATCCAGCACTTCTTCACTTGTTTCTTGGACAGATTACATAGTTTTAACACTTGATCTTGAAATCTTGTTCCTTGAAGCATTAAACACATCCTAAATCTACCCAATTACAAGTAAAGTGCGTTTTGTCAAAAGATTAGCCAGTTACATAAAATATTGACATATGTTCCTAACATCAAATCACATATGTCCTAACATTTCTTCTTTACACAAATCCACTTATTTAATTTCATTATCCTACAAAAGACAAATACATGCATTAAATATCAATTAAGCACAGAATTGATTATTCAGCATTATTCCAAAACCAACTATAAAATGCATGAATTAACTCAAAATAAGTATAATAATAATTTCTAATAATGATATAAATATGCAAAATTAAGCTATTATCATACTTTCCAACCAGCTTATTGCTAGTCCCTAGCAATTTAAGCGACTCGAGACAAAAACATAAAATAACAAAAAATTATTACTTTAGTAGAAATAGTTAATCAAAGGTCAAAATACTAACAACCTCCAAAGATATTCCATATGCCATCAATACTCAGTGTGTGACTAGTTTAGCCAACACAAATACAACCTTAGTCTTAAGATAAAATAGGTCTTGAATTTCTATCCAAAGTTATGCTTCAACTCAAATCTCACAGTTGTTAACAGTCAACAAATAAAATCACTTCGAAAATGGTGTAACACTCTTAAACATATGTAGAGCAGATTAATGTAGAACAAAGACTAATATCTCACATATAAATAAGATGAAGAATGGTGAAGCAAAATAATGGACATTTATAGACTCATGAAAGGATGCCAAATACTAAGAATATTACACCACACACATTGATTAGTCATGTCAAGATCTAAATCATACCTTCCTTAAGATTAAATAGGACTTTCATTGGGATGTAATGTAGGGTAAAAATGAGGAATTTAGAACAAAGGGTAGGTAAAAATAAAAAGTGTTTCCAAGAATAGTTAGAGAGACAACTTCTTTTGAGTATATGACAATTGATTTATCCTCTAAAGTTTCTTGAATATTGCACTTTCAATTTCTTTCTTTTTTCTTCATGCATTTCATCAAAAAATTCATTCTCTATTTCTTCCTCTTTCACATTCCCCCTTTTTTTTTCAACATTTTTCCTTTTCTGTTTATGACTTTTTTTTCTTTTTTTTTAGTGAGTCCTCATTTTCTTCCAACTATTTCACCACAAATTTACCGTAATAAGACAATTTGATTGCATTCATTCTTGGAACACTTTAGGAAAGGGTTTGAGGAAGAATGGCTAAAATAATAAGCTCAAATGGGTGATTAGCGGTAATGTATCAAGAAAGAAAATAATAAAGGCTCAAAATTAACAAAGATGGCCTAAAATCATCTCCTAAGGATTGAGATCGTTCTTCAAAATCCATGACTTTAACTTATTCAAGTGTGGCATAAAATTGATGAATTCTTAGCATTCGACCAAATCAAAGAATAATGAGACTAAGCAACAACAAGCTTGTGTACTTCCAAATGAAAAATGAGATCAAAAGAAAATAACTCTCTAAAAAAATGAATGGTTTAAGAACTCACTTGGGTTATAGTCTCTACATTTTATTTTCAAGATTTTCAAAGTCATCTCTATCTTTCAACCAAGAAACATGTTCATATGGCTAAAGTGCATGTGCATTATAGTTGGGTATGAAAAATAGTGGAATTCTTTAGATAGAAGTAGCATAAAGAACTTTGACTTAAAACTCTTGCTTAAGCAACACTTTTTTTATTTTTTATTTTTTTGAAAATTGGACTAAAATCAACCCAAAATTTTTTTTTAGCATAAAATAAAACCAAATGCAAATCATCTCAAGTTCCTCCCCCCAATCTAAAACTTACATTGTCCTCAATGAAACAAGGAAAAACAATATAGAGTAGAGATTACAGAGACTACCTTGAAGAGATGAATAAAAAAAACTTTAACATCTACAAAAAGGGTTAGAAAACAAAATAACAAAAAGAAAAAAAAAGGAAAAAAAAATCTAAAATACGACATAAACACTAATTCTAATTGCTTGGCAAGGCTTGATAAATGGGATCCTCCAAATTAATGGATTCCTCATCTTGTGAAAAATTCTCAAGAAATGGCATAAGACGTTGTCCATTCACCTTAAATATGTTACCATTCTTAGGATTTTCAATTTCTATGGCACCATGGGGGAAAACATTTTTAACAATGAAAGGTCCAGTCCATCTAGAGCTCAATTTTCCGGGGAACAAATGTAACCTAGAATTATACAAAAGAACTTTTTGAGATAGTTCAAAAAATTTCCTTAAAATATTTTTATCATGAAAAACCTTCATTCTTTCTTTATAAATCCTAGACTTCTCATATGCATCACGCTGAATTTCTTCAAACGCATTCAATTGCAATTTTCTTAATGAACAAACCTTGTTAAATTTAAACATCTTTATTACCCAATGTGATTTATGTTCCAATTTCACAAGCAAGTGACAAGATTTACCATAAACAAGTCTATATGGAGACATACCAAGAATATTTTTATAGGCAGTGCGGTACGCCCAAAGTGCATCATTCAACCTCAAAGAACAATCTTTACAATTTGGGTTAACCGTCTTTTCCAAAATTTGTTTAGTCTCCCTAGATAGTTTGTCATTGTCCTTTAAATAAATCCTATGAGTACAAACCAATGGACTAAGTCCTTTTATGTTAGCCATGTTCCTTCCTATGACACCCTTATGTTTACTCAAAACATTTAATAACTTACATTTTTGCAAGGAGTCAAGTTTAGAAGATATTACCATAGGAAAAGTCTCATCGGTTCCTAGAAAAGTATACTTGAGATCATTTGGCCAAGGCTTCAACTCCCATTTAGGTACTTGCTCACTAGATAACAACAACTTTATCTCACAAGGTGGCAACTCCTTATATTTTAATTTCCAATTGCTCGCTTCCAATTCCTGTGTAGATTCCAATAGACAATGAATGCATGCAATTTCAAAATTCTCATCAAAGTTAAAATCACATGAATTGACTAAACAAGATTCCAATGTTTAGTCTTGAACAATTGTTTCAATCAAGTTAACTTCATGCACATCCTTTTCATCCCTAGTTTGCTTACAAGTATTAAAAATATTAAGCTCAAGGGTCATATTGCCAAAAGATAATTTTAAAACCCCACTTCTACAATTTATCAATGCATTAGAAGTTGCAAGAAATGGGCATCCTAAAATCACATATATTTGAGAATTAGCATTAGAAACAAGATGCATGCCCAAAATAATAAAGTCAACAGGAAAATAAATTTTGTTCACTTGAACCAAAACATCCTCACCAACACCCTTTGGAGCAATCACAGATCGGTCGGCAAGTTGTAAACTTATGGAAGTGGGTTTTAACTCACCTAGACCTAATTGATTATACACTGAATATGGCAAAAGATTAACACTTGCCCCAAGATCAAGCAAAGCTTTCTCTGTTTTTGAATTACCAATCACATAAGAAATAGTGTGACAACCTGAATCTTTGAACTTAGGAGGTCCTATTGTTTTGAATGATTGCACTAACTTGTTCAGACAAAAATGTCTTTTTATGTACATTAAGCTTAAGCTTAACAATACATAAATCTTTCAAAAGTTTAGCATATAATGGAATTTGCTTTATGGCATTCAAAAGAGGAATGTTCACTTTAACTTGCTTAAGCACTTCATAGATTTTAAAATTTTGATACACTTTTTAAGGTAGAATAAACCTTTGGGGAAAGGGAGCAAGGATTGGACAACTTTCAGTTTCATTAGATTTAGGCTCAAGGACTTCATCACTACTTTTTATTTTGGAAGATTCATCATATGTATTGCTTTTAGGAATATCTTTTTCAACGATTTTTCCACTATGATGAGTAGTTACAAATTTAACTTGAGTCACTTTATTTTCAGAGGAACTACAATCATTAACACAAAATTGACCTTGGGGGTTTGGCTGTGGTTGAGATGGAAACTTACGCTTTTCTATTGTGCTCATGGATGTGGTCAATTTAGTGAGAGTGCTCCTAATGTCATTTATGGCTTGTGAGTTATGATTATTAATGGTGGATTGCATCTGCATGAATTGTTGCGAAGTGTCCTCAAGACTCTTCTTTAGAGGGGGATTATAGGGAACAAAATTAAAGAACCATGTGTAGGAGGTGCAACCACATTATCATTCCTCTAACTAGAATTTGGGTGATTCCTTTACCTTGAATTGTATGTCTCTGAATAGGGGGAAGGGTATGATTTTTTCACCATGTTTATAGCATTTGCTTGATCATGCAACACCCCTTTAAAAGTTGGAATTGTAGGACATTCATTGGTAGGGTGTTCCATGGTCTCATAAATTCTACAAACCTCATCAATTTTAGGCGCAATATTTATTGACTTTCCTTAATTCCATGGCTTCAAGCTTCCTAGTTATACTAGCCACCCTAGCACTAAGGTCATCATCTTCCCCAAGTTGGTACTTACCACCCCCAGAGGGATTGGTGGATGCTTTAGACCTATTTGAGGTATCAGTGGTATACTAAGTTTAGGCATTCTTAGCTAAGAGATCAAAATAATCAAAAGCCTCATCAGAATCTTTATTCAAAAACTCTCCATTGGACATCATCTCTACAAATTGGCGCATCTTTAAAGTTAAACTTTCATAGAAAAAACTAATTATATGCCAAGTTTCATAGCCATTATGTGGACAAGCAGTAAGAAAATCTTTAAATCTTTCCCAACATTGATAAAATGTCTCATTATCTTTTTGTGAAAAATTCATTATTTGTCTTTTAAGTGCATTAGTCCTATGAATTGGAAAAAATTTATTTAAACTCAGTTTGCATCTCTTGCCAATTACCAATTGACCTAGGCCTCAAAGAATTAAGCCAAGTTTTTGCCTTGCCTTTAAGAGAAAAAGGGAACAATTTTAACCTAATGGTCTCTTCAAATTCCTTAAAGTGTAGGTAAGGATTTCCAGAATCTAAGCCACTAAATTTAGGAAGTAATGAAATCATACTGGGCTTAAAATTAAAAGTATTTGCATTAGTTGGAAAAATGATGCATGATGGTGCACTACTCCTAGTAGGTTGCAAATAATCCTTGAGAGTTCTAATGGGTTGGTGAGCATGGAAGTTTTCATTATTTAAATTATTCTCATCACCATGATTACTCTCTAAGTCCACCATGATATCAAGTGTGTGAGAATGCGTAAAAGAATAAGATAAATTGCCAAACAAATTCTTAGACTCAATTATAACAAAGCGATTATCACTATCATGACACCAAACATGCATGCAATAGTAAAGCAAGAAAGAAAAAGAAAAAGAAAAGAAAATAAAACAAATACCTTTAATAATAAAAAGAAGTAAAAATAAAAGAAAAACTCTAAAGGAAAATTAAATTACTGGAGAGATATTACCAAATATGTGAAGAAATTTAATGCCAAAAACCTCTCCAAACGAAGTGGAACACTTCTCTAATCGCCTAATCCTTGGCAACGGTGTTAAAAACTTGATGCGACTTAAATAATACTCCTAAGTGTAGGACTGTCGCGAAGTAACAACTCAGTAAGTCTGAGGTTGAATCCACAGGAAAAAGGGAATTGATTAGCAAACCACAAGAGAATAAAACTAAAACAATAAATTTTAATTGAAGAGATTTTTGATGGTTTAGTAAAGTAAATTTAAATTGAGAGAAAAATAACAATATATTAAGGCACTAAGGTTTAGGGATCCACACACAACATATCTATTGGTAGTTTTAACAATATTTATTTTATAATTCAACAAAATTCATACGAAGGATGATCTTAGTAGGATGATTTAATAATAAAAACTCAAGAATTCATTGTCTAAGGTAGTTTCATGAAATTGATTGATTTTAGGCAAAAAAAAAAAAAACTAGTGAATTAGTTTGCAGGGAATACTAAGCATTTAACGTGCCTGAAGTCTACGATAAATCAAAGAATTATACAGAACTAAACACTTTTTTAGATGAGTAAATCAATCAAAAACATAATAACATAAGCATTAAAACTATAAAATAATTGTTAAGAACATACCAATAAACGGTTGGGTTTCACTTATCGCCTTAGCAAGGCTTTTAGCAAGCCATAACACAAATAAAATTCTAAAAATTGTAAAGAAATTTTAAGAAACCCTAAATTACGTTCTACGGCAGTTCTCTTGAATTTTTCCCTAAAGAGCCTTTAAATAGGTCAAGGAATCCTATTACAAGTTGAATTCTCATTTGGAGAAAATTCCAGGTTATTAGGCTTCACTTAAGTGACGTTTTCGGCCCATTTAACTTCAGAATTTGAACTTCCGGCCAAATTTCTTTGATTCCTTCCTCCAATTGGACTTGAATTTAATTAGGTTGTGATAGGCCAAGAATGTATTTACCCCTTGTGATATATTAATTGATTAACTAGCCAAGTTTATTAATTAATCAAATTAACATGCAATGTACATGGCAGCACAAACAAATCACCAAATAACTAAGTATGCCGTGGAAATTAAATTGACATGGTGATTTGTTTATGAATGGGGAAAAGCTACACGGAAAAAACCCCACGGGGTGATTTTAAGGTCATCACTCTTGAGAATCCACTATTATCAAAACAAGCGGTTACAAGTAAAGGAATCCTAGTATCTTATACCAACCTACAGTTGAACCCTTACCCTAATACCCTAATACCTAATTGGACTTATTCTATAGTGACAATCTCTCCTTTTCAATGCACGGCTCCCAGTACGTGACTAACCAATAGATGCGCGGATCCTAGTACGCAACTTAATCATCAACTTGAGAAAGATGTTGACTACAAAGTTTTTCAGTTCATCACACGATGAAGATCAAGAAGCTTCTTGGTCATAAAACCCTACGGTGTACAAACACAATAGCTTCTTCAAGAGAAAGATGAACTAGGGCAAATTCTATCTCCGGTCACAATTCGCATGAATAAGACTTTGCTCTACACTTGTGCAATTGTGCAACCTTTAACGGCCCGTAAAATAATCCTTATATATGTTTAGAGTTGTGAGAAAAGAAAGTCCAAACATACATCCACGGATTGGATGAAAAACTGAGTTTCATAAACCTCGATAGATAGCCATTTATCGAGCTAGCTGTCGAGCCACGGGCTTCAGCAGCTTTTAAACCTCGATAGATGCTAGCTGTCGAGTTTTAAAAACCAATACTTCTTCACTTGTTTCTTGGATAGACTTGCATGGTTTTAACACTTGAACTTGAAACCTTGTTCCTTGAAGTATTAAACACATCCTAGATCTACTCAATTACAAGTAAAATGCGTTTTGTCAAAGGATTAGCCAATTACATAAAATATTGACATATGTTCCTAACATTGAATCACATATGTCCTAACAATCTCCCATTTTTGCAATCTGTGACAAAATCATAATAAACAAATGAACATATTAGAGAAGTCATAAATCACTCAACTCATACTCACTTGTTGAATACAATAAAATCTATCATAACACAAACTTTTGAAAAACTTTGCAAGAAAAGAGTTTATGCAAGTAGACTTTGACAACTTGTATTTCTGAAACACTTTAAACAAAAATCATCACGGCATCTTAGTGTGAAACAGAAATATAAGATTGCATACATTAATTAAGAAACATTTGTATAAAGATAGAAAAGAAAAAATAGATGGAAAGATAGGTGAAAGAACATACATAAAAATATATATAAACCAAATATAAGTACAATGTATGTCAAGTGGTCACAAGACCAATGTACAAGAATAATGTATCTAAACTAGAAGAAAAAAGAAAAGATACAAAAATCCTCACTGTATCCCTCATAAACACTCCCCCTATCTCCTATACTAACTCTCCCCTTATGAGTATGACTACTCTTATCTTAAAACTACTCCCCCTTTTTATCACGAGTGACAAAGGGGTAAGTACATCAAGTAGACATCTTATCATCACTAGGCAAGCCAATGTCATCATCCTCATTAGCATCATCACTACTGGTGCCATCATCACTCTCATCCTCAAATGCCTTGGGAGAAGGAGAGGAAGCCACAGTGAAACCACCCATAACAGCTTGTCGTCGTGCGATACGACCAACACGGGTGTTCACCTAACACTACTCATCACTGAGAGTGTCAAGGCGAGCATCCATGCACACAAGCTATGCCATGATGGCCTCAAGTGTCACTCCACCCTCTGAAGAAGAAGGAGCAGAGGTGGATGGAGCAGTAGAAGCTGGAGGAGCAGCCATCATGGTCTGAGTCTACCTCGAGCAAAGTTGTGCAACACTCCGCTTAACGGTAGCGACGTCAATGGCACACATGAACGTGAAGTGGGAAGACGTAGATAGGAGACGGAAAAATGGCGAAGGAGCTGCGTGATAGCCGAAGGAAAAATAAGCTTATCATGGATTGCTGTATCCTTATAGACATCTATAAGGGAGAGTATAAAGTGAGATGGGAAGTTAATAGAAAGATCCTCAATGAGGAATAATAAAAACTGAGCACGAGGCTCTGTGATAGTGTTATAGTGAGACAATGGATGGAGAACAAATTTCATCACCATGTTTAGGATTCTCAGACCTTTAGCAAAGGCCGAGCAAGAGGTGTTTTAACGGTCACCCCAAGAAGAAGGTGTCTCACAAAATAGAGACAAGAGTTTGTCTTTGGATACTGTTTGCAGACACTCACAGCCAGGATAGTCAGGATGCGCTACCCTAGGAAAGTGTAGTACCTTGGATACAATATTCGGAGTAACTACCATGTGTATATCCCGAACGCGAATGATAAACTAGGGTATAGAATAATCAAATTCGTGCATATTGGAGTAGAACTCCTGTATGATCACAGAAGGGCACGTAACTAGGACACCACATAGTGACTCACCCCTACTATAGATGACAGTGGGTAGGTAAGTGTCAGAAAAATCTTACAAAATGACTTGGCGTTCCGAATGAATGCCTCGTCGTGAAAAGTTCTCTTAGAAGTCCAATTTGGCTTTCTCATCATGGAACCGTATGTGAGATGGAATGTGGTTAGAAGGAGAAGCAGAAGAAGATGCCCCAAAACGAAAAGGGTTCCAAAATGGAGTGGATTTACATTTAAGTGCCATGACGTAACTAACGTAAGAAGAAGAGAGCGAGGGAGAGAGAGAGACAATCAGAAAAGCACCAACAAGATACAATATAACAAATATAGAAACTTGAAGGTATGTATGCTTGAAAATGCATGAACATGTGACATGCAAATTTAAATGCATCATGGGCTCAGCCCAATCCAAACCTACCAGCACACAACATAGCAATAAAGTAAACACACATCTAAAATGCATGAAACATTGTTATAATGCACATGTGATGCAATGCATGAAGTTTTAAACTCATTTAAGCAACACCTAACCCAAATTTTTTTACAAAATCTCATCAATTTTGAAAACCCCCAAAAATTCTTCAAGAACTAAAACTTAGGTCAGAAAAGAATGAAATGCATGATGAATGAGTTAGAAAGTATCATACCAGATGAAGAACACTTAATTTAGGCCGTATATCAAGTGAGGAATGTGAGGGGTTTGAGTTTGAGGAGTTTGGGAATGAGAGAAGAGAGAAACTATTGAGAGAGATCAAAGGAAATGAGTGAGAAATCGCGAGGCACCTTTATATAGAAAAATCATAAAGCTCGATTGATCGAGAACTATCTAGATTTAAGAAGGCGTGTTTTAGCTATCGAGGAGCTGTCCAGAGGTTTCCACAGCAATGAAGCTTGATGGATCGAGGTAACTATCGAGGAGACAAAAAGTTTCTCGATGGATCAAACTAGCTATTGAGAGCTATCGAGAATGCGATAAGAAAAAGCTGAAAGGTCTCAATAGATAGCCTAGCTGTTGAGAGCTATCGAGAAGCTATCAAGATTGCTTAAAAATAGTTTTTCAAAGAAGAGAAAAACACATATGAATGCAATCAAACATGCTACTCAACCAAAGATCCAAACAACATTTTAAGCTCTCAAAAACATCTCTCAACACGAAAAATGTTAAACACATAGATCCAAAACACACACACACACACTAAACAAGTCTAACCAATTTTATATTTCAAAAACAAGTTAAGACAGTTTAGTGAGCATACATTTACACAAGTATTCCTTGTGATGGCCGAATCACATTGTACCTGCACATGTATCAAAAGTAGCAAAGAAAATTGCATGTTGTGTGTGAAAAACATCGCAAGATTGCATAAGTGTCTACATGTTATGACGATTTGAGATATGAGAAAATTACTTTAACTCACACACAATCATAACTGTTTGATGGGGACTATCACCTTCGAGGTACATCTGATAACTCACACATCTCCTAGAAGACACGCTTGCAATCATATACAAAGCATTTTAATTTTTTGCTTTTATTTTTCTTTGCATATTTTTCTTTTAAGCAAACCATATATGGGCATATAAGAGATATAAAAGAAATACCCAATGATGTTAAGCATTTGACATTCCATTTTTGCTATGCCGAAGCATACAAATGTCATTTAATGATTGGCGGGTAACAGTGGTGAAATAGCTATTTATACCTTTCTTGTAGGATTTTCCAGTCCTTCCCATAAAAAAGAGTGATACAAGTGTTAAGTACAAGAGATTACTTAATCTTACTCATCACAAACACGAGCCACAAAGCTCACTTGCTTAGTTGTTGATAAAGATGCTCATCTAAGCTATAAAAGATACAAAGTTTAGAAAACTTTGTTTCGATGGTCATCAAAGGTACACAAGTACCAATGTATACAAACACATACTGTTTTTGTATTTTTCTGATTTTTCAATTATTTTAGTTTATTTTTATATGAAAAAAAAAATAAAGCAAAATTGAAAAGAAAACAAACAAAAACATGTTAAACAAAGCAATACATAAAACTAATGCAAATGCAAGATGAAGAAGGAGAGATCAATCCATGGAGATAAAACCAATGTTTTGGCGAAGGAATTCAAACCGTTTGCTGTCAAGAGGTTTGGTAAACAAATCAACTTTCTGATCATCAGTGTGAATAAACTTAAGAAAAAGAGTACCATCTTCAACAAGCTCCCTAATGAAGTGATGACGAATCTCTATGTGTTTAGTTTGAGAATGTTGAATCAGATTCTTAGAGATGTTGATGGCACTGGTATTGTCATAGTAGATGGTAAGATGCTCTTGAAAAATGCCGTAATCATGGAGGAGTTTTTGCATCTATAGAAGTTGGGTGCAACAGCTACCGGCAGCAATGTACTCAGCTTCTACAGTGGATAATGAGATGGAATTCTGCTTTTTGCTCATCCATGAGACAAGATTATTACCCACATAGAAACAACCCCCCGATGTACTCTTTCTATCATTAGCATTCCCAGCCTAATCAGCGACAAAATACCCAGCGAAGACATCATTTGCGTCCTTGCTGTACCACACACCAAAGTTGGTAGTGTTTTTGACATACTTTATGATTCTTTTCAAAGCAATCATGTGAGACTTTTTGGGATTAGCCTGATATCTAGCACACACTCCCACATTGTAATAATGTCAGGTCTACTAGCAGTAAGGTAAAGAAGACTACCTATCATTCTTCTATAAAGAGATGAATCTACACTTTTACCTAACAAGTCAACAGTGAGTTTAACATTTGGGCTCATAGGGGTTCTAACAGAACTAGCAGATTCCAAACCAAATTTTTTCACAAGATTTCTTGCATATTTAGATTGAGATAGGAATATACCTGAATCTTGTTGATGAATCTGTAAGCTAATGAAGTGAGTCAGCTCTCCAATCATGCTTATCTCGAACTCGCCTTGCATGAGTTTTGAGAAACTATGAGCAAGTTCATCCTTAGTCAACCTAAAGATGATATCATCAACACAGACTTGAGCAACTATCAACTCGCCGTCTTCCCATTTAATGAAGAGTGTTTGATTAGCTTTTCCTCTTGTGAACCCATAAGACACCAAGTATTATGTAAGCCAATCATACCAAGCTCTAGGGGCTTGCTTTAAACCATAAAGTGCCTTCTTGAGGTATAAAACATGATTTGGAAAGTGTGGATCAATGAATCCTTTCAGTTAAGCCATATAGACATCTTCTTTAAGGAACCCATTCAAGAAAGCAGTCTTTATGTCCATTTGGTATAGCTTGAACTTCAAGTGATATGCTAGGGCTAGGAGAATTCTAATGGACTCTATGCGGGCTACTGGAACGAATGTCTCATCATAGTCTACTCCTTCCATTTGTGAGTATCCTTGAGCTACAAGACGAGCCTTGTTGCAGATCACATTACCCTCCTCATCAGTCTTATTGCGGAACATCCACTTTGTGCCGATGATGTGCTCACCCTCCGGTCTAGGTACTAGAGTCCAAACATCATTCCTTTGAAACTGAAGTAGTTTATCATGCATAACTTCAACCCAACTTTCATCCTGAAAAGCTTCCTTAACTTTAGTGGGTTCAACCTGTGATAAGTAACAAGAATAAGACACAAAGTTAGCAACACATTTATCAAATGTACGCTTTCTTAGTGTAAGTTCATTCATGTTTCCCACAATAACTTTAGGAGGATGATTCAATTTGATCCTGAAGGAAGGTACTTTTTCTTTGTGGGTTTCAGAATCAGGTGAAGTAGATATGTCTGCTGAATCTTCTACAACACTTAGAGTATCTAGAGTACTAGGAGATGCAGGCTATTGTTTAACAATTTCTTGAACTTCCCTGGGCTCGGGAGGAAGAATCTCTTTGGAGATTTCCTCACTAAGTTTCTCAGAACCAAAATCTAAAGATTCATCAATAACAACATTTACTGTTTTCATGACCTTCATGGTTCTTTTGTTATATACCCTATAAGCCTTGCTTGTAGAGGAGTATCCCAGAAATATTCCTTAATCACTTTAGGAGTCAAGTTTTTCCACATTCTTTCTATCCTTGAGAATGAAACAAGTACTTCTAAAGATTTTGAAATACTTAACATTTGGCTTCCTTCCTTTCCATAACTCATATGGAGTCTTCTTGGTACTGAGTCTAAAATACACCCTAACCGTATGACAAGCAGTGTTAACGGCTTCTCCCCACAAGTTTCTAGCCACATCCTTGTTGTGCAACATGGCTTTAGCCATCTCTTGAATAACTCTATTCTTCCTTTCTACTACACCATTCTGTTGAGGAGTAATAGGAGCAGAGAATTCCTAAGATATACCTAATCTTGTGCAAAAGGACTCCATATATGAGTTCTCGAATTCCTTACCATGATCACTTCGAATTCGATCAATCTTCAGGCTCTTCTCATTCTGCAATCTTGTGCACAAGGCTTCAATATGCTCAGAAGCATCAGAATTGGATCGTAGGAGAATGACCTAAGTGTACCTGGTGAAATCGTCTACCACAATCATGATGTATCTCTTTCCACCAAGAGACGATTTCTGGTTGGACCTATAAGATCCAGATGTAGTAGCTCCAATGGTCTGGATGTAGTAGATGTTTGAGTGCCCGGATATTTAGCTTTTTGTCTGTTTCCCAAGATGACATGGTCCACACACCACATTGCTCACTCTACTGAGCTTTGGTATCCCCAAAATTAACTCATGCTTAGATACAATCGAAAGATGTTTGTAACTAGCATGTCCCATCCTTTGGTGCCATAGATTTTCATTTGGTAAATGAACACTATTGCACACAATATCAGCATCAGGAACCAAGCCATAACAATTGTCTAGAGTGCAAACACCACTTATGAGCTTCTTTCTAGACTCATCCATGACAAGGAATTTTCCTTTTGAGAATAGTACCATGAAATCTTGATCACATATCTGACTTATGCTCAACAGGTTCACTCTCAGACCTTCTACATATAGAACATTTGCAATGTCTGGCAATCTAGGTAGAGATATGATTCCCTTTCCATTGATCTGTGACTTGCTCCCATCACCAAAAGTGACATTATCACCTTTCTTAGACTCGAAAACCTTGAAGAGAGATTGGTCTCTAGTCATATGTCTTGAGCAATCGCTGTCAATGTACCACAAATACGTGTCCATAACCTTAAATGCAGACTTCATCATGAAGCACACTTCGTGCTTAGATGATAGATCTGTGGGAATGATGTTTTCTCTCATCTGCCTTTTATGAACTAAACCTTTATCTTTCACTCTTCTCAGATGAACTCCTTTGCACATTTTCATTCTGAGACAGTATAATTTCTTCTTTGTCAAGCTCAGATCTTTTCCAATATTCATCATAATAGAATTCAAATAACTTTTAGACTTGCATTTTCTGATACACTCAAACAAGTAGAGATTAGAAAAACAAGATGTATTTGAAAACAAAGATCTTTTCAAGCAGGTTGCAGCCATGACAACAGGGGTCAATGGATCACACAGCAAAGATTAAAACCTAATCAGCGTGTGCCTGCTCTGATACCACTTTATAGGCCAAGAATGTATTGACCCCTTGTGATATATTAATTGATTAATTAGCCAAATTTATTAATTAATCAAATTAACATGCAATGTATGTGGCAATACAAACAAATCACCAAATAACTAAGTATGCAGCGGAAATTAAATTGACACAGTGATTTGTTTATGAATGGGGAAAACTTACACGGTAAAAACCCCAGTGGGTGATTTTAAGGTCACCACTCTTGAGAATCCACTGTTATCAAAACAAGCGGTTACAAGTAAAGGAATTCCAGTACTTTATACCAACCTACAGTTGAACTCTTACCCCAATAGTCAATTGGACTTGTTCTGTAGTGACAATCTCTCATTTTCAATGCACGGCTCCTAGTACGTGACTAACTAATAGATGCGCGGATCCCAGTACGCGACTTAATCACTAACTTTAGAAAGATATTGGCTACAAAGTTCTTCAGTTCATCACATGATGAAGATCAAAAAGCTCCTTGGTCACAAAACCTTACAGTGCACAAACATAGTAACTTCTTCAAGAGAAAGATGAACTAGGGCAAATTCTGTCTTCGATCACAATTTGCATGAACAAGACTTTGCTCTACACTTGTGCAACTGTGCAACCTTTGACGGCCCCTAAAATAATCCTTATATATGTTTAGGATTATGAGAAAAGAAAGTTCAAACATACATCCACGGATTTGATGAAAAATGGCTTTGAAAAACTGAGTTTCATAAACCTCGGTAGACAGCCATCTATCGAACTAGCTGTCGAGCCACGAGCTTCAGCAACTTTTAAACCTCGATAGATGCTTGCTGCCGAGCTTTAAAAACCAGTACTTCTTCACTTGTTTCTTGGACAGACTTGCATGGTTTTAACACTTGGACTTGAAACTTTGTTCCTTGAAGTATTAACACATCATAGATCTACCTAATTACAAGTAAAGTGCATTTTGTCAAAAGATTAGCCAATTATATAAAATATTGACATATGTTCCTAATATTGAATCACATATGTCCTAACAGGTTGGCCTTTTTTGACTTCATCATGGCCCTTGTAAAAGTAAAGTCCATTAGCTTTCTTCTTTTCATAAATCCACTTATTTAATTTCATTATCCTACAAAAAACAAATTCACGCATTAAATTTCAATTAAGCAGAAAATTGATTATTTAGCATTATTCCAAAACCAACTATAAAATGCATGAATTAACTTAAAATAAGAATGATAATGCTTTGTAATAATGATATAAATATGCAAAATTAAGCTATTATCACATCACCCTTGCTGTGGGGCCCATTAATAATTGGACTTGGATTGGGTTTTCCGAAAACATGGGAAAAAATTTTTGTAGTGCAAGTTCAAATGTACTTTTTCAATAAGATGAATTCTGATTTGGCTTACTTTGATGTGTCCCATAACATTGAAATTCTGCACTTTAATGATTTAAATGAATTTGAAAATGAAATTAGTAAACAATTGGGAAAAAAAATTGAACTTATAGAACTAGCTCTTGAAACTTTAATTTGGGCAATAATGAGAATCCACGCTTAATTAAAATTGGCTCAATTCTAAAAGAAAAAGAAAGAAAAGATCTTCAAGAACTCCTCACAAAATTTCAAAAGGTGTTTGCATTGTCCTATGAAGATATGCTCGAAATTGACCCCAAGATAGCTCAACATCACATTGATACTCATGATCACATGGTACCCGTCAAACAAAAGTTGAGAAGAATGAGGACCGAATGGTTTTTAAAAATCAAGGAGGAAGTCACTAACCAATTAAAGGTAGGGTTCTTTAAATCCGTACAACAAGTCGAATGGATAGCCAATGTCATGCTCGTACCTAAAAAGGATGAAAATGTGAGGATGTGTGTGGATTACTTGACCAAGGCATGCCCTAAGGATGACTTTCCTCTCCCTTACATTGATGTCTTAGTGGATAACATGGCGGGAAGTGCCTTGATGTCTTTCATGGATGGCTTCTCGGGGTACAACCAAATCAAGATGGCTCCCAAAGATATGACCAAAACCACTTTTATTACCGAATAGGGAATCTATTGTTATACGGTAATGCCATTTGGCCTTAAGAATGCTAGGGCAACCTACCAAAGGATGGCTACAGCCTTGTTACATGATATGATGCATAATGAGGTGGAGGTATATGTTGATGATATGATAGTGAAATCCAAGGATAGAGAAAGCCACACCGTAAACTTGAGGAAGTTCTTTGAGAGGATTAAAAAGTATAGGCTAAGATTGAACCCACAAAAGTGTACCTTCGTAGTAACTACCGAAAAATTACTAGGCTTTCTAGTGAGTTATAGAGGGATAGAAGTTGACCCATCCAAGATCAAAGCCTTATAGGAGATGCCTCCACCCAGAAGTGAGAAAGAGATAAGGGGTTTCTTAGGTCAATTACAATACATTAGTTGATTCATTGCCATGCTCACCTCCATTTATGAGCCCATTTTCAAACTCCTAAGGAAGAATGAACCACATACATGGAATGATGAGTGCCAAAATACCTTTGAACTTATCAAGGAATATCTCCTCCACCCCCCTATCCTAGTGCCTCCATAACATGGAAAACCCTTACTCCTATACCTCTCTATCATAAAGTATGTGGTTAGAAGCATGCTTGCACAAGAAGATGATGGCAAGAATGAGAGGGCCATATACTACTTGAGCAAGAGGTTCCATGATTATGAGACTAGGTACACTTCCATAGAAAAGTCATGCTTTGCACTTGCTTGGGCCATGCAAAAGCTAAGACATATCATCTTACCTTTCCAAATATGGGTGGTAGCAAGAATGGACCAATTAAAGTATCTTTTTGAGAAGCCTACTTTGAGTGGAAGATTTTCAAGATGGTTGATCTTATTGGCAGAATTCGATTTGAAGTATATGGCTAGAAAACTATCAAAGGGAGTGTCGTGTCAGATTTTTGTGCTTAGAATCCTATAAAGGGGGAGGATGGTAAAGAAGACTTTCTGGATGAGAACATTTTAGATGTTGAGTTAGGGACATGGAAGATGTACATTGACAGAGACGTAAACCAATATGGGAATGGGATAGGAATACTCTTGATCACTTCTGAGGGATCTCACATATCTTTGGCAATCAAGTTGAACTTTGAAGCTACTAATAACATGGCTGAATACGAGGCTTGTATGGCTGGAATGGAAGCTCTTCGAGAATTGAGGGTAAAGGAGGCCAAAGTCTTTGGAGATTCAACTTTGGTTATAGCCCAAGCACAGAAGTTGTGGGAGGTGAAAGAGGAACACTTGAAGCCTTATCAACAATATTTGGAGGACTTAACCAAAACCTTTGACAAGATTGAGCACACAATCATCCTTAGAGCTCAAAATCAATTTGCGGATGCCTTAGCTACCTTAGCCTCCATGGTTGAAATACCCAAGGAAGTATGAATATTGCAGACACCGCATTTTGTACCCCTTACGACTTGGGCCCCCGTTCTCCAATGATGCTCGAACTCTAAGGCCCAAGGCTAGTTTAGAGTCCAATCAGATATCAAATTGACTTGAGGAGTGTTAAAATGAAAAATATCATTTTTTTAAATACACAAAAATCTATTTTTGTAAATAAATGACCAAAGTGGCTCTCGGCCCACATACGTGGGTAGCGACCTGCGTGCGTGGTCCAAAGCATGCGTATACAGGCATAATCCTGCGTATGCAGCTAGGGTTTTAGAAGTATGGAAAATGCAAGCTTTTTTGCAATAATGGTTGAGGTTTGGAATGAATCCCACATCGTCTGGGAGCTGTTCTAAACCCCATTTTTTCAACAATAAAAAGCCTTACATAGTACCTTTTCAAAACACACAGAAATCCTACTGGAAAAACTTAAAATCCACTAGAAAATAGTGAATCAAAAGGGAATTTTTCACAAAACACCCTCAAGTAATTTTTATTTGATTGGGATCTTTTCTGGCCCTAATCCTTTGAGTTTAAAGTTTCTAATCACTGTTTTATTGAATTGTGATAGATTTGACTGATGGGAACGGTAAAAAATCAAGCCTAGGAGCTTTTGGTTTAAGGTATTCTTTCTTACTTCCGTTTTCCTTTTTTGTCTTGTTTTTAGTTTTAATCCTGTTTCTTTGCATAGTTTAGGCTTTTATATGTTTGCTTACGTTAGTTCTATAGTTTTGTTGTGTTCTAAGCATGCTAGATAGTTAGAATTATTGTGCTCTATTTTCTATTTCAGGTTTTTGGGTTAGGGCTCTTGAACAAGTCCCATGCGCGCATGTCATTAGCATGCGTACATAGGTTAAACCCTGTGTACGCAGGCCTCTAGCTGCGTACATAGGCACTTGTCTAGAAACCCTAATCCAGATTTCTTATGTTGTTTGTTTGGTTTATTTCACATGCTTTGCCCCTTTTCTAAAGCCTTTTCATATGATCATACGTATTTGTGCCTTTGCCTCACATGCTTGTTTGTCTTTCAACATGTTTAGATTAGGGTTTTATATTTGATGCTATGAACATGCATTCACATGCTCATGCATAATGCCATAGGTGCTGAGTTGTTGAAAGGTAAGCAAAGGGTAAGGCATGATTTGAAATGTCCAGGCATTTGTGTTGGTTTTATTTTGATGATATGATGAAACATGCTTCGATGTATGATTAGGGTTTATAATGTGTTAATGCCTTGTTCATAATGTGGTTGCTAGCTTGAATGATATGCTTGCTATCATGTTTGGAGCTGCTACATTATTTAGGATTATGATAGGGTTTTTTCCATGTTAGATGAATGCTAGGGTTTCTTATGTGTGTTTGGCTCTCTTTTGCTTTGTGGATAGATAAGTGTGCTTGTTTAGGGATAAAGATGCCATGTTGTATGTTAGATGCATGTTAGTGTGTGTGTGAGTCTAGAATACAAGTATTGAACTAGTTTTTAATAAGGTTAAGATTAAGACACAATGATGGGAGGCCAACCTTAGGGTTGCGCAATCTTGGGTGCCTAACACCTTCCTAAGAGCATGCTTAAACTCCGAACCCATACTCTGGTAGTAAGATCAAAGATCTTTCCTTGAAAAGGACGCTATATATATGGTTCCTAGACCATTGCAAAAAATTAGGTGGCGACTCCCCGCTTATGTCCATACCCATGTATGCAGACAGGACCATGCGTATGCAGGCCAGAACCCATGTATGCAGAACCTCAAGAATAGACTTGCGTACGCATAAGTCCAAGCAACGTATCCAGGCTTAAGCCCACGCACAAGCACAGACAGAAAGTGTCCTTGACATTTTCAAGCATATATCATCCAAAATCAATCCTAAACATGTTCCTACCCCTCCTAATGTGTCAGGTTTTCATCTAAACCAATCCCACAACAAAACCCAAGAATTTACATGGCCAAAACACATCAAAACAAAAGATCAAAGAGAAACTTGAAAATGAGAAAAGTTTGAAAAACTTACAATTCAACCATAGGGATGTGATTTTCTGGCCAGTGTGTCAATAAAGGAGACTCCGTTAATCTCACTGCTCCATTCCAGCGGGTGAGGAGAAATGCATCAGAGGAAAGGATGTAGGAAGCCTTTTTGGGCTTGGGTGCCATTGAAGGAGATGAAGAGAGTCTAGAGAGAAAATGAGAGAATGAGGGAGTTTTGAGAGAATGGGAGAATCAGATGATGTGAGGAAAAGAGAGAAGAGGGAAGTTTTTGTAGAGAAAAAAGGAGAAGTTGAAAAGCTATGAAGAATGTGAAGAGATGAGGGAGATGAGGAGAATGAAGAAGAAAAAGAAACAATTGGTAACTATTAGAGGTGGGAACACACCTGATGGCTAAACTATGTGTAGTTTAGGCCTCACCACTAAACTATGTGTAGTTTAGTCATGAAAGTTTAAAAAAAAAAAAAAAAAACCATACCAAGGACCCGCTAATGAGCAGTAGAGGATGCATAAGACTCTTCCCTCGATGAAGCATATACATCCCAAAACCATTTCCAGTAGATCACATAAACTCAAGAACACTATCCCCAGTAAGGAAGCAGAAGATTCTCCCCTAATGGATCAAGCATATCTGGAACATCATCCCCATGGAAGAGGCAAAAGATTCTTCCCTGATGGACCCAAACATAGTTAAATAATCTGCAGTGAGGAAGCAAAAGATTCTTCCCCAGTGGACCAAGTACGCCTAATGTATCCCCAGTGAGGAAGCAGAATATTCTTCCCCAATGGATCACACATCTACAAAAGTTACACTACTCCTTAGTGAGTCCATTTCTACTACTCCTCAGCGAGTTTCTCATCCCCAAGTAAGTCATGAAAGAGGTAGAAGATTCCTCCCCATACATACCTACTCCTCAGCGAGTTTTCACCACCTCTAGTGGATCCAACAATCAAGACTACTTATGCACATGTCCTCCGAGAATTGAACATGCAGGCATGATAGAAAGAGGTAGAGATAGAGATAGAGGAAGAGACTAAGGTTAACCCAAGGCAAGAGCCACATTAGAAAAGGTAGAGAAAGAAGTGAAGAAGACAAGATGAGCGAGTCACCCGAAGAAGTTTGAGGCAAGAGCCCCAGATGAACACCATAGAGACTGTGTCCTTTTGTTGTTTGTTAAATTAGCTTAAAGAGCACCTTTGTTTGTTTTTCTTTTTCTTTTTAAGTGACTCTAAGATAGTGAGTCACTTGCCATTTTCTTACAAGGGGCAAAACAGGTTCTGGGATAATGAACCTGTCGTTCCTTGTTTCTCGAGCAACAAAGGTGGGACTTTGGACATACGAATCCCATACAGCTCTCCGGAGTTGCACCCTACCCTATTTATGCATGACGTGTGTTGTGTGTGAGGGTTGGACCAAAGCCTTATGTCGAAAAAAAAATGTTTTGTCTCTTATTCTTTTGATTCTGTCAGCAAAGCTCATGAATTAAAAGAGGGACATTTGTAGACATCGCATTTTGTACCCCTTATAACTCAGGCCCCCATTCCCCAATAATGCCCAAACTCTAAGGCCGAAGGCTAGTTTAGAGCCTGATCAGATTTCAAATTAACTTGAGGAGTGTTAAAATGGAAAATATAACATTTTAAATGAGAAAAAAAAAAAAACAACTTTTAGAAATAAAATGACCAAATTGGCCCTTGGCCCATGTATGTGGGCCAAAGCATGCGTACGAAGCAAGAGTTTCAGAGACATAAAAAAAGGCAAGTTTTCTACAATAATGACTGGGGTTTGGAATGAATCCCACATCATTTGGAAGCCATTCCAAACCGCACATTATTTTTCACTTCGTAAAGCCTTACATGGTATTCTTTCAAAACACATAGAAATTCCGAGGGAGAAATACAAGATTCACTAGAAAATAGTGAATCAAAATGGAGTTTTTCACAAAACACCCTCAAGTCAATGTTGTTTGATTGGGACCCTTTCTAGGCCAAATCCTTTTAGCTTAACATTGCTAATCACACTTTTATTGAATTGTGATAGATTTAACTGAGGGGAACGGTCAAAATTAGCCTATAAAGCTTCTTATTTAAGGTATTGAGTCTAACTCTTTCTTTTTATTCCATTTTCTTTTTTGTCTTTCTTTTCAGTTTTAATCTTGTTTGTTAGCTTTATTTATGCTTATATATGTTTGTTTAGGTTAGTTTTATAGTTTTCTTTATATCTTGAGTATGTTTGTTTGTTAAAATTGGGTTTTTATTTGTGCTCTGTTTTCTGCTTTGTTGTTTCTAGGTTAGGGTTTCGAGTAGAGCTGCGCATGCATACCTTATGCATGCGTATGTGGGCCTCCTCCTGCATACGCAAGTGCTTGGCCTGCTTACGTAGCCTTTGGTTTGCATACGCAGGCTGCTGCCCAGAAACCCTAGTTTAGTCTTCTGCTTCTTTCTCATTTTATTTTCTTATCTCACATGTTCCTATTTAAGTTTCTTTTTATGTATATGTGTATCTGATGCCTCTGTTTCACATGTTTTATTGTTATTTACCTTTGATATGCTAGATTAGGGTTTCATCTCTTGTTTCTTAGTTTGATACCATGAGCATGCATTCACATGCCCATGCATGATGCCATAGGTTTTGAGTTGCTGCATGGTGAGTAAAGTTAAGTCATACATTCACATTCACATGCATATGTGTTGTCATGTTTTGTTTGATGAACATGTACAAGTGTTGTTGTGTTGCATTTTGTGTTTAATTGATAAATGATGTACTTGCTGCTATGATTAGGTTGCTACCTTATATATGACATGATAGAGTTTTCACATGTTAGATGAATGCTAGGGTTTTATATGTGTGGTTTGGCTTCTTATGCTTTATGGATGGATATGTATGTGTTTTGGGATGATGATGCCATGTTGTATGCTTAGATGTATGCAAGTGTGTGTGTGTGAGTTTAGGACATAAGTGTTGAAAATAATTTTATCAAGTTTGAGATGTAACACACAATGATGGGAGGCCAACCTTAGGGTTGGGCGGTCTTAGGTGCCCAACACCTTCCTAAGAACGTACCTAAATTTCGAACCCATATCTCTGGTAATAAGACCAATGGTCTTTCCTCAAAAGGACGCTATATTCATGGTTCCTAGGCCATTGCAAAACTAGGTGGCGACTCCTCTGCTATGTCCACACCATGTTAGCCCATTGGGTTTACCACTTTATTCCTTGGGCTTCCTTGACCCATTTACCTTTTCTTACTCCTATGGGTTTATAGCTTGATTCCTTCGGCTTCCTTGGCCCACTTGCTATATCTTTACCTATTTATTACTTTTATGGGCTTATTGCTTGATTCATTGGGCTTCCTCGGTCCACTTACTACATCTTTACCTCTTTATTATTCTTATGGGCTTATTGACCCCTATTCCTGCCACGCCATCCCATTGAGTTTACCACTTTATTTCTTGGGCTTCTCGGGCCCATTTACTTCCTCTTTACCTCTCATTATTCCCACGAGCTTACTACTTCATTCCTCGAGCTTCCTTGGCCCATTTACTCATTATTTACCTCTTGTTACCTTCATAGGCCTGTTAGCTATCAATCCTACCACTTCAACCCACAAGGCTTGCTTCCTTATTTCTTTACTGTTTTGCCCCTCTTTTCTTTCCCATCTCCCATATTGTTGGGCTTCTTTTGCTGCTGGGCCTTTTGTCAAAAATGAGCATCAACATTCAGCCCCTTGAGCATATGAATTGCTCCTGCAATCTTCTTTTTTTGGGAACTTGTCCTTGAGTATTTCAATAATGGATTCTCTCTACTTCTTAATTTCAACTCTAGCACTGCCTCCTTCAAAGGCTATTTGTGAGCCCAACGTAGCTAGTGCATCTGCGTATCGGTTTTCGCTCCTCTAGGCATGCTTTATTTCAAATGTACAAAACTTTTCTTCAATCCTTTGGCCCAATGTCCTGTATGGGGCCAAACTTGGTTCTTTTAAAGAGAAACTCCTCTTAGCTTGATGGACCACCAAGTTGGAGTTGCCTATCACCCTTTGGTGTTTGATCCCTATCTCGAGGGTTGTCACCAATCTCATCAGGTAAGCCTCATATTCTGCTATATTATTTGAACATGGGAATTCTAACTTGAATGAGAGTGCTACGGTTTCTTCATCATTGCAATAAAGGACCACTCCTACGCCTCCTGTGTTTGCCGTAGAGGAGCCATTGAATTTCATGATCCACTGTTCTCTAGCCGTTTCTACCGTGACTACTTCTCTGGGTACCTTATCATCTAGCGGGAATTCCTCTTCTCTAGGAAATTGGGCCAACAAATTTGCTATGGCTTGGTTTTTCACCGCTTTGGGTGTTCTCGCTTTCAAGTCATACTGTGATAACTGTAATAACCATTGGGATATTCTGCCAAATAGAATGGGTTGTCTAAGAAGCACTTTGATCGCATGGGACTTCGACATCAAATGTACCTCATAAGCCAAAAAGTAATGGCATAACCTTTACGACGCATAGACGATTGCCAAGCGTACCCTTCTTGCCCTAGGATAATGCGTCTCAGCATCCTTTAAGGCACGGCTTATGTAATAAACTGGCTACTCACTGCCACCTCCATCTTCCTGGGGTATCAGAGCCCCAATGGTAGACGGGCTTGAGGCTAGGTAAAGTAGTAACAGTTTTCTGCAAACTGGGGCTTGCATTGTGGGGAGGTTCATCATAATTTGTTGGAGCTTTTGAAAATCTTTTTGTTGAGCGTTCCCCCATTCAAAGCTCTATTCCTTCTTTAATAACTTTGTAAAAGCCGAAGTAATTGATGCTAGATCAGGTATGAATCTCCTAATGTAGGAGACTTTGCCCATAAAACTTTTCAACTCTTTGACCGTGGCTGGTGGCTTCATAGTTGCTATTGCCACTGCTTTGGCCAGATCTACGTCTATCCTTTTGCTGTGGACCAAAAATCCCAAAAAAAAAATTTGGCAGATATTCCAAAAGTGCATGATCCTCTCGTCTTCTTGACTTCACCACTATGTCATCCACATAGTCCTCCATTTCTTAGTGCATCATGTCATGAAATATGGCGATCATAGTGCGCTGATAAGTTGTGCCCACATTTTTCATCTCGAAGGGCATCAGTTTGTAGTAGAAATTCTCGATGGGTGTTCTAAAGGTCGTCTTTTCTGCATCTTTTGGTGCCATCTGAATCTGATTATAATCCTTCTATAAAGGAGAAAATGGCATTCCTCGCGATAGAATCTATCAATAGATCCATGTCAGGCAGCAAGAATTTGTCTTTGGACAAACTTGATTAAGATTTCTAAAGTCAATGTAGCATCGTATCTACCCGTTTTTATTTTTCACAGGTATAATGTTTGACAACCACCGTGGGTGTTGCTTTGGTTCGATGAACCCGGCTGCTAATAGTTTATGTACTTCCTTTATTATCAGCCCCTCTATTTTGGTATGAAACACCCTGGCAGGCTGGGCCACTGGCTTGGACCCAGGATCCACGTTGTGCGTGTGTACCACCAACCCTAGGTCTAGCCCAAGCATTTTGCTATAATCCCATTAAAAAATGTCTCTAAATTCCTTTAATAGCAGGATCAATTCTGCCTTTTCCTCTTCTAACAATTTTGAACTTATTGAAATTGGTCTTGGCTTTTATGGGTTCGTGCCTAAGTCGATTCCTCTAGCTTTTCTTCTACCATTACTTGGACTTCTTTCTCTGTGGTAATCTTCATTTTGCTTTCTGTTTTACTTTCTTCCCCTAAACTTTCCTGGGCCACGTAGCATGCTAGGTTCTTATGCTGTGGCTCTCTTTTGGGACCCCCTGCTTGTTGCACGTTGGCCCCACACACCTTCATAATTTACATATTATCCTACCGTTAGGTGCTTGGACCCTGACACACTGTGGTGTACTATCTGGCTTCGAAGTTGGTGCGCCTTTTCTTTTTCTTTTTCGTAGCAACAACTCCCTCAAATCAGGTTCTGGGTTGTCTTGAATGTCACTTGGGGGCGTAGGTGCCAATTGGCTTGGATACCAAACTTTCCCCAGATGGTGCCCATTCATTGTGGAACATAATCTCAACCAAATGGGCCTCAGCCTGCTCGAATGGGGATGGGTTTGCTACAATCCGTATCATCGTACTATTTAACCTCCTTTTCACACACTAGTAATAGGTGGATGGAATGAAACGATGCTTGTGCAGCCATGGCCTTCCTAGTAGTATATGGTAGGAAACTTTCGTCTTCACCACATGGAATTGAGCTAAGGAGGCTATTGAGCCTACCTTCAGCCACAGCTATATGTATTCTGCTGTGTACTCGCCTTTTCCTCCAATCCTCGTCACTTCCATCGGGTACCCTTGAATCTTGTTCTTTGGTATTCTTGCTGCTTGCATTGTGCTGAGTGGGATGAGGTTCACTGAAGCACCTATGTCAACTAGGGCTCTCTTGATGGGAATTTGATTTATGGAGGCCGCTAAGTAAAGAGGCCTTCTATGGTCTAGGTATACCACCTCCATGTCTTCATCGTTGAAAGTGATCTCCTTGGTGTCTTGTAGAAAGGCTCTGTCAGTCCGAACCTCTTTCATGGCCATCCTTTGTTTGTTTGCTGTTAGCTCCAATTGGTCAAACAAGTTCTTAAACTGTTTCTACAGGGTTGTGAAGGTTGCGGCAGACAGCGATAGTCTTTCTTCTTCTTCTTTGCCTGAGTCTATACAAATGACAACTGCTGCTACCCCCTTCCTTTTGTGACTAGGGAATGGGTTCCTCTAGACCTCCGGTTAGGAAAGTTCAAGGGTCCCTTCTTTGATCCTACAGTGCAGGTTTCTGCTCATTCGGCTTGTTAGAGGTGGGCCTGACTGATTGGGCTGTTTTCTTGGCCTTTTGTAATAGCTAGGCGAACTGGGAAATTTCTAGGTTCTCTAGGAGAACTCTATATTCCATGATCATATTACCCATACACATTTTCACCAATGTTTTCTCTTCACAGTGGTCATAGCAATCAAAGGTTATGTCCCTGAACCTCTTGATATACTCCATGAGGTCTTCACCGCTTCTTTGCTTAGTACCTTGTAAAGTTGCAAGCGTCACCATTTCCACTTCGTTCAAATAGTTGGTGCATACTACATCTAACATATCATCCCATGTTGGGATTGATCTTGGCTTCAAGCCAGTGTACCAGGTATATACCCGATCACATAAGAACTTTAAAAACTCTTAGAGGCAATGGTCCTTGTTTACTGCGTAGGGACTAAAGGTATTTATAAACTTACTTACGTGCTTAACGACACTTCCCCTTCTGCCATCATACTGTTCAAAGGTTCGTAGCTCGTACCTATCGGGATATAGCTTGCTGAGTATTCTCAAGGGATACAAAGGTCTCCGTAAATAAAATCTTTCCTTAGGTGCCTTGGCCTTTTCTTATTCTAGCAGTGTTGCTATGTTAGCCACCATGATGAAGTGTTGTTCCGCGTTCTATGGGCTACCACCCACAAGAGTCTCTTCCTTGTCTGCCACATGCTCGAGGTCATGTCGACTCCCCTTTTTTTTTTCTCTTGTCCGCCTTTAGGTGGCGAATCTCCTCCATTAGCTGCTGCTGGGAATATTGCACTAACTACAGCACTTCAAAAAAGAAGTTAGTATTATCAGCGGGATTCTTTTGTTATTGCTATGGCCTAGCTCCCACTCCATTGGCACCTTTTGCTTGATTGGGTTGGTGCGGTGTGGCCGACCTTGACTCTGCCTACGATGGCACGACACTCATATTTTGCATCCTCTTTGATCCTAGGGGCATAACTTGCAAGGGATTTTCTTGCTTTCCCTTTCTTTCTCCTAACTCCCCAGTGGAGTCGCCAATTTAAAAGTGGGGGCATTTTTTGTACTGTTGGGCCTCAACCCCTTCTACTATGCTAAGGCCCGTTAAACTGAGGTAAGAGAGTTGGGATTGGCCTTGCTGGGGCTGTTCCTTAGGCCAGCGTGTGCACAAGTCAAGCTTACTCAATGTAGACGCGTGCAGACATAAGTGTTATGGGCTGAACGTATGGTGTGGTCGCAGTATAAGTAACTGTTACAAGTGTTATAACAGAAATATACTACAGCAGGATAACTATGACAATAAAGCATACTAAATAAAGCTAACACCATTAACAAAATTAACATAATTATGGTAGAATTAATACATTGAATAGAAATAACACTACAGCAGAATAGAGTAAATAACTTGGTAACTTCTAGCCGTACAGTAAGAATATCATCCAATAAACATAATGAATAAAAAAAATTGTCTGCTGGATTATGTGCTGAGCTTTCCAGCAGAAGCGAACTCAAGAAGGGAATTGATCTTCAATGCGAGTAACCTCAGTAAAAGGCTTCTGCCGTAGAAGTTACTCGCTCTGGAGAAAGGGCCTAAGTGGTTTGAGCCTTGATTTACAATCTTCAAAAGATGGGTATGTCGTGAGGGAGAGAAAAGGTGGTTTATTAATGCATGCCTTTATTCCTGCTGCTTTACTTTTCCTCTGGTTTTTCTTTTCCCACTTAGTCTTTCTAATTTTTCTTTCTTTTTCCGTATTTTCTCTTCTCTCTTCTTTTGTACATCTTGCTTTCTTGCCTCCCCCCCTTTTTATTGTTCAAGGCTACCCCTTTTTATACCATTTGCCATTGTGGGATTTACCCCTTTTGTCCCTCAACTGTTTCTAGCTTCTTATGGGCTTCTCTTTAGGACTGCCCACTCACTTGCTAGTTGTCCAACCATTACCTCTGCCAAGAGTGTGTTGGTTGCACCACTGTCCATTTCTAGACAAAATTGCTTGTCTTGTTTCTTACCTCTCTCTGTTTTTGTTTTACCTCAATGGATAAAGAGTAAGCTACCTCACCACCTACCTCTATGGCATGCATCAAGTGGTCTCAGCCTATGCTTTCCTCTTTTGTGTGAAATGCCATCTCAGCAGGACATTCCCCCCAAAGAAGCTTGGGCGGGAACCTCATAATAGACCCCCATTTTCCCCCCACCGCCAAACCACACCCGTTGAATACCTTAACCCGTGGCCCACCTCCCTTATATTGGTTAGGTACAAGTAGGTGGTGCCTTGGTCCTTTGTGCATGCTCCACTTCGTTAGTGTGTGTTTCTTTCTGGCCTTCACACCATTTCTGCTGCTCTTGCGTTGTCTGGTTCTGTTGTACGTACTAGTTTGTGTTTATCCTTTATGGCGTGGATGATACGTGGGCTTTTGAGCTCATGTCTTCTTCCTTTTATCCCTTCTTAGGCTAGGTACTGTCCAGGTGAAGGCCTTTGCCCCCGTAACTTGCTGGGCCTTCATCTTGTCTCTCTTCTTCATGGTCGTGAGCCTTCTGGCCTTTAATCCTGCCATACTGCTTCATCGCGTCTGCCACGGCCTTGTCCTGCCTTTACTTCTCATTGCTTTCGTGGGCTTGCTGGCTGGTGTTCTTGCCATATCAGCCCATTGACCCAATAATTCTCTCCTTTGGGCTTTCTTGGCCCATTTACCTCTTATCATTCTTCACGGGTTTGTTGGCCATTATTTTTGCCATGTCAACCCATTGGGTTTACCACTTTATTCCTTGGGCTTCCTCGGCCCATTTACCTTGTCTTTACCTTTTTTTATTCCTATGGGTTTATTGCTTGATTCTTTAAGCTTCCTCGGCCCACTTACTACATCTTTACCTCTTTATTACTCTTATGGGCTTATTGCTTGATTCCTTGGGCTTCCTCAGCCCACTTACTACATATTTACCTCTTTATTACTCTTATGGGCTTATTGACCCTTATTCCTGCCACATCAGGCCATTGAGTTTACCACTTTATTTCCTGAGCTTCCTGGGCCCATTTACTTCTTCTTTACCTCTCATTATTCCCACAAGCTTACTATTTCATTCCTTGGGCTTCCTCGGCCGATTTACTCCTTTACCTCTTGTTACCTTCATAGGCCTGCTGGCTATCAATTTTGCCACTTCAACCCACTGAGCTTGCTTCCTTATTTCTTGTTACCTTCTTTTGCTACTGGGCCTTTTGTCAAAAATGGGCATCAACACCACCCATCATATTTTTGGCATAACATTAATTTAGATTTTACATAAATTTATAGCAATCATCATTACTTTTCTTTCTTTCTTAAAAAAAAAAAAAAATCATTACTTTTTTTTTTGTGGTGAGCAATCATTATTAGTAGGTTAAGAAGAATAATTAATCTTCTAACTTTTTATTTATTTATTTTTTAATTCTCAATAATTAGAAAGGGAAATTTGAATCTTGTAATACTAGTAGATATCTCATTTGAAAACACCAAAATATGACAAATATTTACTTCATATGAATGATCGTTCAATTTTCTTAAAGGAATGTATTGTAGAAGGTTGTTTAGCTTTAAAGTAGAATAATTTTTTAGACTCAAGGCACTCATCAAGGCTCAAATAGTTTCTCTATCACTAAGAAAGCTGGTTCTCCTTCTTCTCTTAGGTTGTAGAAGTGTCGTTCCTTCCTTTAAAGGATTGGCTGTTCTCCTAAGATACCAAGTGTCCCTAAAGAGTTAGTGGGTTTTTCTTCAGGGTGTTGGAAAACAGTCTAACTTTGATTTCTTCCTGGTAGCTATGGATCTCCCTACCAAGTCATGGCGTAATCTCTCTCTTTTTGATAAAGTGAATTCAGGTTATACTCTACCAAAAACTTAGCGGTTTAGTGAATTTATTATTGCTGCTAAGTTCCTTACACCTCGGGTTCTAAATATGCAGGCTGTGGCAAGAACCTTTAAGCAATTGTGGCGATTTACTTGTGGGTTCAAGATTCGGAATTTAGGGGAATGTAGACACTGCATTTTGTACCCCTCACAACTCGGGCCCCCGTTTCCCAATGATGCCCGAACTCTAAGGCCCAAGGCCAGTTTAGGGCCCAAGGCCAATTTAGAGCCCAATCAGATATCAAATTGACTTGAGGAGTATTAAAATGGAAAATATAACTTTTAAAATAAGCAAAAATCTGTTTTTGGAAATAAATGACCAAAGAGGCCCTCAGCCCATGTATGTGGGCAGCGGCCTGCGTACATGGGCTAAAGCATGCGTATGCAGATATGCTTTTGTGTACATAGCTAGGGTTTCAGAAACATAAAAAATCAAGTTTCTGCAATAATGACTGAGATTTGGAATGAATCCCACATCATCTGGGAGCTATTCCAAACCCCATTTTTTCCACTATATAAAGCCTTACATGGTACATTTTCAAAGGAGACAGAAATCCCATGAGAAAAATTCAAGATTCAATAGAAATTGAGTTTTTCACAAAACACTCTCAAGTCAATTTTGTTTGATTGGTACCTTTTCTGGCCCTAAAAATTTTAGTTTAACGTTGCTAATCACTTTCTTATTGGTTTGTGAATAGATTTGACAGAGGGGAACGGTAAAAAATCAAGCTTAAAGAGCTTTTCTTTGAAGTATCTAGTCTAAACTTTTCTTTTCCTTTCTTTCATTTTATGCCTTTAAATCTTTCTGTTTGTTTTGTTTTCTTGTTTTAATATGCTTTAACATTTTTATCTAGTCTAGGTTTGTTTGTATGTATTTTTAAAATGCATGTTAGGTTGTTAGAATTCTAGTTATTTTGCCATGTTTTTGGTGTTTTAGGGTTTCTGGGCAAGAACTTGCGTACGCATAACCTTGCCTGCGCACGCAGGCCTGATTATGCCCACGCAGGCTTGTTCTTGTGTGCACAAGCCGCTGTCCAGAAACCCTAATTTTGATATTCTCTTTTGTTTTGCTTTTGATTTCACAAGTTTGTTTTGTTTAGCTTCTTTTCCATGTTTTTATGCTTCCAAAGTCTCTATTTCACATGTTTGTTTGTTTGCTATCACATGTTAGAATTAGTGTTTATTTTGTGTTTGCCTTGTTTCAATCCCATGATCATGCATCCATATGCTCATGCATAATGCCATAGGTATTAAGTTGCTGTAAGGTAGGTAAAAGGTAAGTCATGCATTAGAAATGCTCACTCATCTGTGAGATGATCTTGCTTGGATGATAGAGATGAATATGCTTGTTTGATGTGTGATTTCATGTCTAAGAGTTTGGAATACATGTGATGATCTACGTTTGCTCGCCATGCCTACTTTGTTACCTTGTTTGTTGCTACCTTAGTACAATATGATGGAGTTTGTGATGTAGCATGCTTAGATGTATGATTAGGGTTTGTAATGTGATGAATGCCTTGATGCCATGATTAGATGAATGCTAGGGTTGTATATGTGTGTTTGGATCCCTTATGCTTTATGGATGGATATGTATCTGTTTTGGGATGAATGATGTCATGTTGTATGCTTAGATGCATGCTAGTGTATGTGTGAGTTTAGAATACAAGTATTGAACATGATTTTATCAAGGTTAAGATGTAAGACATAATGACGGGAGACCAACCTTTGGGTTGGGTGGTTTTGGGTACCTAACATCTTTCCAAGAACGTACCTAAACTCCGAACTCATATCTCTGGTTATAAGATCAATGGTCCTTCCTTGAAAGGACGCTATATATATGGTTCCTAGACCATTGCAAAAACTAGGTGGCGACTCCAACACTTTTTCCACAAGAACATAAGGCTCTCTTTGTTTTTGATAATAAGCAGGATGTTGATCACATTATGTTAAGCAAGCCTTAGAGCTTTGACAAACACCTGGTTGTCCTATAAAAGTATGACAAGGACGGTCCGCTAACTGACTTGCTGTTTAATAAGGTGGCTTTCTGGGTTCAAGTTCATGAAATTCCTATTCGGTTCATGTCTAAGGAAATAGCTGAGAGTATATGTGACAGGGGAGGTGACATGATCTGTCAAAGCTTTTGTCGATGAGGGTGGTAATTTTGTTCGTAGGAGGGTGGTGGTTGATATCGCTTAGTCACTGTGTTGAGGTTAGCTTGTGTCGCTTGAATCGGGGAAAGAGTCTTAGGTTTCGTTCAAATATGAAAGGCTTCCAAACCTCTGTTATTGGTGCGGATGCCTTAATCATGATGATAAAAATTGTGCGCTGTGGATCCAGAGTAAAGGTACGTTACCACCAGAACAAAAACAATTTGGGCTCTTTATGCGAGCACCTCCATTTGTTCCATCTAGGAAAAATGTAATTTATGTTCCTGGATATTATGAACATAGACCTCCGCGGCAATCTGAAAATTTTGATCGTGGTGGCGTGGGGTGTTCAGTGGCGGCGCCTGGGGTTGCTGATCAGAGTCCGGCAAGCAATAAATCATTTATGGAAACGGAAGCATTGATTGAGGAAACGGAAACATTGATGGGGGATATTAGTGCTGCTAATAAACCGGTTATGGAATGTGTGGATTTGGAGGAAGATTTTACTGCGACTGTTAATGGAAAGATGAAACTGATGGAGCCGTCTGCTTTTAATTCTCCAATTAATCCTTTTCCTGCGGGTCCATTGAATACCACGGCTACTTTCACGCAACAGCTAGCTGATATTGATAAGGAAATTGGTAAGTTTGATTCCAGTGGGACACGTGAGGAGGTTATTGAGGTTAGTAAGGATTCTCATATTTTTTCTGCACGTGCTGAAGTTAATCCATCCAAGGTTTTGTCTCCACTTACTCAACCACGTGCTCCCTCAATTCCCATAGTGAATTCAACCTCTCCAACACGTGATGGCAGTATGCCCTCAGACCTCTCTGATAAGAATAAAAAAAATCCAAGCCTCATAGAAACGTATTCCCCGTCCAACCTTGGGCTCTTATTCTAGTGATAGTGTGAGTTTATCTTCCAAACGTCCGCTGTCGTCAGATGATAATATTTCTGAATATCCGAATAAAAATTTTTTGCTGCTTGCTCAAACTGCTAGCAAACTTTTTTCCCCTTTGGCAGAGGCTGATTCCCAGACCCGCCAGGGACAATGAGTCTCTTTTGTTGGAATTGTCATGGGCTTAGGAATCAACAAACAGTTCAAGAGCTTGGAGATATATATGGTCCATTCACAAGATCCTGCAGTTGTGTTTTTAGCCAAAACATGGCCAGATGAAGCAAGGCTATCTGGTATTTGTGATTTTTTGAGACTTGGTTTTAAGTTTGGTGTGTCAAGAATTTCTCGGGTGGTGGTTTGGCACTTTTCTGGAAACATGATATTGACTTAGTGGTCGAAGATTCCTCCCTTAATTATATTGATGCTATTTTTTATCGAGGGAAGGAAAATTCATAGAGGTTTTTTGGATTTTATGGGTTCTCGAAAACTTCTAGTCATCTTGAATCATGGGATATTTTGAGTCGACTTCAGTGTTGTAACTCCCTTCCTTGTCTTTGTTCGGGGGATTTTAACGAGATTATTAGAATTCAAGAGAAGCTTGGTGGGCCTTTGAGAACTAATTCCCAGATGCAAGATTTTCGTGATGTTTTGGATGAATGCGGATTTAGGGACCTTGGGTTTGTGGGTAATAAATTTACGTGGGCAGAGCATTTTGTTGATGGTTCTAGTATTTAGAGCTGTGGGTACCGAGGATTGGGTTTCTATGTTTCCTGCCTATAGTGTTGTGCATTTGGAGTGTGGGTCTTCTAATCATAAATCTCTTCTGATTCATCCTTTAGGTATTCCTGAAAGGAGGTAGTGACCTTGGAGGTTTGAATAAATTTGGCTAAATGAGGAGGGCTGCTATGTTACTATTGAAGCAGCTTGGAGGAGTAATTGCGTTGGGTTTCCAATGGTTAAGGCAAAAGGAAAAATTATAGCTTTGTCCAAAGGATTTGAAATGGTGGGGCAGACGCTATTTTTGTAATATCTCTCATACTTTAGGTGTAAAGAAAAAATTGTTGAAAGAAGCAGAAGCAGTAGCTACGATGGGGAGTGATGTTGGTTGTGTGTTATCCTTAAAAAAGAATATTTCAAAGCTATTAGTGCAAGAAGAAAAATTATGGCAGCAAAGGTCTCATGTACATTGGATGTGTATGAGGGATAAAAATACAAAATTTTTCCATGAGAAGGCTTCCCAAAGATTTCACATGAATCGTATTACGGGGCTTAAAAATCACTTGAGAATTCTATGCACAGAGGATGATAGCATTTCAGATTTGTTGGTGAATTAGTATCAACAATTATTCACCTCTTCAAATCCTACTGAGATTGATGCAGCAATTCAGTTTGTGCCTACTTGGGTTATTTCGGAGATGAATTCCATGCTGCTTGTGAATTCTCAAAGCAAGAAATTGATGTAGCTCTATCACAAATGGCTCCCCTAAAAGCTCCGGGTCTTGATGGTATGTCTCCTATTTTTTTAAGCATTATTGGAATAATATTGGGAGGGGGGGGGGGATATTTCTCAAGTTGTTTTATCAATCTTGAATTTTGAAAAATTTCCAGCTGATTTAAATCATACTTTTCTCACTCTTATTCCAAAAGGAAAGTGTCCTGGGAGAGTTTATGATTTTCACCCCATTGCTTTATGTAATATTTTGTATAAGCTTGTCTCGAAAGGTTTTGGTCAATCGTTTGAAGAAAATTTTGCTTGATATTATTTCTGACACTTAGAGTGCTTTTCAATTTGAGAAGGCCACTTCTAATAATATTTTAGTGGCCTTTGAAACTCTTTATCATATGAAAGCAAAAAAATCTGGCAAATCTGGGTTTATGACTCTTAAGTTGGATATGAGTAAAGCCTATGATAGAGTGGAGTGGACTTTTTTACTAAAACTTATTCACATGAGGTGGATTTAGCTTCTTTAAGAAGTTATTAGTTCTGTCTCTTACTCCATTTTGGTAAATGGGAAGGCTAAGGGTAATATTAAACCTTCCAGGGGCATTAGACAGGGGGATCCATTATCACCTTATCTTTTTCTTCTTGTTTTTGAAGGTTTAACATCTCTTATTCGTCAAGCTGTAAAGGTTGATAGGATTTAGAGCTTCTTATATGTAAAAATGGATTGCATATTACTCAATTGTTCTTTGCAGATGACATCTTATTTTTCTGTAGAGCTCAATGGAGTGATATTTAGACTATACATGAGATTCTTGACATCTATGAAAAAGCTTCAGGTCAACAGATTAATAAAGAAAAGACCACCCTCTTCTTTGGTAAGTCTGTTCCTGTTGAAGTAAAAAATTCTATAAAGAATTTGTTGGGTGTTCCAGAAATAAAGGAGTATGAGAAGTATCTTGGGCTGACAGTAGTTGTAGGAAAAAATAAAACAGCAAGTTCAAATTTCATTAAGGAATGAGTGTGGGAAAAATTGTAGGGATGGAAGGAAAAAAATTCTTTCTCAGGCGGGTAAGGAGGTATTGCTTAAAGCTGTTGTTCAAGCAATTTCTACTTTTGCTATGTCTTATTTAAAGCTTCCTATGGGTTTGTGTAAAGACATTGAAGTCATGATTCACAAGTTTTGGTGGGGACAAAGAGGAGATAGGAGGAAGGTGCATTGGAAAAAATTGGAAACATTATGTCACCCTAAAGGTGAAAGGGGAATGGGCTTTAAGGATCTTTGTAAATTTAATGAGGCAATGTTGGGAAAACAAGTTTGGCGTTTAACTAAAGATACCAAGTCTTTTTTCTATAAAGTATTCAAGGCCAAATACTTTCTGAAGTGCTTTATTTTCGAAGCTAAAGTTTCTTCTAGATCTTTTGCTTGGAAGAGCATTCTTAAAGCTAGGAAAGTTATAACGTTGGGGGGCAAAGTGGCATGTAAGTGATGGCCTTTCTATTCAAATTTATGGTGATAAGTGGTTGCCTGGTAAGCGAGGTGGAAAGGTGCTATCTCCTTTGGCAAAACTGCCAATACATTCTGTGGTTTCAGACCTTTTTGATCAGGCCATTGGGGGCTGGAATTCGAGCCATATTGACAAAAATTTCCTCCCTTTTAAAGCACAGCAAATTAACGCTATCCTCATCAGCTTTTATGCCCAACCTCATTTTCTTTTCTGGCCAGGTAGCAAGACAGGTGAATACCCTGTAAAATCAGCCTATAGTCTCTTGTGTTTGCAAGAAGGAGCAGATTTGGCTTCAAGTTCTTCAATAGCAACGGCAAAACCTCTCTGGAATGGGCTATGGAAGCTTCGAGTACCTGGAAAAATTAAACACTTTCTTTGGCGTACTTGTTCAGATTTTCTCCCTACAAAATAAAACTTGAAAAAAAGAAAAATTCTCATGGATGAGGGCTGTGATTTCTACACGGGTAATCAAGAAAATTTGCTACATTGTTTATAGGGCTGTGAGGTGATCAGATTTGTGTGGGATGTCAACTTTGGCTAGGTGGATCACAAGAAAGCGGCTAAGGGTACTTTTATTGACTTGGTGGAGCTTATTAGTAGCAAACCGAAGGCCTTAGAGTTATTTGTTGTGCCTACTTGGTTTTTATGGCGACAAAGGAAAAAAATTAGAGTAAATGAAACTGTCTCACCTCTAGACAGAATCCATATCGAGGAAAAACTTTATCTCCAGGAATTCAAAATTTTTAATGATAAGCCTGTTATGGACACAAGGGGGGAGTCGCCACCTAGTTTTTGCAATGATCTAGGAACCATATATATAGCGTCCCTTCGAAGAAGGACCTTTCAATCTTACTACCAAAGATATGGAATTGGGGTTTAGGTACGCTCTTGGGAAGGTGTTAGGCACCCAAGATCGCCCAACCCTAAGGTTAGCCTCCCATCATTGTGTCTTATACCTTAACCCTATTAAAAACTAACTCAACACTTATGTCCTAGACTCACACATAAGCTAACATGCATCTAGCATACAACATGGCATCTTTCATCCCAAACAGACATACTTATCTATCCACCAAACAAAAGGGAGTCAAACATACAAAAGAAACCCTAGCATTCATCTAAAACAAGGCAGCAAGCATATCATCAAAAGTAAGCAAATCATTTTATAAACAAGGCATTAACTTTAGATCTCAAAGGAGGAATAAACAAACAACATGCTCATGTGAATGCATGACTTACCTTACTTACCTCTTCGCAACACAGCACCTATGGCATTGATGAATGGGCATGTGAATGAATGGTATGGTATCAAAGCTAAGACAAACCCTAATCTAAATATGTGATAGCAAACAAGCATGTGAAAGAGGTAGACAAGAACCTATAGAGCCTAAAACATATAAAAAGAAGGGCTAAACAGAACAAACATATGAAGGTAGAGACAAAAGAATCAAACAAAAATTTAGGGTTTTTGGGCAATGCGTAGGTAAGATTATGCGTATGCAAGTCCTTGCCCAGAAAACCTAAAAAATGTAAAAACAGAGCAGAACTTTAAAATGAAAATCTAACAACCTAACGTGCACAAAACATGAAAAGAACTAAGACACTAACTTAAACAGACATACACAAACATAAACTACGCAAAAAAAAAAAAAAAAAAAAAAAAAACCAAGATTCAAACGTAGGAAGAAAAACAGAAAAGAAAAAGAAAAGATAAACAAAAAGGGTTGGGACCAGAACAGGTCCCAATTAAATAAAAATTACTTAAGAGTATTTTGTGAAAAACTCCCTTTTGATTCACTATTTTCTAGTGAATCTTAGGTTTTTTTTTCATGGGATTTCTCTGTGTCTTGAAAATGTACCATGTAGGCTTTTTATAATTGAAAAAATGGGGTTTGGAACGGCTCCCAGATGATGTAGGATTCATTCCAAACTCTAGCCATTATTGTAGAAAACTTGCCTTTCTTATGCTTCTGAAACCCTAGTTACATACGCAGGAATATGCCTGCGTACGCATGTTTTGACCTGTGTACGCAGGCCGCAACCCACGTACGCAGGCTGAGGGGCCGAGGGTCACTTTGGTAATTTTATTTCCAAAAATAGGTTTTTGCTCATTTAAATGGGTATATTTTCCATTTTAACACTGCCCAAGTCAATTTAATATCTGATTGGGCTCTAAACTGGCCTTAGGCCTTAAAGTTCGAGCATCATTAGGGAATAGGGGCCCAAGTCGTAAGAGATACAAAATGCAGTGTCTATAAATGGGGCAGGGCTCTAAAAATTTTGTTTCGACGTACGATTCGGGCCCAACCCATGCACACGACACACATTACGCATACATGGGGCGAGGTGCAACTCTGAAGAGCTGCGTGGGATTCGTATGTCCAAAGTCCCACTTTTGTTGCCTGGGAAACGAGCAACGACAGGTTCACTATCCCAGAACTTGTTTTGCCACTTGCAAGCAAATGGCAAGCGACTCGCTATACTAGAGTCTGTTGAAAAGAAAAAATAAAAATAAATAAACGAATAAGGGTGCTCTTACGAGCTAACCCAACAAATAACAAAAGGATAGTCTCTATAGTGTCCATTCAGGGCTTTTGCCTCAAACTTCTCCGGGTGACTTATTCCTCTTGTCTTCTTCACTTTTTTCTCTACCTTTTCGAGTGAGGGTCTTGCCTCGGGTTGACCTTGGTCTCTTTCTCTATCACTATCTCTACCTTTTTCTACCGTGCCTACATGTTCAATTCTCAGAGGATATGTGCACGAGTAGTCTTGATTGTTGGATCCACTTGGAATGGTGGAAAAACTCGCTGAGGAGTAGGTGTGCATGGGGAGGAATCTTCTGCCTCTTATGACTTGCATGGGGATGAGAAACTCACTGAGGAATGGTATGGATGGACTCGCAGAGGACTCACTGAGGAGTAGTGTAGATGTGTGATCCATTAGGGAAGACTCTTCTGCTTCCTTCATGGTTTGCTGAGGACTTTAAGGAAGAATCTTCTACTTCCTCATTGAGGATTTTTTTGGTGTATGGGACTCACTAGAGAAGAATCTTCTGCTTCCTTATTGGAGATAATTTAGGGAAGAATCTTCTGCTTCCTTACTGGGGATTGCTTTAATGTGCTTGGGTTCATCGGGAAAGAATCTTCTAGGGATGGTTCTCGATACGCTTGAACTTATTGAGGAAGAGTCTTTTGCTTCCTTTATGATGATGTTTGATAAGTTTGAACTATTTGAGGAAGAATCTTCTGATTCCTTAATGAGGATAATGTTCTTAATATGATTGAAATATTGAGGAAGAGTCTTCTGCTTCCTCACTAAGGGTGATGTTTGATAGATTTGATCCATTTAAGGAAGAATCTTTTGCTTTCTTATTGAGGATAGTGTTCTTGATATGCTTGATCTGCTGGGGAAAAGTCTTCTTCTTCCTTCATAGGGACAGTGTTTTCGATGTGCTTGAATCATTGAAGATGGTTCTCGATGTGCTTGATCCATAGGGAATGGTTTTTGATATGCTTGATCAAGGTAAGAGTCTTCTACTTCCTTTACCGCTCATTGGGGGGTCCTTTGATAATTTTGTGCCTTAATTGAGGTAATCTTGAGATGTCCCTCCCTTTTTGAAAGGAAATTATTTTTATTTTTATTTTTATTACTGTTCATGACTAAACTACACGTAGTTTAGTAGTGAGGCCTAAACTACGCATAGTTTAGACATCAAGTGTGTTCTTGCCTTTTCATTTTTCCCAATGGTTACCAACTGTTTCTTTTTTTTTTTCTTCTTCTTTATTCTCTTCATCTCCCTCACCTCTTCATATTGTCCATAACTTTTTTTTTTCTACAAAAACCTCCTTCTCCTCTTTCTTTCTCTCACTTTCTGACTCTCTCATTTTCTCAAACCCTTTCACTTTCTCATTTTCTTTCATTCTCTCATCATCTTCTCCAATGGCACCCAAGGACAAGAAGCCTTCCTACGTCCTATCTTTTGATGCGTTCCACCTCACCCGCTGGAGTGGAGCAACGAGGTTGGTGGGGCCTCCACCATTGACATACTGGCCAGAGAATCACATTCCTATGGCTAAATCCATAGTTTCAAAAATCGAACCGGACCGGCCGGTTCAACCGGGAACCGAAACTTAATCCGGTCCAGTTATTATTAAAAACCGAAAATGGAGAAAAAAAATGGAAAAACTGCTGGTTTAACCGAAAAACCAGAAACTGGTATGGTTAAACCGGTTTTAAGCTGCTTTGATCATTAACCCTTCAGCCACTATGTTTCTGACAAAAAAAAAAAAGATTTTGTTTCAAATTTAAGAAGAAGAGAGATTTTGCCTTTGAAGATGCTGTTAAGTCAAGCCTAAGACACCCACATTGACACAAAAAATATCAGATTTCCTATTTATGACTTGACACAGTTGAAAAGAACCGAGGAAACCCAAACCAAAGAGATGCAGCCATGCAGGTACAATCTGTTTGCTTCAGTTTAAGAGCTTTTCTTGTTGCTCCTGTATTTTTTTTTTTTTTTTTTTTTGATGAATAAAAAGAATGAGAAAAATCTTGCTGCTGCTCTTGTAGACTTGCACATGCACGGATGCACATATATTGACGAGAGGGAGAAAGTATTGAAGGCAAAGAGATGAAAAATTAGAAAAAAGTAAAAGAAGAAACTAATACAGAGCTTTTATTTAACCAAGGTGTGGATGTAAGATTTCAAAATATGTGGTAGGTGGAGTATCAACCTGTAAAGGACTAAAGGTAGGATATGTGGTGGAAAAGAAATATCAAGTGGTTAACACACAAGTGACTTTTTGTTATTTGAAAAATGAAAGAATAACTAGAATAATTTTTGTAGTGAGCTTGAGTTTGGTTGTCTAATATATAAATAAACAGAGATGTTATATCTATAATATTTTTACAATATTTTCACAACAAATTATAGATGATTATTTGTTATTGGTTCAAATTTGAACTTAATACTAAGATTACTTTTTTGCTCTAATAATAACAACCAGTAACAACTTGCCACTTAGGATTTGTTGTAAAAATGTTGTAAAAATATTGTGGACATATCATTTGTTATAAATTAAAGTTATGGTTTAATGTTTTACTATTATTTAATTTAATTTTTTAGTTAAAATATTTGTGAGGCCTCAAGTATTTAACAACCCCGGCCCATTCCATATCGGGCCCAAGGTCCGCGCCGAGAAGAAGCAGAGCCTAAGGATAAGTGTACAAAGCCCAAATCATCAGAGGACCTCGCCGAGGATACTCACGTCCTCGACAAACCGACATTTATGGTGGGAAGCTGTCACTCACCCATTAAACGTACGTCGCCAACACTCTAGCCGCTTTAATGGTGAAGTGACCAACAAACCCAGATGCCTTGGTCACTTCAACTAACAGAAAACCTGTAAAGGCGGCTGGGAACTAACAGAAAGCCTGCAAAGGCAGATAATGGGACAAACTCTTAGACACAGAGTTCGGATAACCGACAAGTGGACGGCAGAGGATTAACTAAACAAGAATATATAACAGATAGAACTGCCAAAAGAGGGAGAGAAAAAAAGGAGGATCTTTTAGGGCATCCGAGAACAACCTTTGTGTTGGTCAGTTCTAAGAAAAGAGATCCTCGGCCTGAGCCGAGGATGATCATGCTTCACAAACACTTAGCCAAAATTATTATAAAGATCCTCACAAACACTTAACCAAAGTGATGGTGATAATTCTCGAAAACACTTAGCCAAATTCCTTTGCTATTATTCCTATGAATTTCATGTCATCCATTGCTTGCTTTGCTGATGCCTAGCCTTTCTACCCACACTCTACAAATTTTATTGTTTAGGGTCCATTACAAGTTGAGTCCCTACAATTGGCGCCGTCTGTGGGAAGGACTTGTGCACTAGCAAGTACGGTAGTCGGTGTGAAGAGATTAAGGGCAGCACTTTTGAAAAAAAAAAACACCAAAAGAATACAGTATATAGCAACAACATTCACTCAGAAGGCAACAGTCACAAGAAACATGATACATGCGAAAAATAAAAGAGATGAAACAGGTCTACTTCTTTATTAATATATGAAGAAAAAGTTACATCTTACAATTGATGCCCATGGGGCTTTTTCTAGAGCTAACTACATAGAGAAGCGCTTAACAAAGCTGGTTGTGAAGTAAGAGAAGAGGAAATGAAGGAAGGAAGGCTGGTTGAGGAGCAAAAGAAGAAGAGAGAAGGGGAAAAGAAGGAAGGAAGGCAATGTTGAGGGAAGAAGAGGCCGCGGCACCGGGCGTTTCCACCTCTTGGTTCCGCCTGGTTTCCCTCCCAACCCCATCGCTGCCAACTTGGAGGGTTCACAAACCCGGATCTAAGGGAAGGAGGTTACATTCTTTCTGGATCTCCTCCAAACAGCAAGGAGGGTTCCACCTCTGGTTAGGTTGAAAAGAAGGAGAATCTTCGGTCTTCTCCTACCCCAACCCCAGCATGACGTCCAGGGTCGGGTTGCCATCCTCAGCTCTTGAGAGGGGCTAGGCATCCTCGAAGCCGCCCTTTCCAAGGGCCAATTCATTCGGTGGGGCTCAAACTGCTATTTTTTGCAGAACTCCTGAGCAATATCTTTGGGAGAGTTTAAGACGAATGTTTGTCGAGTGTAAAGAAAAAGGTTGCCCCAAAAACGCCTTATATAGAAGGCGAAAAATTGGTGAGAGCCAATCCGCATTAAATCCTAAGGAGAGATTGCCGGAGGCAATAACTCCGCTCAGATTCCAAGGGGCTTATCCGCCGTTAGATCCTTGTAAATCCACAACTGACATTAATGAGGAGGTGCCTCATTAACGAGGAGGCGCCTCATTAACGAGGAGGCACCGAAGCGTCAAAACGCGTTACTCGAACAACCTAAGAGACGCCTCGTAATCAGAAGAGTCACGCCAAACAAAGAGGCAGAACAGAGCAGGGTCTTCTCCTCGACACAACCACTTAAAATGAGAAAATTAGGTACTGGACAGAATCAAGGCATTGCATGGTCCTTGGACTCAAGCCTCTGGGGAAACCAGATACTTCAGATGAGAAAACTAAGTGTTAAACAGAACTTAGGCATTGTATGGTCCTCGGACACCAGCCTCTGGGGAAACTAACCACTTAAAATGAGAAAACTAGGTACTGGACAGAACCAAGGCATTGCATGGTCCTCGGACTCAAGCCTCTGGGGAAACCAGATACTTTAGATGAGAAAACTAAGTGTTATACAGAACCTTGGCATTGTATGGTCCTCGGACACTAGCCTCTGGGGAAACTAACCACTTAAAATGAGAAAACTAGGTACTGGACAGAACCAAGGCATTGCATAGTCCTCGGACTCAAGCCTCTGGGGAAACCAGATACTTTAGATGAGAAAACTAAGTGTTATACAGAACCTAGGCATTGTATGGTCCTCAGACACCAGCCTCTGGGGAAACTAACCACTTAAAATGAGAAAACTAGGTACTGGACAGAACCAAGGCATTGCATGGTCCTCGGACTCAAGCCTCTGGGGAAACCAGATACTTCAGATGAGAAAACTAAGTGTTAGACAGAACCTAGGCATTGTATGGTTCTCGGACACCAGCCTCTGGGGAAACTAACCACTTAAAATGAGAAAACTAGGTACTGGACAGAACCAAGGCATTGTATGGTCCTCGGACTCAAGCCTCTGGGGAAACCAGATACTTCAGATGAGAAAAATAAGTGTTAGACAGAACCTAAGCATTGTATGGTCCTCGAACACCAGCCTGTTGGGAAACTAACCACTTAAAATGAGAAAACTAGGTACTGGACAGAACCAAGGCATTGCGTGGTCCTCGGACTCAAGCCTCTAGGGAAACCAGATACTTCAGATGAGAAAACTAAGCGTTAGACAGAACCTAGGCATTGTATGGTCCTCGGACACCCGCCTCTGGGGAAACTAACCACTTAAAATGAGAAAACTAGGTACTGGACAGAACCAAGGCATTGCATGGTCCTCGGACTCAAGCCTCTGGGGAAACCAGATACTTCAGATGAGAAAACTAAGTGTTATACAGAACCTAGGCATTGTATGGTCCTCAGACACCCGCCTCTGGAGAAACTAACCACTTAAAATCAGAAAACTAGGTGCTGAATAGAATCAAGGTATTGCATGGTCCTCGGACTCAAGCCTCTGGGGAAACCAGATACTTCAGATGAGAAAACTAAATGTTAGACAAAACGTAGACATTGCATGGTCCAAGGACTCAGGCCAACAGAAAAACCATTTCCGCATGAAACACTAAGTGCTAGGAAAAACCAAGGTCTTGCATGGTCTTCGGACTCAAACCTATGGGGAAACTAGTCACTATACGGCGATATAAGCACTGGGCAGAAATAGGCTTTTATACTAACCATAGGCCCAAACCTACGGCAAAGCCGGTCCCTTGGGTCCTAAGCGATGAATCCTGCTAAGGACGAAAACCAAGCGAAGACGAGCACTAAAAGCATAACAAACTTAAACCTACCTCTCCCGGAAGAACTAACAAGGAACTCAGGCGGTAAATTATAGATTAAGAAGAAAAGAAAACTTACCAAAGTAAAGAAAAACCCCTCGGGCGAACCCTTTGTGCTAAAGAAAGTTGCAGAGACAATTGAAAGGATGGGTACACTAACAGAAAAGGCAAGGCTCGACAGGCCAAGATGGTAGGCCCGAGAATGTCAAAATCCTCCTCCCCACCCGAGAGGTCGGACAGCAGAATTTTGAGGGGCTATTGTGGGGCCTCAAGTATTTAACAACCCCGGCCCATTCCATATCAGGCCTAAGGTCCGCGCCGAGAAGAAGCAGAGCCTAAGGATAAGCGTACAAAGCCCAAATCATCAGAGAACCTCGCTGAGGATACTCACGTCCTCGGCAAACTGACATTTATGGTGGGAAGCTGTCACTCACCCATTAAACGTACATCGCCAACACTCTAGCCGCTTTAATGGTAAAGTGACCAGCAAACCCAGATGCCTTGGTCAATTTAACTAACAGAAAGCCTACAAAGGCGGCTGGGAACTAACAGAAAGCCTGCAAAGGCAGATGATGGGACAAACCCTTAGACACAGAGTTCGGATAACCGACAAGTGGACGGCAGAGGATTAACTAAACAAGAATATATAACAGATAGAACCGCCAAAAGAGGGAGAGAAAAAAAGGAGGATCTTTTAGGGCGTCCGAGAACAACCCTTGTGTTGGTCAGTTCTAAGAAAAGAGATCCTCGGCCTGAGCCGAGGATGATCATGCTTCACAAACACTTAGCCAAAATTATTATAAAGATTCTCACAAACACTTAACCAAAGTGATGGTGATAATCCTCGAAAACACTTAGCCAAATTCCTTTGCTATTATTCCTATGAATTTCATATCATCCATTGCTTGCTTTGCTGGTGCCTAGCACTTCTACCCACACTCTACAAATTTTATTGTTTAGGGTCCATTACAAGTTAAGTCCCTACAATATTAATTATAAAATTATTTCTTTATTTATTTATATTTTATAATTATTAATTATTTATTTATGACATCATCGATTCGACCATAAAACCGAGAACCACTCTCCATTCCGGTTCTTTGACCATACCGGTTTTTAAAACCATGGCTGAATCTGCAAGCTTTCAAACTTTTTCTCATTTTCAAGTTTCTCTTTAATCTTCTATTTCAATGTGTTTTTGGCCATGCAAATGCTTGGGTTTTGCTATGGGATGGGTTTAGATGAAAACCTAACACATTAGGAGGGGTAGGAACATGTTTAGGATTGATTTTGGATGATATATGTTTAAAAATGTCGAAGAACACTTCTTGTTTGTGCTTTTGCGTGCATGGGCTCAAGCTTGCATACACAGCTTGAACTTATGCGTACGCAGCTCTGTTCTTACGTACGTAGCTTTGTTCTTAAGGCTCTATGTACGTGGGTTTTGGTCCTACATACGTAGGGTCTTGTCTGCATACGTAGGCTTTGACCTCCGTACGTGAGACATCAAGCAGAAGCTCTACTTTTCCCATTTTCACTTATTTTTCATTTGTTTCACTCCTACATGCAATCCTAACACACCTTTTTGTCATTTTTGCATCCGCATATCACTACATCCTTTTTTTATCTTCATTCTTGCATCAAAACATCATATTTTCCAAATTCTGCTTGAATCAGGAATCTAATGCCATTTTCTTTTTTTGCAGTCATCATTCCCTTATGCTGGTAAAGGGAGCACTAATAAGGTGGTAGAGTGGTACAATCTTCTTGTCCTCGAAACCAGGGGCTATATCCAGGAGGTGAGCTTTGAGCCTATCATTGGTCTTCTTCCGGAGAAGTCTATGAGTGCTACCTTGGTGTAGTGCCTTCTTGAAAGGTGGTGGGATACTACCCACACCTTTCATATTGCTGAGCGGGAGATGACGATGACTCCATACGACTTTTACAGTATGACCGACTTTAGCTTTGAAGGGGCCATCATCAGTTTATATGGTGCATCATGCATCTAGCTGGGTCTCGACATGTTGGGGAGGAAGTACTCCACTGAGACCATCCGCTACTTCAACTTAGTGTCAGATTACGTGTTCCTCCCATAGAGGACCACAGAGGAGTGTGTTTGTATAGCTAGGGCTTTCCTTCTCCACTTGTTGAGGGCTTATCTCTTTGCCAATGGTAGGCAAACGGTGTCGTTGAGGTAGTTAACCCTCTTTTAGGACTTTGGAGAGGCACGGAGGGCCAACTGAGGGCAGGCATGCCTTGCCTATCTCTATTCCACTCTTGATACTCTTAGTCGAGGCAACTTGCGATTGCTTGTAGGGCTTTGGAAGCTCCTTGAGGTTAGTTATCTTTTCATTCTTTGCATTTTCACTTGTAACTTGTAGTCTTGCAAACTGTGTTATCTTGAAAACTCTCATCTTGCAAATTGTCATCTTACATCTAACCTATGGCTTGTGCTTCTTTTTGTAGCGGTGAGTTGTAAGGTATAATCTCATAACTCCAGACACCGATCTAGTTTTGAAGGATTTTCCTAAAGTGAGGGCCCACCTTGCAAGGTTAACTTCAGATGAGGTAAGTTTAAGAGTTCCAATTGTTTATGGTTCTTCATGCATTTTATTTAGAATACTCTTCTTCTAACCTTGTGCCATTATAGGTAAACTGGGCCCCATAGGTCAGCCAGGGCCTTCCTGCTACTCAAGACTTGAAGCCTATCGCTCTCATTGCTTTGGAGATTACCCGACCCCTTAAAGGAGTGGGCTTGAGGGCGCTATATTTGGCAGAGAGGGTGAAGTGCCAGTTGGTAGGTAGGGATGACCCACAGATTCCGATGGACCCTCCTGAGTACATGCTTGCCCCACACTCCATGACTAATGCCAAGTACAGTTCGTGGGGGAGCGGCATTTCCTACGCCGAGCGGCTTGTTGAGTAGTTGGACTGTAAGGAGTTCAACGTCATTCGCCTCATGCCTTCCCTTGCTTTTCAGGTATATGCTCAATCTCTTTTTCTTATCATTTTTCTTTTCTGTTTATCATGACTTCTAATGTGGGAAATTGTAACAGGGGGGACCTGCTGCCAGTGAGCCTATTCATCCTCTACATTTCCCTTGGATGGTCTATGCTTATGGCCCGAATGGCTTTGCTCAGGAGCGTGTCGTGCCCTGTAATCCTAATGTCATGGGCTATCCTTTCCCTCCCAATACTCGAGCGGTGAGTTCTTTTTTCCTTTTGTCCTTTCTCTTTTTGCCAAATTTCTCTTTTTGCTTAAGTCACTAACCCTTCCTTCTATGAACTATAGCCCACTATCCAAGAGCATGAGGAGTTGTTGTGGCTGGCCGGGAATCTCAAGTTAGAGGTGACCAACTACTTGAGGGAGTTGTACGGTCCTAGATGAGTGACCCACCCAAGTGGTGGTGATGATGATGATAATGATGATGGTGAGGAGGAGGACTTGGAGGCGACTCCTAGCTACCAACCGAGAAAGAGGTGGTACCGTTGATTTCCTGTAATCATAACAAATAGAGGCATACAACACACAACTTTTTTCTTTCTTCTTTCTTTTTTTTTTTTTTTTTTTTTTTTTGATTTTAGAGTTTTTCTTTCGCTTTTAGCAACATTTAAATTCAGTTTGAGACAAATGATTGTATTTAAGAACATCTTTTTACATTTATGCTTTTGATTGGGAACTTAGCACTTAATTTACAAGATATAACATAAATTGTATGTTTCTATACAACTTTGCTTCTTTGATGCTAGCAATCTTATGCTTTGGAATGTGTCTTGAATGATTCTTTAGGTCGCATGAACCCTAGGGATGCTTTGGAGTAAAAAACTCTGCTCAAAACAGGGGAACATGGGCTTCTGCCGAGCGCTATGCATACGTGGAGATGAGCCTGCATACTCAGCTTTGACTTTGCATACGCACTATGTACGCAAGGTTGACTATATGTATGTGGGCCATAAATCAAAAAACCCTAACCAACTTACTTAAGCATAAAAGTAGCCGTTTGAGTCTAAAACCCTCACCAACATATTTCCAACCCAAATAACACTTTTTTAAGGCCCCCCAATGGCAGAAAATTCTCCTCTTGATGTGTACACTTGGATTAGGAAGCTTGGTCCTGGTTTCAAGGATTCCATCACTCCCTATGGTCTTTCTTGCATCTTCTCTTACCAATAAATTATGGTGGATAAGCCTCTTCTTCGTGTTGCTGCCAACTATTAGGTTCTTTCTCATCATGTATTCCGCTTTAACGAAATAGATATATGCCCCACTATCGAGGAATTTGCTACTGTAGACACTCGATTTTGTACCCATAATTTAATCTTGGAAAATAGCTAGAGTGACCATTCATATACCCAAAATTTAGAGTTGCATTACATGCACTAATTCATTCATTGCATATCATAAAAATAATCTTGAGATTCTAACGATCGTGACGGTATGTTTGATTCCCAAATCGGACTGTCGAATTGAAAGATATTACAATATCAAGTTTTCACAGTCTGTATGCATTTTGTTTGGGTGGAACCGATCACGCATGATAACTTTAAATTAATTCCAATTGGTTAAATAATTAAAATTAATTTTGTGAATGTTTGTTGGTTAGTGTCAAAAATAGGCTTGCTTGCATGCGAATAAAGTGAATAATCAGATAACAAAGAAGTTATGGATAATAAAGTCTTTTTAGAATATTTATCTACAAGATAATTAACACTTTAAAGACCTGAGTATCAAGAAAAATTGATTAATTTTTAGAATACGGATTAAAAACACGTTTATGTGCAATTTCCGGCTAAAAATTTCTCCAAAAAGGAGTCCAAATTGGACTAAAACTCAAATGGGGGCTCGGCACCTTCGGCACTCTTGGAGTGCTGATTAGCCCAAACACTCAACTTGGCCCGAGAACTTTTTAATTAAGATAAAGCCTATCTTTTTCGACTTTTTAGAGATAAGGACGCATTCCAATTCGTATCTGATCTCATTCAGCTTATTTTTTAAGTATACCAACCTCTTTAAATAGAGGGAAAAAATCAGAATTAGGGGCTTTTCTTTTCTGACTTCTTTGCTCCCCTTACGTTAAAGATGTTCTAGAGGCTTTTGCTTTAAGAACTTCTTTTTTGTATGTAAAGTAATTTAGCCATCGAAGAGGTGAAAACTTCTTTGATTTCTAAAATATTCTTCTACTGAAGAGCATGCTTTTGCAAGAGGTAATTAATTATATTCTTCTGCCGATTTTCCTTTTCCATTAGTTAATATATTGTGGTAGTTCATTGCATGTATTTGATTAACTTGTTTGATTTTATTATGCCTTATTTTTAATTCATATTTGCTATGCTTAGATATTTAGTTGAAATTTTCTTCGACATGTTCTTTAGTTGATTGTCTGTTTTAATTTTTCTTTGATTTCAAAATCTGTTAATGATCATCAAAACCCTTTTTTTCAAACACAAAACTGATCTGTATTTTCCTTAGATACGTATCTGATTTTTTTTTCAAACACAATACCGATCTGTATCTTTCTTAGATGCAGATCTAAATTTTTTTCAAATACAAAACTGATATGTATCTTCCTTAGATGCAGATCTAAACTTTTTCCCTAGCACAAAACTGATCTATATCATCCTTAGATGCAGATCTAAATTTTTTGGTCATAAAACTAATCTAATTTTTTTTTTTTCTGAAAAAGTTCTCTTTTTTATAAAATTGCAAATTTTGAAATTTCAAAGAAGAAATTAAGTGTTAGGTTAAAGTCTTTCCTTTTAATATGTGATGCATGCATAGTAAGTTTGTCTCATGAATGTGAATCCTATTTTAAAAGTTTTTTTTTTTTTTTATTTACCTTACAAAAATAGATCTAAATTTTACAAATCAAATCTTTCTTTTTACCCTTTACAAAAACATATCTGATTTTTACCAATCAAATATTTCTTTTCACCCTTTGCAAAAACAGATTTGATTTTTACCAATCAAATCTTTCTTTTTACCCTTTACAAAAACAGATCTGATATTTACAAATCAAATCCCCTTTTTTTTTACCCTTTATAAAAATAGGTCTGATTTTTACAAATCAAATCTCTTTTTTTTTTTTATCTTACAAAAACAGATCTGATTTTTCTTTGAAAAGAGGACATTATTCATAAGGCAAATTTATTTAAATTAATTTTGTCGAGTGTTTGTCATGTGTATAACATATCATTCAACATCAATATAAAAGGGTATATAATGGTCATTAGAGTCTAAAAGACCAGACTCTGTTTGGGCAGAATGGGTGTCTAACATTTTCCCATTCCGTAACCTAGCCCTCAAACTTAGGATTTTGGTTAGTAGATTAGTGTTCTGTCTTTAATTTTGGTAGAATTTAACTAGGACCAAAGCTTTGTATTTTTTTTTTTTTTTTTTTTTTTGCATAGGTTGTAACTAGGACCAAAGCCTTGTAAGGTTAATATACCAAATTGTACCTTTTTTTATTCAATCAATAACATTTGAAGTATTTTGAATATGTAATTATATTTATTTTTTCATATTTTTTCGTAAAAAAATAGGTGTGACTCCACACCACTTACCCAAAAAAAGAGGTGCCTTAAAGTACCCAAATCTTTTTTTGAGAGCACCCGTGTTTCCCTGGTCTCTCACAGTGGCGACTCTGCTAGGATGTCGAGGGCTAAGCTTCGTGTTATACTTTAAGTGACCAACTATATACCCTTTTTTTTTGTATGATGTTGTTGTTTGTTTGGTTGTCTATGTCTTGAGATGTTTGTATAATATTTTTTTGCCTGTGTTGCCATGTTGATTGTTAAAAGTTTACCCTAACTATGATAATGTGTGCCATCAAAACAACAAATATGTATGCACCCATCTCAACATATGGTGGTAGTAACCATGGATCATCAGTCTTCATTAGATTCCAGTACCAATGGTGAACTCACCAACTTATAACCCAAAGTTACTGGATTATTTCTTATTGACTATAAAGGATAGACCATGCTATTTGGACCAACGTAATGTTCATTACATTACAAGTTAGGAGGTGTAACGTCCTAGCTATAGGAAACAATGAAACAACAAACCCACCCTACAATGTAATGACTTAGAACCTACCCTTTGGCTGGTCCATGTTAAAATTGCATTGCATTGTTACATGTGTGTGTTTGGTTGATTGATGTAGATGGGAACCTAGCTTTGTTTAACCCAACCAAGCCTTTTCTTAGGGGAGAATTTGGTCAAGATCAGAGGGAAGATTCCAAAGAGAACTTAAGACCGACATTCAAGCTAGTAGTTCTAGTTCCAAGTCCATCACAGTACTAAGGCCTGTGAACATAAAAGACAATTCTGTGTTCAACCTACAAGACAGTCCAAGCCACAAGAAGTTCAAAGACTCCATCACTATGGCGAAAGAGGGGGAACATCCGAACACTGAAGAAACCATGAACATTTAAGAGCTAATAAACACCAAGGTAGTAGGCCAAATTCAGTTGAGGGAAGACATGAACTTTATAGTACAACAATTTCAGAACCTGAAGAGTGGCCAAGAGGAGAACAAGACCGATCATAATCCCCCAACAATGGAGGGTGAGAAGAAGATTAACAAGAGGATAAACAAGGTGGAAGAGATGATCAAAAGAGCTCGCGAGATGGAAGACCTCATGGACTACTAATCACTCTCACTTTTTCCTGATGTGAGATTGCCTCCCAAGTTTAAGATGCCAACCTTTGATAAGTTCGACGGGATTGGTTGTCCAAAAACCCATTTGAAGATGTACATGAGGGCTATGCAGCCCCTTGGAGCAACTAAAGAGTTAATTACTCAAATGTTTCAAAATACCTTAACTGGAGTCACTTTCAAGTGGTTCCACGACCTAGATGATGTTAGAGCAAGGAGTTGGGAGGACATATGCTACAAGTTTCACAATCAATACAAGTAGAACACAGAGGTGGATGTGACAAGGAGAGATTTGGAGACCACTAAGCAAGAGCTGAAAAAATCTTTTTCTACCTTCATTACCAAGTGGAGGTCTAAAGCTTCACAGATGATGAATAGGCCAAGTGAAGAAGAACAATTAACCAGGGTTGTAAAAAACTTATTGCTTGTATACCATAATTATTTGTTTGCTCAATATTTTCCTAATTTTAAAGCTTTAATTGTTTCTGGAACCCAAATTAAGGATGCAATATACAATGGCACTATAAAGAATGAGGACCCACCAAGGTTTAAAAAGAATTTAGGATCTAGTTCTAAAATTGCAGAAGTTTCTAATATATACAAAAATGATCCTTACCAACTTATTGCTCCTATTACCCCCGTGCCAATATCACAAGGGCCACCTCCAAAGCCTAGGAGGGAATTTCATGAGTTACATATGACTGTGAGTCAAGTGTTTGAAAAACTAAAAGCAAAGGAGTTGCTAAAACCCTTAGAACTAAGACCAATCCCAAACCTATTGCTTGCAAGATTTGATGTGAGTAAGAGATGTGTCTACCATCAAAGTCCTGGCCATGACACTAACAAATGTTTTGGCCTTAGTCATGCAATTCAAGATTTAATAGACAATAAGGTGATTGCATTACCTACAAGGCCTAGCATCACTAATAATCTTTTGCCTAACCACAGTTTTGGGAGAGGACTGAGAATTAATTGCTTGACGATGGTAGAGGAAGGAGAAAATAACCTGTCTGAGTTGATTTATGACCTACCTGTGTGCTTAATGATGACATGGGAAGAGTTGATGGGTATGACATCCATTGCAAGGTATGATATATGGAGTGAAGATGCTACAGAAACCCCAAATTACCCAACATTCGCAAACGGGTGGTGACACTTCAAACCCCAATCAATCTACCCAACATCCACAAATAAGGGGAGACATTTCAAACCCCAAGCAAGTTACCAAGCACCTATATATAGGGGGAAACACTTCGGAACCCAATCAAACAACCCAACACCCACATACGGGGGGAGACATTTCAAACCCCAATCAAACGACCCAACATCTGCATATGGGGGGAAACTTCAAACCCCAAGATACCGACCTAAATGACCCATCAAAAATCGCCCACATTAGAAGGGGGAGACACTTCAAACTCGCACACTTGGAGACAAACAACCCAATAGAAGCCTTGAACAAAACTACCCAACAAACACCCACTGAAGAAGATGAAGTCCTCAAGCAGTTGCGGAAGACTGAAGCCAATAGATCTTTATGGGGTTTACTCATGGCCTCATACAAGCATCACCAAAATTTGGTAGACCTTCTCAATCAAATCCAAGTCCCTACAACCACTACTTCTCAAGATCTTAATGCTATGATTGGGTCTATAAGTAAGGAACTCACTATTTCCTACTCTGACAAAGATTTGACAAAAAAGGGGAAGCACTATAATGGCCCATTGCACATTACTGTAGATGCCAAAGGAAAAAGGATTCCAATAGTTCTAATTGATGATTAAAGTGCCTTAAATGTGTATCCTTTAAAGACTACAAGTTGCTTAGGCCTAAGTATTGAAGATTTTGTGCCGACAGATTAGCATGTGAGGGCATATGACAATAGTAGAAGGGTGGTCTTGGGAACTGTGACACTGGAGTTTATTATTGGGCCAATGATAAAAAAAAGGTAGAATTTCAAGTCTTGAACATAGCCTCATGCTTCAATATGTTCCTTGGGTGACCATGGATCCATGATACAGAAGCTATACCCTTATCCCTATACCAAAAGGTCCGGTTTCTACATGAAGGAGCCATAGTTACCATATATGGCGATACTTTGATAGTACCAAAGCCCATTTTTGGTATTGATTCTAAGAAGAAGCCATTGACCTTGGATTTGAAAGAAGAGAAGAAGTAGAGAAGATCCCCATAGACTTTGCTCCCTACAACAATAATAATATGGTGGCGATGATGAGAAGAATGAATTACCTTCCGGGGATGAACTTAGAGAAGACTGTGAAGAAGGCAATTGCTTAAGTCCCGATAATTCCTACAACCACCCTACCTTTTGGGCTAGGTTATAAGCCACTGATGATGACTTGCTAGAGATGGAGGTAAGAAGAATGGCCCGTGCAAAGGCCAAGGCAATAAGACTTCCTTGTCCCTCGGAATCCCAAAAGCCCTATACTCCCACATTGAACGGAAAATTTGTCAAAGTTGGAGATAGTCAATGCTATTGGGGATTCCCTGAATCGAGATTCGATCTTAAGTTAAGAACAATGGTGCCTTGGTTTGAGCTATTATTTGATTGTAACAACAATCTTCCAGAACTGAAAAAGGAAGACACAAATTGGGTCCCTATTGATTGGGCTAATTACATGGACCCTGATGCAATGACTACGCTTCTAGGAAATGCCATCTGTAACATAGAAGAAGAAGAGTACTGTAAGGCTTTCCAACATGCATTGAAGAGCCCATATAAAACAAGATGAGGAAGGGGGAGAAGCCCCTAGTGATGATGATGAAGGTAGCAATAGCAAGAGTGATAATAGTGGTGACAACAGTAGCAATGACAATGGAAATAGTGAGGATGATAGCAACAATGACAGTGAAAGCAATAATAGTGAAGATTATGACAGCCAATATAGTGGCAATGATTGGGAAGAACTCCCTAGTGATAGAGAATATGAAGACATATGACCTTTCTATGAAGACCACTTTCATAAGGAAGTGGACTACTATGATAGAGATATAGAGGATGATGTTAAAGCTAAACTTACAGATGCGAAAAATTGCACTGAAAGTGAAGAATACGAGCTAGAAAATGTGTAGGAAGTTGTAAGAGATGAGGCGGAAGTTGAAAATGAAGAAGTTGATGATATAAATTATGATGATTACCCCTACGAGTGGCCCTCTGACTGGAGCTGCATTATTGACGGTAGCTCAAGGTCAAGCCCTCAATATGACAAGCATGGTAGAGAAATTCCTGAGTTAGAGTCATTTCACAATTCAGAACTTGGCTCACTGACCCCATACATTGAGGAAGAAGATGACATAGACACTAGATTGGCCACCTAGAAAGAAAGCTAATGATCCACAGTTTCAGAAACTTAACACTGGAGAGCCTTAAAGATGAACATGGGAGGATAGAAAGGAATGAGTCAGAATACCTCTCCTAATACATCAACCCAAGCAACAAAGGAAAGCAAGATTTGTTTTGTGAGTGGATGGACGATATAGAGCGTCTGAATGCTTATGTGACTGACAAGCCCACAGATATGGAGATTGACGGTGAAGGCACGGATTGTATGGATGAAGACCCCATGGTACTAATGCTGAAGGAAGAAGGAACTCATTGGGAGTCGCCTGCCATTGTTAAAGCCACAACCGAGTTGAAGAATTGGGCATGGAAAGGAGCCGCCCACCCCATGGAAGACTCTGTGAAGAAGATCAAGACCGTTGAGCCAATCACTCCTACCAAAAACATTATTTCTATCCCTATTGAGTTTGTTTTTGCTATTATTATTGTTCCTGTTGAGTCAATTTGTGATCATATTCCTATAGAGTTTGTTGAGTCTATTTAGTTTGTTAAGAACTCTTTTCCTTATAATGTGATTTCTAATTCTTCTTATTTATTGGCTTCGAATGTTTTTATTTCAAAAATTGGTAAAGAAACTCTTTATAATAAGGAATTAAAACAAGGAAATGTAGAACCTATAAAAGAAGAAACCCCAACCTGTTAACCTGGGAACTGATGATGAACCTAAGATGATACAAGTGGGCAATACCTTAACCTCTTCTGAGAAAAATGCATTAGTTGCCCTACAAATAGAATTCAAAGAGGTATTTGCATGGTTATACGAAGACATGCTTGGGATTGATACAAACATAGTGCAACACTACATTCCAACAGATCCAACCATGAAGACAGTCAAGCAGAAGTTGAGAAGAATGAAGCCAGAGTGGACTCTCAAGATCAAAGAAGAAGTTGAGAAATAGTATAATGCAGGATTTCTGAGAGTGGTCAACTACCCAGAATATTTAGCTAATATGGTTCTGGTATCGAAGAAGGATGGGAAAGTGAGAACGTGTGTAGACTTTCGAGATCTTAATAAGGCTAGCCTGAAAGATGATTTTCCTTTACCTCATATTGGTATCTGAGTTGATAACATAGCAGGACATGCCTTGCTATCATTTATGGATGGTTTTTCAGGATACAATTAGATAAAGATGGATTCAGAAGGTATGGAGAAAACTTCCTTCATTACTCCATGGGGTACGTATTGCTACAAGGTCATGCCATTTGCCCTTAAGAATACTGGTGCTACTTACCAACGTGCAACCACTACTCTATTGCATGATTTGATCCACAAAGAAGTAAAAGTTTATGTTAATGACATTAAAAAAAAAAAAACCCCTGTTTTGGGAAAAACAGTTTTAGGGAAAATTTAGGAGTTGAGGAAAAAAATAAAGACACACATAAGTTGAGGATACATATGAAGAAAAAATACTCTTTCAATATATGTAAACTTGACAATATGTGATCCATAAATAGATGCATGCAAACACTTCAGGCGTAATCAGTTAAGTCTATACAATATAGATCTCAATGATATAAATATTCAGCATGCAATGTGTTTTCATATGTCAAGGTATTTTGAACTCAAATCAACCTTAAGAGTATATCAATAAATTTTTAGATCAAGTTGAGTACTCAATTTAGCAAAGTGTATGCGTGTTGTGTGTGAAACCAATCTATGAGAGATATGACTACAAAAATGCAAGATAGATAAAGAAAACAATGCAATGCATGTGAATCCTATCACAAATGATGCATGAAAAGACAAATTGGTCAAGAATCTAAAAACTGAAAATTTTCTAATTTCGATCGGTCGAACATCAATCAAGCATAGATCAAGAGAGGCAGAGAGTTTTGAACACAAAAACTCACAGGTTCGATCGGTCAAGGGAGATCTTCAATCTGTCGAAGCAGTTAAAAATTTTAAAACTTAAATTCTGGAAATTTTATGCAAAAAAACAACTTAAAAAGCAGTTTTTAAGACTCAATGCATGTGAACATGATCCAACAAAGTTTTAAAAAACATGATGCCTCAAATCCTCACTTTAAAACTGTACGTTTTTAGATCCCTGTAAACTATATTATTTAACCTAATTAATTAACCAAGAGAATACTTAGGTTTATTATTCAGATTTAGGTTAAAACAAAACAATCATATCATGCAAATAATGTAGAAAAATAAAAAACACAATGATATGATAACCCAGGAAAACTTAACTGGTAAAAAACCTGAAGAGGATCTAACTTAGCTATCCTCAAGGTAAAACAGATCCACTATGAAAGAATTGAAGTTTTTACAATAGAACTTAGACCACTAACATCCTATTACTACCTCAAATAGAAAACTTACTACCACGACCACGTGACAACTCCGAGTCCACGGACTACTGCTTTCTTTGATCTACTACAACCACAAGTTCTCCTACTTGTGACTTTGAGACTCCACTCAAAGGTTTTGGATCTTATTGAAAGTTCTTTATGCAACAACTGAAACCACCATCAAGTTCTTGATGCAAATCTTGATCTTGATAGTTCTATGTGTGTGTATGAATGTAAACACCTCTCAGATCTCACAAAAGATTCAACACACAACTCAACAAAGACCTTAGAGAGCTTTTGGGTACAAAACCCTAGATCTACAAAAGAGGCACAAGATGCACTCTAATCTCTCTCTAAAAGCCCTTCCAAAAACATGCTTAGGGTTTCCTTTATATACTAGAAGAAGTAGATCTAAAACCCTAATCCTTAATGGGCTTGAACTGCTATTTGAGCTTAATTTAAATTTTACAGATACGATTCTCGATCAACCGAGCCTTACTTTCGATTGATCGAGCTTTGCAATTTTGCACAATAAGTTTCTGCATTCAGCTCGATTCAAACTATAACAAATAAACTTTGAGCAAACCTAAACCTTGACTCATTTTTTTTATCATGATTTGCCAACATATACAAAGTGAAATTCTAATACATTTAGTTCCTAAAGTCTTAGAACCTAACAATCTCCCCCTTTGGCAGTTCATGACAAAACACATTACAAGAGATAAAATGCTTAAAGTAAAAAAAAAAAAAAAAAAAAAAAAAAAAAAAAACCCCAATTACGCATTGTTGCCCAAATTACAATTCAAACTAACTACTAACTATCAGTTAAAAGAATAGACAGTAGTTTCGAATGAATTAACCTGTAAATTCCTGAAATACTAAACAAACCATAAACGCATATGTGGAAAATACAAGTAAACCAAAATAAACAAACTAAAGCAAATAACAAATATGCAAACTAACTCTCCCACTAAGTTAGATACATAAAAAAAAAAATTATTTTCTCCCCCTTTCAAAAATAATTTCAACTCCCCCTAAACAAAACAAACAAGATTCCCACATATTCCCATATTTCATCTAAATATCTCCCCCTTTTTTGTCACGTATTGACAAAGACAACTCAAACAAAGAGTAAACAGAAAACATACGCAGCAAAAGTCAAGAGAAAATAGAGGATCAAGGAAACAAATGAAGAGCAACAACCCCCCTTATGAACACTTGTTAGGTTTTAAAAACAGATTTCTCCCTCTATAAAAATAGGAAAAACAAAACAAGTTTTGGGAAAAACAGTTTTGGGAAAAATTTAGGAGGTGAGGATAAATAAAAAGACACAAACCAAAATTAAAAACTAAGTTAAGGATACACATAAAAAAAATATTCTCTCTTTTAATAAATGCAAACTTGACACTATGTGACCCATAAACATATGCATGCAATGTGTTTAAAAGAAAATATTTGCACATTGATTATCCATCATATCTCTTAAGAAAAATATTTTCTACAGTTCACACATAAAAATAGCATATACTAAAATGTACAAATGACTCAAAAATTAATCAATCAATTTTTAAATCAAGTTGAGTAATGTATGCATATTATGTGTGAAAACAACGAGAGACGTGACAGCAAAACTGCAAGATGGATACAGAAAACAATGCAACGCATGTGAATCCTAAACATAAATGATGCATAAAAAATATTTGTCAAAAAACTTAAAAACTGAAAATTTTTCAATTTTGATCGGTCTAGCATCGATCGAATACCAATTGAGTCAAGCAGAAGCTAGACTTGAAAAATCTGGAAATCTTCGATTGATCAAAAATTACACACAATCGATCGAAATTCTAGAAAACTGAATTTTTTGAAAAACAGCAGAAGTTTTATGCAGAAAACACTCAAACCAAATAATTTTATGAATGAAATGCATGAGAATGAATTTAAAATTTTTTCAAAAACATTTGTTTTCAACCCAGAACTTCAAAAAACAAGATTTTTTTAATCATTAAAAAAAACACACACACACAAAATTTTTGCCAACCCTTAACCATATTTTGCATCAAACACCATAGAAAACATAATCTTGGATGGCCAAACTAGATTCACACACAATTCCATGTACAAAGCTTAGCAAAGAATAACTTGTGAAGTGTGTGCAACTAGTAAAAGTATGAGATACATGTGAGGTGATCTGTAGATAGTAATCAAACATAATTTCTTCATTATTCATCACATAAGTTTGAAAGTGACTATCACCTAAAGAGTTACATCATATAAGTCTCACATCTCCTAGAAAACAAGCTTACAATCATATAATTTTTTTTTTTTTAGCCTTATAATTTACATGCCATTTTTATTTCATTGTGAAATTTTTATTTTTAGCCACATAATGTGTACACCAATTTTATTTGTTTTAGTAATCTTTATTATAGCCACATAATGTACACACTAATTTTATTATTATTCCAATGATACACCTTATTTTCTTTTTGTACATGTGCTATACTTTCTCGACCACAAAATCATACGATATACACTAAGGTGTTCATGATTGGCTAGTAAACAGTGGTGAAATGGTTATTTATGCCTTTCTCTTAGAATTCTCTAGTCCTAACAATCAAAAGAATGTGACTTGAAAATCAAGATCATGTGATAAAAAACTATAAAAAAAACTCCCACACAACATGCACTACATAGCTAAAACTAACAAAGTGCCAAAAAAAAAAAAAAAAAAAAAAAAACTCATCCAAGCTAAACAAGGTACATAGACATGTTATGGAAAGATAATAGGGCTTATAAGAGCTAAAGTAAATAAAGAAATTATCAGTGTTTCAGCGTGTGTGGATGTACCTTGTTTAGTTCTGAAGTGTATCTTATATACATACCCTTTTCTTCTAGCAGTTGTACCCTATTTATGGTGGCATAAGTGCCTCCTTTGTAACACTTCTGGGCTCATCCAATGTAGGCTTTGATGGGTTTCCAATGGTCTTCTTGGCTGATTTGTAACCATCTGAGGTATTGAATGTTTCTTTTTATGGCGATTCTACCATCGTCCATGCTAGGTTCGAGTGGACGATGGTACTTGACGGGCTCGTCTGGACAATGGTATTTATTGGGCCTATCAGTATCCCTTAATCAAAACCAAATCTAAACCAAAATACCAATCTAAATCATAATTGACACCCAATTGATTCTCCAAATAAAAACCAAAAACCCTAAATTTTTAAATTTAAAACAGAACTTTATCAGTAGCAATTCCGATAGTCGGGTAGTGAGTGAAGGCTTATGGTGATGGCAGAAGATCTGGGTGGCACCCTTCTCTCTATCTCTATCTCTCTTTTCTCTCTATCTCTCTTTCTCCTTTCTCCGTGTAGCAATCTTGCTTTTTATTTTTTTAAGCAGTTAGCTTCCTTTTATACCAAGAGGGCTCTCAAACAGTGTTTTTATGTAGTGAAACAATGTAATTTATCACTTTTTAACTTGTATGTGGCTGAATTTTAGATGGGCATTTTTCCTATATGGTAGCACCTCCTTAATTGTGGAAATCAACTTTCTCTCAGTTTCTGCTATTATATATAGTATATGATATGATATATAGATGTCAAAATTTTAATTTGTCACACCAACATTATGAATACCATATGTGACAATTGAATGAAAACATAAAATGATATTTTTAAAACTTTCAGGGATTTAAATTAAAAATTTTAAATTTAAGAAAAAATAAATAAATTTATATATTGGATTTTAGAAATACAAAAATATACTTTAAAATTTTATTTTTTATTCAATAATAAGAGAATCAGGAAGAAATGAAAAGTTTATATAAATATGATGGAGGAATCATATATCATTTTTAAATTAAATCAGCAAAATTAGTTTTTTTTTTTTTTTTAATACAAGATAGAATTTCTACCCTAACTTAATCTAAGTGTATATGTGTGTGAAGCTCCCTCTTGGACACTTAAACCCTGGCCCTTGCCCCCCATATCCCATAAGCACTTATACTTATAGAGTAACCATTGCACCAAAGGTGTACGGTGGTATCAGCAAAATTCTTTAGTTGATTTGATCATATATCATTTTTAGATTAAAAAAAAATTAATGTGACAAATTAGTACAAAAAACACTTTTTACATCCTCCAAATTTGGGTTTGCTTCAAAATCAACGATTTAATTTTTAAAATTTTAAATTGTACAATTGAGCATTACAATGTGATTGGACACATTCGGTCAAAATTCGTTAAAATCTTACCATTAATCCACACAAAAATGATGTTGTTTAAATTATTTTCTTTTAACACAATGTTTTAAAATAGTATAACATGAAAATTTGAAAGATCATGATAGAAGGGACATAGTATAAATGATACTTGTTCATAAAAGAAAAAATATATAAATGAGACCGAGGACCGAGGTACCCTACCCAAAGATAAAGAGTGAAAATTTTTAGAGTATTTGCATAAGCTCGTGAAAATATTTTGGTATATTTTAGCATAAGAACTTACTTTTTCTATTTTACATAGTCACTGTGGGAGGGCCGAGGACCGAGGTACCCTACCCAAAGATAAACTTACCAACCCAAGCAAAGAAACGTAACCAAACCTCGAGGATCACACTTACCCGAGGAGGACTATGGGACCAAATGGCAGCTGGCACCTTGAAAAGCCAAGGATAAGGGAGAAGATGACAAATGAAGAGTACAAGACATGCAGGGGTGGAGGAAGGAAGTTTCCTAAATGAGACACTTCCCACCTCCACATTTAATACTCTGCACCAGCTTAGCTGGCTGCATTAATGGGGAAATAACCCTTGAATAGTGTTCTTATAGCCTGCCAAGCATATCTCAGCCACTAGCATTGCCTCGATGGGACATGCATCCAAAGGAGGATCCTAAACCATCTAGATGGAGGGCAAGAATGCATTCAGCATTGGTATATAAGGGGATGAAAAGCCAAATGAAGGGGGACGGGGAAATCAAATTATAATAGGAATAGAGAGAGAAAAGAACTGTAGCTCCCCGAGCATTGTTACCTGAATATTAACTATATTATACATATCCTTGGGCATTCTCGAGGAAGAGCTTGAACTTAACTTCTTGATTTCCCTTTGAGTTGTAATTTCCCTGTTGCACTTATTAATCAAACTTGACCTCAAGATTAACTGATATACATTCTTATACTCTACAAATTAGTTGTATCGAGTCGAAATAGACCGAAGTTTCGCTCTTAACTCTTAGTGTCTTATTTTTGGGCCCCCTATAATTGGCACCGTCTATGGGAGATCTTCACTTAGTCTTCTTCCATGCTTAGTTTGATTAATATATTGATTGGAAGTATGGAAAATAAAGAAAAGTCTATAAGTTCTAGGCGCCAAGATCAATTTGTCAATTTAGAAAACCGCAGGGATCGTGAGTTCTGGGCTGAACCCGTGCGTTCCGGACCTATATATTCTACTTACAACAGCCGTAGTCATTTAAGGCCACGAAGCCATTTATTCAGCAAACAGGAGACTCGTAGCCTTATGAGGAAGGTGAATCATTTGCTATTGAAACTTCAACGCCGAGGAAATGATTGGCGAAATAGAACCCCAACTACTAGTCTAGGTTCAAGCTCAGAAGAAGAGCAGAGTTATCAAAGGAGATCTAAAACTCCTCCAACCGAATCTGATACCGAGTCACCTCAGTCATCTCGGGAAGTATGGCGGAGGCGTAAAAGGGACAGGGGGAGAAATGCCATGAGTCAGGCGTTGCACCAGATCTCCAAATCTCCCTTCACTAACTGGATAGAAAGGATGAAGCTCCCTTGGCGGTTTACACAGGCCACCTTTACAATATACAATGGAAAGTTAGACCTAGTGGAACATGTGAGCCAGTTCAACCAAAGAATGGCTATTCATGCGAGGAACAAAGCCCTCATGTACAAGGTATTTCCTTCCAATCTCGAGCCTGTTGCCATGAGATGGTTTAATGGGTTAGAGGAGGGCTTGGTAGATTCATTCAAAGAGTTTACCCGAGCTTTTGGGGCCAGATTCGTTACCTACAGTAGAATCCCCAGGCCTTTAGATACTCTTCTTTCAATGGCAATGAGGGAAGGGGAAACCCTAAATACCTACTCTGATAGGTACTGGGAGCTATTTAATGAAATAGACAGTGATTTTGAGGATGTCCTATTAGGACTTTTAAGGTGGGGCTTCCCACGAATTCTGATTTAAGAAAATCTTTAACCATGAAGTCAACTCAAATTATGCATCAGCTGATGGACCGCATCGACGAGCACAAAAAGGCCGAGGATGACCAAACTCAGGCCAAAGGTAAAGCAAAAGCCTTCGCTCCCAAGGAAAGAGATCATCAACCCGATAGGTTCGACTCCAACCGACCGAGTAGGGATTTTTACAATCAAGCACCACAAATCAGTACTTCGATGGTGAATTTGGTATTCAAAGTGCCTGTACATCACGTGTTGGAAAAAATTAAGAACGAGTCTTACTTCAAGTGGCCCAATAAAATGGGTAGGGACCCCACCAAACGAAATCAAAATTTGTACTATCAGTATCATCAAGACTGAGGACACATAACTGAGGATTGTAGGACTCCCTGCGATGTCTTAGGTCAATTAATGAAGTCTGGGAAGCTTAATCAATTTACACATTCATCCTCAGGTTAGGGAGAAGCATCATGCTAGAGGTATCAAAGAGAGATAGCACCACACCCGCCATTGGGGACTATACATGTCATCTTCGCTAACCCAAATAGGCAAACTACCTCGTCGACGTGAGTGCTAATCATTTCCTAGAATTCCAAGAGAGAAGAGGAAGAAAATGCTTTTAAAAGAGCAAAGATGAAGCCAAACCAAGTTCTTAGATTTTCAAAGCAAGACAAGTTGGGTACGACCCAGCCCCATCATGACGCCTTGGTGGTTACATTGCGGATTGGAGGATTTGATGTCAAGAGAGTCATGGTGGATCAAAGAAGTGGAGCTTAGATCATGTACCCTGATCTTTACTGAGGACTAGGGTTAAAGCCCAAGGATCTAGATAAGTATGATTCCCCTCTCGTAGGTTTTGATGGGAGGACTGTGGTCCCCAGGGGGATTATTAAGCTACCTATACAAACTGGTGATAAAGTGGTGGAAGTAAATTTTGTCGTCATGGATGTCTATTACCCTTACATGGGCTATATTGGCTCGGCTTTGGCTCCACGCTATAGGGCTCATCAACGTTACATCAAAAGGTTATACCCGACTGAAGGACACGTGGGGGAACTGATAGGATGTCAAACCATGGCTAGACAATGTTTAATAGCAGCGGCCAAGCACCAAGCACTACAGCTAAGTCCCCTCGATGAGAGCCGAGACGTATAGCAGTCAACTTTTGGGGTTTCAGGGGCCTCGAGTAAGGAGAAGAGCACCAAAGCACCATACGAGGACCTAGACCGAGTGGTCATCGGGGAAGACCCCTACAGATATTTCTAAGTGGGAGCACAATTACTCTCGTGTGAAAAGGAAGAGATGATAACATTTCTGAAGCAAAACATAGATGTTTTTGCCTGGAGCGCATATAAGGCCCCAAGAGTTGATCCAGAGTTCATATGTCATTATTTGAACGTGAATCCCAAGGTAAAACCGAGGAAGCAGCAACCTTGGCGCTCTTTTGACGAGCATACAAAAGCAATAAGAGAAGAAGTCAACAAGCTTAAACAAGTTGGGGCAATCAAAGAGGCTTTTTATCCTGAATGGCTGGCCAATATTGTGGTTGTAAAGAAGAAGTCAGGAAAGTGGAGAGTCTGTTAATTTCATAAACCTAAATAAGGCATGCCCTAAACACCCTTTCCTAGTCCCGAGAATAGACCAGTTGGTGGATGCCACATTTGGTCATCCTTGAATGAGTTTCTTAGATATTTTCCAAGGATACCATCAAATCCCCCTAGCACTACTTGACCAGGAAAAGACCTCATTCCTGACCCCAATAGGAAACTGTCATTATCAAGTGATTCCCTTCGGATTGAAGAACACAGGCTCCACTTACTAGAGAATGGTGACTAGAATGTTCGAAGCCCAGTTGGGGAGGAATGCTGAGGCTTACTGTTGACACCCCATTTTAAAACCCGTATTTAACCTTACATGGAGGGTAAAAGGGTAATTTCACCTTGAAAATATGCATCTTAATTCTGGCCATTAGATTCTTAATCTCATTTCACCAAAATGATCTTGATGAAGTAACAATCAAATCGACTGGTCATAAGCCCTAATCAGACCATTAAATTGAAAGTTATCATCAAATCAAGTTTTAATGGCTAAGATGCACCATCACAAATTAAATCCAACTATATGTGATTATGAACAATTGATTCCAATTGGTTATAATTATAATCAATTTGAGATTAATGACGTGTCATAATTTAATTAGCTAGGACTACATTTTATGATAAGGTTACACACACTTAATTAATTAGATAGTTAAACATTAATTATTCAATAAGTAATTTGTGCAATTATCTTTTTAATTAGGGTTAATTTGGAACTAATTAAGTCTGAAATAGGAGTGATTGGAGCCTATTAATGTTAATTGGAAACCAATTTGGGACCTATTAATGTTAATTGTGCTGAAATTATTTTCTAACAAATGACCTTTACTCACCATTTTGTTGTTATCTCTCAAAATATTTGGCTCTACAGGCTATTATAGTAGTTACTAGAAAACCGAATTTTGCCTTCTTCTCACTTCCACTAATCTCTACATTTAATACACCAGATTTCCCCAAAGTCTAAAATAAGGTATAGGTTCATGATTCTTTTTGATCATTTGTCAACCCTCATTAAATGACATTCCATTCATAGTTTTTCCACCACTACTATATAACCCCTTCCTCCTCCATTCCAAGGCACACAAAAACCCCCCTCTCTTCTATTCTTTTGGGTTCTAGTGAAGTGGAGTAGTCTTGTCATATCTTGTTTTTCGTAAGACTCAAGGTATTGAGTGAGACTCACTCTCCCTCTCCTAGTTCTTCTTTTCTACCCTCCATCAAAAGTCTCCTCCTCCACCGTGTGGATCTTGCATGTAGATATAATCCATTTCCCTAACTTGTTTTTTTATATTATTATGTTGAGACTAGGATTAAAGCATGCTAGTGTTAATTAAAATTCCTTGAATATGTTTGAATGTTCTTAAATATTCATATGCATTCTTCACATGTTCTTGGTTGTTCATCGCATGTTCATACATAACACTAGTTTTGATCTTAAATCCACAACAAAAATATGAAAAACATGTTTATTTCATAATTCTCTCAAATCCTTGAATCTAGGATATCACCATCTGAACACATTTACTAAAATTTATTTTTCAATCCAAATGAAATGCTTAATAAATTGAATTAGGGTTTATCACATACACACACATTAAATTCAACATGCAAATTGATTGAAAATATATTAGATGATATGATATGAATGTTGGCGACCATATTCTAGAAAACCAGTTTCACTGGGCAAGGTGGGTGCCTAACACCTTCCCACCTTGTAACATAGCCTCCAAGCTTAGATCAAGGGTTGATAGATCAATGTTTATCCTTAAAATTTTCAATTTCTAGAATGTAACTAGGAAATAAAGTCATGTACTTCATCTTAAATTGTATCTAGGACCAAAGCCATGTAATTTCCTATGATCAATGTACATTCAATTTCAAATTAATAAAATGATGAATCTTTAAATTATGGCTTTCTTATTTTTTTCAATAATTAAATAAGTGGCGACTCCATTGTAAAACCCTTGATCTAAAAGGGAAAATATAATCTGTCGAACCTCCATTTTGAGAGGCAATAACACAACTCCGCCCATTCACGTGGATTTAGCCCAACACTACCAAAAAGGGGCCGGGGGCGCGGTCTCTCACACTTACATTGATGATATGGTAATAAAAAGCAAATCTGAGTTAGAACACTTGCAGGATCTGGACGAGGTCTTCTCTCTCCTCCGAAAGCATAAGTTGCGCTTGAATGCATCAAAATGCTCATTTAGTGTTGGATTAGGAAAGTTCTTGGGATATATGATCACTCATTAGGGGATTGAAGTGAATCCTGACCATATTAAAGCGATCAATGACTTACACTTACCACGGAATCCCAAGGAGGTCCAGCGCCTGATAGGAATGACCATGGCCCTGAACAGATTCATTTCTCGGTCGGTGGATTGATGTAGACCATTCTTTCAACTACTTCACAATTTAAAGGATTTTTCCTGGTTGGAAGATTGTGATCAGGCATTCCGAGATTTGAAGGAGTACCTAGCCAATCTACCCATCATGTCTCGACCTGAGAAAGAGGAAGTTTTATATGCGTATATTGTAGTTACAGCACGCCGTAAGTTTGGTTCTTATCCAAGTAGATTTAGGGGTACAAAAACCTGCATATTATGTAAGTAAATCCCTGTATGAGGCAGAAACTTGATACTTGCCTTTGGAGAAAGCTATTTTTGCTATCATACACGCCACCAAGAAACTTCCCCATTACTTCCAAGCACATACAGTGGTCGTCCTCACCCAACTTCCTCTGCAGGCCTTCATCCGAAAATCTGATTACACGGGTAGGATAGCAAAGTGAGGTACCATGCTCAGAGCATTTGATATAAAATACCAAATGTGGACTATGGTCAAAGGATAATTCCTAGCTAATTTAGTTGCCAAGTTCACTAAAATAAACTATTGGAGAGCCCTAAGTAGAAGTGTGACTTCAATAAAAATATCATGATAGTAGAAGCACCGCTGCCCTTGTCTTAGGAGTTGTATATTGATAGGGCAGCCAACCAAAAAGGATCAAGGGTCAGGATTTTCATCATATCTCCCGAGAGCATAACCATAGATAAGTCATTGAGACTGGCCTTCTCGGCCACCAACAACAAAGCTTAGTACGAAGCCCTTCGGGCCAAATTGGAAGCTATTAAGAAGCTTAGAGGTAAAGTAGTGAAAGTATTCACAATTCAAAGCTTGTCGTAGGACAAGTATTGGGGGAGTTTGAGGCAAAGGACCAAAGGATGCAATGGTATCTAGGTTAGGTTAAGCAACTACAAGCAAGCTTCCAAGACTTTTCCTTAAAGCAAATACTATAAAGCAGAAACTCTCACACTAACTTTCTGGCTAATTTAGCCATATCCTTGGGAAGGGTTTTGCCACGGTTCATCACGGTGGAGGATTTAAAGATGCTAGGATAGGAAGATCGGGCTCCAATTCAAGTACACTTGGTTCATGTCAGTCTGAGTTAGATGGACCCTCTTATATCGTTTTCGAAGGAAGGAGCTCTACCCAAGGACAAAGCCAAGGCCGACAAGCACCCAAGAAGAACACCCCAGTATTGGCTTTCAAAAGAGCAAAAGTTGTATAAGTGGTCATATGCAGGACCCTTCTTGCTCTGTGTACATCCTAAAGCCATTGAAGTACTACTAGAGGAGTTGCATGAAGGAATCTGTGGTGGTCATACGGGGGGAAGATCCTTAGGGCCTTCACACAAGGATACATGCAAAAATTTGCTCAAGATTATGTGAGGAAATGTGATTAGTGCTAGAGGTATACGCCGAACATTCATCAGCCCGGGGGGACTTTAAACCCTCTCTCCAATCTGTGGCCTTTCCTGAGAGCAACAGACAATCAAAGATAGCTCATCGTCAGGATAGATTACTTTACTAAGTGGGTCGAAGCAGAGCCCCTCGCAAATATACGGGATCAAGACATAAAAAATTTTGTCTTGAGGAATATTGTCACTCAGTTCGAGGTGCCCTACACTCTCATATTTGACAATGGACTCCAGTTTGATAGTAAGGCTTTCAGAAGATATTGTGGAGAGTTTGGTATAAGGAATAGATTTTTTACCCCGGCTTGCCCTCAAAGCAACGAACAAGCTAAAGCTACTAATAAAGTCATTGTAGGCGGGCTAAAGAAAAGGCTAGATGAAGCGAAGGGAAAATGGGTGGACGAGTTGCACTACGTCCTCTGGGCGTACCGCACCACCCCGAGGCTGTCTAGTGGGGAAATGCCCTTCTCGGTGACTTATGGCTCCAAAGCAGTCATTCCATTAAAAGCAAGTTTCCGGATGATGAAAACGGATCAGTTTAATAGTAGAAAAAATGATTAACTCGTATGTGCCAGTTTGGACCTAGCCGAGGAAAAAATGGAGCTCGCCACTGTGAAATTAGCTCATTATCAACAAAAGCTAAGGCAGGGATATGGCAAGAACACAAGATCAAGAACATTTCTACCGAGGGACTTGGTTTTAAGGAAAGTCATAAAAAATACTAGGAATCCGGCTTGGGGAAAGCTCAAATCTAATTAGGAGGAACCCTACCGTGTTACGTCAGTAGCAGGAATAGGAGCTTATCTGTTAGAGGACTTGGACGAAATCAGTGTTCCTCGGCCATGGAATGTAAATAATTTGCGTAAATATTATAATTAATGAGATTCTGGATTTCTTTCAACTTTTCTTTTGTTATTCAGTGATCATTCTCTATGGTTAAACACTATCTTATGTTGTATTGAAATTAGTTAAGTGTTAAACAGAACCTCGGCTATATTCAACCTCTCAGGTCACATGCCTTTGGTAAATTAACTCTTATTGAAATTGGTTAAGTGTTAAACAGAACTCCAGCGATGTTTGACTCATTGGGTCACATGCCTTGGGTAAATTAACTCTTTATGAAATTGGTTAAGTGTTATGTGAGACCTCGGCTACTTATCACTCCTCGAGTCACATGTCTCAATCAAAATGGCATTTGCAAAAAGAAAATGGAATTAAGCAAACGAAATATGCTAGGGGCTTTAAGGCAAAGAGTAAATACACAATTAAAACAATGTTAGGACATATGTGATTCACTTGTTAGGAACATATGTCACTATTTTATGTAATTGGCTAATTCTTTGACAAAACGCACTTTACTTATAATTGGGTAGTTCTAGATGTTTTTAATATTTCAAGAAACAAGGTTTCAAGATCAAGCGTTGAAGTCATCAAGATTATCCAAGAAACAAGCTAAAAAAGTACAAGTTCATTAAAGCTCGACAACTAGCATGTGTCGAGGTTTAAGAAGCTGCTCAAGCCCGTATGCTCGACACCTGCTCAACACCTGCTTGACACCTCCTATCAGTCGAGGTTTAAGAAGTTCAAAATTCTGATCTAATTTTCTTGGGATCCGTGTTTATGTGTTTGGGCTTTCTTTTCTCCTAACCCTAGACATATAAAAGGATTGTTTTAAGGGCCGTCAAAGAGTTCACAAGTTGCACAAGTATTGAGCAAACTCTGTTCAAGCAAATTGTGACCGGAGACAAAGTTTCACCCTAGTTCATCTTTTCTGAAGAAGTTACTGTGTATGTGCACCTTTGGGTTTTGTGACCAAGCATCTTCTTGATCTTCATAGTGTGGATGAACTAAAAAACTTTGCAGCCAATCATCTTCTCTAGTTAGTGATTGAAGTCGCGTACTGGGATTCGCGCAATTGGTTAGTCATGCACTTGGGAGCCGTGCATCAAAAAGAGAATTGTCACTACAGAACAAGTCCAATTGGGTATTGGGGTAAGGGTTCAATTGTAGGTTAGTATAAGGTACTGAGATTCCTTTACTTGTAACTGCTTGTTGTGATAATAGTGGAGTTTCGGGAGTGGTGACCTGAAAATCACCCTTTGGGGTTTTTGCCGTTAGGTTTTCCCCATTCGTAAACAAATCATCGTGTTATTTATTTTCTGCTGCATATTTAGTTATTTGGTTTTTTTTGTGCTACCACGCGTTTGCATTATTAATTTGATTAATTAATAACTTGGCTAATTAATCAATTAATTTAATCACAAGGGGTCAATTCATTTTTGGCCTATCAAGTGGTATCAGAGCAGGCACATTCTGATTAGGTTAATCTCTATTGTGTTGATCCATTGACCCCTGTTTGTCATGGATAGAGGATAGTCATTAATTATGCCTCCTTTATTTGATGGCACTAACTATGCACACTGAAAAGCATGCATGAGAGCTTTTTTGTAGTCTTTAGATGAGAAGGTGTGGCAAGTTATAGAGATTGACTGGACTAAGCCAAAGGAAGCACCGGCCGATTGGGATAAAGCCAAGATCAAGGCGGCAAACTTCAATATTAGGGCATTGAATGCGTTATTCAGTGCGGTCACCAATGAGGAGTTCAAGAAGATATCCTCTACTAAAATTGCTAAGGAAGCTTAGACCATCCTCCAGACAACCTATAAGGGTACAAAGGCTGTCAAGGATTCAAAACTTCAGAGACTCACTACAAGCTTAAAGAGATGAAGATGGAGGAGGATAAGTCATTTGATGAGTTCTATGCTAAGCTCAAAGACATAGTAAACTCAGACTTCAATCTTGAGGAAATCATTCCTGAATCTAAGATTGTGAGGAAAGTGCTTAGATCTCTACCCGAGAGATTCCATGCTAAGATCACGGTAGAGGAATCAAAGGATATTGACAAAATTCCTTTAACTGAGCTGGTTGGAAACTTGCAAACCTCCGAGCTAGGGTTGACCAGAATTGGCAAGACGAGTAAAGGAAAGAGCATAGCACTGAAGGCCAAGAGCAGTGAGACAGATGAGTCTTTAGATGATGAAAATTCCAAGATGAAGTCCTACATCACTAGGCAGTTCAAGAAATTTATGAAGAATGTCAATAGAAAGGGCTTTGACAAGGACCGTAGGCAATTCAGTTCTTCTCATTTTAAGAGCCAAGACAAAGAGAAGAATGATGCTAAGGATGGTAGTCAATACACTATTCCAGCAGGACCTAAGTGCTTTGGGTGTCATAGTTTCGGACACATGAAACAAGAGTGTCCTACATATCTCAAGAGCATTGGGAAGAGCAAGGCACTTGCTGCAACCTTGAGTGACACTGAGCCTGAAAATAATTTCGATAGTGAGAATGACGAAATCTTGAATGCCTTCATTATTACAGTCAATCCTACTGAAGGGACTGTTAAAGACATAGACAAAGAAGAAGAATTGGTGGATTCTAAATGTGAGAAGATGAATGATCAAGATGATATCCATTCAGCCTATGAGAAACTATACAAGCTGTCTGAGAAACACGAGAAACTCTATAGGCTGACCACCAAGAAACTTAGTGATGTGGAACTTGACCGTGAAGAGTTGTCCACAAAGTTTAATGAGGCTAATCAGACTATTGGAGCACTGAGGTTTGAGAACAATTTCTTGGCTGAGAAGACTAAGAAGCTTGAAGTGGAGTTGTTTCAAGTTAGAGCTCAATTGGGGAGGACTTCAAGTGCAAAGCTTGATGAGATGCTCAACATTCAGAAATCTGCTTCAGATCGAACAGGCTTAGGGTATGGTCTTTCGTCCTCTAATATTGCTTCTACTAGTACTACTATTTTTGTTCCACCTGCTAATAATGTTGAAATTGAGAACTGTGATGTTAAACCTGATTTAGTTAGTGAGAACATAGACAAAGGTAAATCAATCTTAGGAGCACCCCCTAAGTAAGATAAGAAAGATGTTAAAAAGAAGTAGCATTTCTGTCAAAAGCCTAAACAGAAGAAGTAGCATCTCTGTCATCATTGTGGTGTTGCTGGTCATACTCGACCAAATTGCTATAAGTGGTTATTGTTGACACCCCATTTTGCAACCCGCATTTAACTTCACCGGGAAGGTAAAAGGGTAATTTTGACTTGAAAATATGCATCTTGATTCTGGTCATTAGATTCTTAATCTCATTTCATCAAAATAATCTTGATGTTGTAACGATCAAATTGACTGGTCATAAACCTTAATCAGACCATCAGATTGAAAGTTATCATCAAATCAAGTTTTAATGGCCGAGATGCACTATCATAAATTGAGTCTAATTATATGTGATTATGAACAATTGATTCCAATTGGTTATAATTCTAATCAATTTGAGATCAATGATGTGTCATAATTTGATTGGTTAGGACTACATTTTATGGTGAGGATGCATACACCTAATTAATTAGATAGTTAAACATTAATTATTCAATGAGTAATTTGTGCAATTATCTTTTAATTAGAGTAAATTTGGAATCAATTAAGTCTGAAATGGGAGTGATTGGAACCATTTAATGTTAATTGGGAACTAATTTGGAACCTATTAATGTTAATTGTGCTGAAACCATTTTCTAACAAATGACCTCTACTCGCCATTTCATCAATATCTCTTAGAATATTTTGAATCTGTGAACGAGGTTAATTTTTCCAGAAACTAGACATCCGGGGCTTCAATTTGAGCACAAGAACGAGGTAATTCTGATCAGAATTGAGTCAGATATGATTTTTTGAAGTTGGTTCTACAAGCTGTTACAGCAGCTACGGGAAAACCGAATTTTGGCTTGTTCCTCACTCCTACCAATCTTTCCATTTAATGCATCAGATTTTTCCCAAGGCTAAAATAAGGTCTAGGTTCATGATTCTTTGTCAACCCTCATTAAATGGCCTTCCATTCATATTTCCTCCACCACTACTATATAAACCCCCCTCTCCTTCATTCCAAGGCACACAAAAACTCCCTCTCTTCTCCACTCTTGAGTTCTAGTGAAGTAGAGTAGTCTTGTCATATCTTGGTCTTCCTGAGACTCAAGGTATTGAGTGAGACTCACTTTCCCTCTCCTAGTTCTTCTTTTTTCCTCCTCCCTTAGGACCTCTACCAAGAGTCTCCTCCTCTACCATATGAATCTTGCATGAAGGTAGAATCTCTTTCCCTAACTAGTTTTTTATGTTGCCATAATGAGAATTTAGGATTAAAGTATGATAGTAATTATTTAAATTCCCTTGAATATGTTTGAATGTTCTTATATGTTCTTATGTGTTCTTCATATGTTCTTGGTTGTTCATCACATGTTCATGTATATCACTAGTTTTGATCTTAAATCCACATAAAAAAATATGAAAAACATGTTTGTTTCATAATTCTTTCAAATTCTTGAACCTAGGATATCACCATCCACACACATTCACTAGAATTTATTTTTCAATCCAAATGTAACACTCAATAAATTGAATTAGGGTTTATCACATGCATACACATCAAATTCAACATGCAAATTGATTGACATATTGGATGATATGATATGAATGTTGGCCACCATAGTCTAGAAGACCAGTTTCACCGGGCAAGGTGGGTGCCTAACACCTTCCCACCTTGTAACATAGCCTCCGAATTTAGATCAAGGGTTAGTAGATCAAGTGCTTATCCATGTAATTTTCGATTTTTAGATTGTAACTAGGAAACAAAACCATGTACTTTATCTTAGATTATATCTAGGACCAAAATCATGTAATTTTCCTATGATCAATGTAAATTTCAAATTAATAAAATGAGGATTTTTTTTTTAATTATGGTTTTCTTATTTTTCCAATAATTAAATAAGTGGCGACTCCATTATTAGACCCTTAATCTAAAAGGGAAAATATAACTAGTCGAACCTCCATTTTGAGAGGCAATATCACGACTCCACCCATTCACGTGGGTTTGGCCCAACATTCCTATAAAAAAAGGGGCCGGGGGCGCGGTCTCTCACAGTTATCCACTCAACAGAGCAACGGTATGATTGCATCTGGAAGCCAAAATCAGCTTTAATCCTTTCTTACTCCTCTTAGAGATCTTCTCAAAGCCCTCATGTTCCTTTCAAACTTGAACGGTTTCAATTCTTCCCCCTCTCTGCCGGTTCAAGGGTTTAATCAGAGGAAAGATTCTTCCAAGGTGTGGAAGGAAAAGGGTTCTAAGTGATTCTATCACTTTCTTCTATCTCTTCTTGTTTTTGTTTGTTGCATTACTTGTGTGTTTTTCTTTTATTTTGAGTCAGTCTAGTTTTATACTTTGCTTTGCTTAACATATTTTTGTGTGTTTACTTTCAGTTTTGCTTATTTTTGTTTTTCAAATAAAAATAAAAAAAAAAATTGAAAAATCAGAAAAATACAAAAACCGTGTGTGTTTTGTGTACATTGGTACGTGTGTACCTTGGATGGCCATTGAAACAAAATTTTCTAAATTTTGTATCTTTTGTAACTTAGATGAGCATCTCTATGCACAACTAAGCAAGTGAGCTTTGTGGCTCGTGTTTGTGATGAGTAAGGTTAAGTGATCTTTTGTGTTTAACACTCATATCACTTTTTTTGACGGGTAGGACTAGAAAATTCTAAGAGAAATGTATAAATAATCATCTCATCACTGTTACTCGCTAATCATGATAAGACATTTGTATGCTTCGGCATAGCAAAAGTGTGATGTTAATGACATTTGTGTGTTTCGGCATTGCAAAAATGGAATGTCAAATATCATTGGGTATTTCTTTTTTATCTCTTATATGCCCATGCATGATATACTTGAAAAGAAAATATGCAAAGAAAAATGAAAAGCAAAAAGATCAAAAATGCTTTAAATATGATTGCAAGCATGTATTCTAGGAGATGTGGAAATTAAAGAATGTACCTCAAAGGTGATAGTCCCCATCAAACAGTTATGATTGTGTGTGAGTTAAAGTAATTTTCTCATATCTCAAATCGTTATAACATGTATACACTTATGCAATCTTGCGATGTTTTTCACACACAAAGCGCAATATTCTTTGCTACTCTTAATACATGTGCATGTACAATGTGATTTGGCCATCACTAGGTTTCCATGTGTTAATGTATGCTCACTAAACTGTCTTGACTTGTTTTTAAAATATAAAATTGGTTAGACTTGTTTAGTGTGTGTGTGTGTGTTTTTGAGGATCCAAGTGCTTAAAATTTTTTTGAGAAATGATTTTGAGAGGTTAATATGTTGATTGGATCATTGGTTGAGTTGCATGTTGGATTGCATTCATGTTTGTGTTTTTCACTTCTCGAAAAACTGTTTTTAAAAGTAAGCTCGACACCTCCTCGATACCTGTCGAGCTTCTCAAACTTTTTCTTATCACAATCTCAATAGCTCCTCGATACCTGGTGGATCGATCGAGAATTCTCCTACCTCCTCGATAGCTTCTTGACAGCTGGGTCGATAGATCGAGCTTCTGTTCTTGTGTCTTTGGTTTGTTCCTCAATACCTTCTCGACACCTGCATCTATCGACGGCCATTTTCTCGACACCTACCTTGACAGAAGTCTTGACACCTCTAGACACCTTATTTGTCGAGATTTATTGAGGATTTTATAAATACTTCCTCGTGTGATTCGGAATTCATTTCTCTTAATCTCTCTCTCGATCGCTCTCTCTTTTCTCTCCCAAACAATCTCATCTCACTCCAATCTTGATCCTCAAGGTTTCCTCAAGCTTTTTCAAGATTTTCTTCACTTGGTAATCTTCTAAGCTCTCATTCTTTATGCATTTCATGTTTTGAAACCTAGGTTTTGGGGATTTTGAAAATTTTGGGATTTTTCAAAATTGATTAGTGTTTATTGAAATTTTGGGATTGGTTTTCATTTAAATGAGCTAAAATCTCATGCATTACATCACATTTACATTATAACAACATTATCATGCATTTAGATGTGTGCAAATTCATTGTGTGCTGGTAGGATTGGATTGGGCTGAGCCCATGATGAAATTATTTTGCATGTCACATGTTCATGCATTTTCTATGCATACGTACTCTCTTTTCAATATACTTGTAATATTTGAATTGCTTTGGGACTTTTCTGATTGTCTCTCTCTCTCCCCCCCTCTCATTCTATTTACGTTAGTCGTGTCTATGGCACCTAAGCGTAAATCTGCTCCATCTCAAAATCCTCTTCGTTCCGGGGCATCATCTTCTAATCCTACTTTTTCTAACATTCAGTTCTGTAATGAGGATGCCCGTAAAGCTTTCTCAGAGAAATTCGAAACGCCAAGTCATTTTGGTAGACTTCACCGACACCGACCTTTTCGATGTCATTCACAGTCAGGGATGGGAGTCACTGTGTGATGTCCCGGTCACCTGTCCTCTCATGCTTATCCAGGAGTTTTACTCCAAGATGCACGAGATTGAGTTTTACTTCAACATGCACGGGATTCAAGGTATGCGCATTCCTATCACGCCGCAGCTTGTTGCGAATGTGCTTTAGGTTCCTAAGGTAGAGTTTCTTGACTATCCTGGTTGTGAGTGTCTAAGGACTGTGTCTAAGGATGAGCTCATATCTGCCTTTTATAAGCGCCCTTCTGAGTGGGGTGAGCATCAGTTTACATCATGTTGGTCTTTTGCTAAAGGTCCTCGATTCTTGAACATGGTGATGACTTTTGTACTCCATCCTCTCTCTCATTATAACTCTATCACAGAGCCTCGTGCTCGGTTTTTGTTATCTCTTCTTAAGCATCTTACTATAGACTTCCTTTCTCATTTCATTCTGTCTATTATAGATGTTCATTTGGATGCGGCAACTCGTGATAAGCTCATCTTTCCTTCCACTATCACAAGAATCTTATGCCATTTTTTCGTCCCTTTTCCTGTGTTCGATCATTTCACACACATTTGTACCATAGACGTCTCTACCGTAAAACGTAGTGAGGCGCAGTTTAGGTCGCGACAGCCGAATTCCACTCCTCCCTCCCGTTCAGCTCCATCTCTATCTACTTGATCCACATTCGCTCCTTCCTCTTCTACGAGCGATGTGTCACTTAGAGACATTATGGCGCAACTGCAGCACATGGATGCTCATCTTGATACATTCTCTACTGAGCTGTATCAGATGAACATTCGTGTTGGTCGTATTACACGACTGCAGGCGGCTATAAGTGGCTATGTTTCTGAGGCTTCTCCTCCACCACCTCCTCCAGTGGCTTCTGATTTTGATGCTGAGGGTGATGATGATGATGGTGATGACGATGATGCTTCTAATGATGATGATGGAGATGCTAACTCTACCAATGAGACGTCTACTTGACACTTTACTCTTTGTCACCCATGACAAAAGGGGGAAGTAGTTTTGGGATATGATAGTAGTCATTCTTAGGGGGAGAGTTAGTATATGACATTTTTGTTAGGGGGAGTGTTGTTGTTGATATGAGGGATGTAGTGATAATTATCATGTATCTTTTCTTTTCTTTCTTCTTTAGATACATTGTTCATGTATATTGGGTCTTGTGACCATTTATTGACATATATTTTACTTATTTCTTTCTATATGTGGATGTATGTTCTTTCACCTACCTTTTACATGTGTTGTTTCTTTTCTCTCTTTATACACATGCTTCTTATAAGTGTATGCAATCTATTATTTCTGTTTCATACAAAGATGCTTTGATGAGTTTTGTTTAAAGTGTTTTAGAAAAACAGGTTGTCAAAGTCTTCTTGCCATGAACTCTCTTCTTGCAAAGTTTTTCAAAAGTTTGTGTTAGGAAGATTTTATTGTATTCAACAAGTGAGTATGAGTTGAGTGATTTATAACTTCTCTCATATGTTCATTTATTTGTTGTGGTTTTGTTACGGATTACCAAAGGGGGAGATTGTTAGGACATATGTGATTCACTTGTTAGGAACATATGTCACTATTTTATGTAATTGGCTAATCCTTTCTTGTAATTGGGTAGTTCTAGGTGTTTTTAATACTTCAAGAAACAATGTTTCAAGATCAAGTGTTGAAGTCATCAAGTCTATCCAAGAAACAAGCTGAAAAAGTGCAAGTTCATTAAAACTCGACAGCTAGCTCGACAACTAGCATGTGTCAAGGTTTAAGAAGTTGCTCAAGTTCGTGTGCTCGATAGTTGCTCGACACCTCCTATTTGTCAAGGTTTAAGAAATTCAGAATTCTGATATGATTTTCTTGGGATTCGCGTTTATGTGTTTGAGCTTTCTTTCTCCTAACCTTAGACATATAAAAGGATTATTTTAAAGGCCGTCAAAGAGTTCACAAGTTGCACAAGCATTGAGCAAACTTTGTTCAAGCAAATTGTGATTGGAGACAAAGTTTTGCCCTAGTTCATCTCTTTTGAAGTAGTTGCTTTGAATGTGCACCTTTGGGTTTTGTGACTAAGCATTTTCTTGATCTTCATCGTGTGGATGAACTGAAGAATTTTGCAGCCAACCATCTTCTTTAGTTGGTGATTGAAGTCGCGTACTGGGATCCGCGCAATTGGTTAGTCACGTACTTAGGAGCCGTCCATCAAAAGGGGAAGTTGTCACTACAAAACAAGTCCAATTGGGTATTGGGGCAAGGGTTTAACTGTAGGTTGGTATAAGGTACTGGGATTCCTTTACTTGTAACCGCTTGTTGTGATAATAGTGGAGTTTCGGGAGTTGTGACCTGAAAATCACCCGGTGGGGTTTTTGCTGTTAGGTTTTCCCTATTCGTAAACAAATCACCGTGTTATTTATTTTTCGTTGCATATTTAGTTATTTGGTAATTTGTTTATGCTACCACGCGTTTGCATTATTAATTTGATTAATTAATAACTTGGCTAATTAATCAATTAATTTAATCACAAGGGGTCAATTCATTTTTGGCCTATCAAACAAGATAATAGATGAAATATGAAATTCAAAAGCTTTTTCTATTCATTTGGTCCAGCGACATCTTTATAAGAAGGATAAAGAGAAGGGCAGAGGAAGAAGAAGGGCTAACTATTAAAACTAGCTTATTGCAAGTTAGACTATAACAAAATCTGCCTAAGTCTAGAATTAGCAAGTCTACTCAGCGGTCTTCTTCTCTTTTCCTTTGCCTTTCCCCTCGGGCTGCTCTTTTGCTTCAGGCTCCTCCGACTCCACCTCCACTACTTGGATTGTGTCTTTCTTCTCTTTCTTAAAGGAGGGCTCAGAGGATGGAGGCACCGAGGATGAAGGCACCGAACTGGACACCGGCGGAGAGAGGCTAGGAGCAATCCGAAGAGCTGGGGGATAGTAAACATTGGAAGGCCCCCTCAGCTCCAAATTGGCATCTACCCTCACAGCATTCAGAGCCTCTCCCCGTACCTTAAGGCAAAAAGCCCTAGCAACGTCTCTTAGCTGGGCGGTTAGGCTTTTGATGGTCTTATTCATGCCAGCATCATACGCAGCTTGCTCAACCTTAGCCTTTTCGGCATTTTTGCCTTCCAGCTCTTTCAATTGGAGCTTGATCTGTTCTTTAGCTGAGTTAGCTGCCCATCTGCCTTCCTCAGTTGAACACGCAGCTCCTCAGCCTACTTTTTTGCCCCACTCACGGTAACCTCTACGCTTTTGCATCCTTTCTCGGCCTCGGCCAGACGGAAAAGAGATTCCTTATACTTCTTTTCTACCTCAGCCAATGCCTTGTCTGAAGCAGCCCGCTTTGTCTTCTTTTCTTGGGACTTCGAGAGGGCATGGTCAACCTATTCCTCGGCCACGAAAGATGTTTGTATAGCCTGTAACAAAAGGAAAGAAAACACATTAAACTTAAAAAAAAAAAAAAAAAATGTGTACGTATGAACTGAGAGCTAGACTTAGGTGTAAGAGCTTAACCTTGGCAAGGTCCCTCTTCAACAAGAGGAACACTTCGTGCTTCCTCATGTCCTTCAGCTCTTGCTTGTCCTGAGGAAGAAGCAAAGCTTGCTCAAGGTACTTGGAGACTAGCCCGGATATGCCCTTTTGAGCATCTCTTAGAGTAGCATCAGATGTGAGGGCATCCTCGTTCTTAGCACAAAAGTAGGGTTCCAAAAAGGGGCCTTAGCATGCTGCTGCCCCTCAACGGCGCTGCTTGCCCCCTCGGAGGGGCCTTTCTTCTGCTGAACCCTTGTAAGTCTAGTCTTTTTAGAGGGTTCTTGTTGGGAAGTTAGTGGTATTTCTCCCTCCTCGGAGCTCTCCTTCCTTGAGTGCTTCCCTCTTTTTCTCTTCTTCTCAGCAGCCTCAAAAGGGGAGGGGAGAGGGGGAAGGGGTGGGCGTATGCGGCCTCGGAATGACTGGCACTGCAGGAGAATTCTCCCTGGCATGAGTTGTTAGCAAGGTCAGCAAATCAAGAGTCTTCTCTTTGAGCACTATCCCCTCGGGAATATCAATAACCTCTTGGTTAGTATTGATTTGAACGGTAAGTTGGGGCTGAGAACTGGACTCAGAGGAATCACCAATATCAGCTATGTTGAACACTTCAAAGTCCTTCCCCGTATCAACATGAGTAGGCTTTGAGGCTAGTTCCTCCTACTCCTCGTTAAATAGGATTGTCTCTTCTTGGGGGTAAAGAAGTCTGGCCACAAGCTGATTGGATAGTTTTGCATCCTGAGGACCTAGTGGGGGAGGCTTAGTCAAGAATCTGGGAACAGCCACGTCAATTAGTGCAAGCCTTGGATCTTTGGCATTGATCACATGCTTCGAGGACTGGAAGCGCTTGGAAATTGGTGTGAACCCGAGGATCATGTGAATGGCTCGAAGTTGTCCGTCCTGGTGGAGGAAAATTTCGGACTTCAAAATCCTATTGAGGTCCTCAAAATTCACCAGATTGAGATTCAAAGCGATATGGAATTCGTCTGTAATAAAAAAAATGTGTCAGATAAATAAAAGAAGATTGAAGTACAATAAAAACAAAATAGAAAGTAAGAAAAACCAAAGGAAAGGGATGGGGTACTTTAATTATACTAAGTCCTCGGGCACCCCACCTAGTTCCCCATCTTGGGTAGGGCAGTGCAAACCATCGTGCCATTCACTTGAGACGATGAGGAAATTTTCATCCATTCCCTTATTGGACTCGGGAATACAAGAGATTAATCTAATGGCTGGAACCCTACACTTAAAATAGTAGCCCGTATCCTTCCCTTTTTGGCAGTTGTAAACCTAGTTTATGTCGTGATGGGTTAAGTGGGTTCCTATTTTTCAGTTTAACATATCTACACTACCGAGGACTCTAAAAAGGTTGGGATAACACTGGGTGGGAGAAAAGCCTAAAGTTGATGAGAAAATCCCTCGTCACTTTACCCATGGGAATCTCTATCCCACCATCGATGAAGGCAATCATAGGGATAACTATCGCATCGATAGGTCTCCTCACATGCCATTCTCTTAACTCATAATGTTGTATTTCTACGTCCTCGGGGATCTTATACTTGACCTTAAAGGCAGCCATACCCTTGAGTGTATTAACCAGCTTGGCGAACCTACCCATGCTATCCTATTAAGCAAAAATGAAAACTAAAGGGAGAAATTCTACAAAAGTGGGGTAGGAGGCTGAAGGCACTTACGAGCTCTGGAAGGAATTCTCCCGAGCAGCTACTTCGAAGGTAAATCACAAAAGCATAAAAATGGGAGAAAATTACCCCCATCCTCCCTTTTATAGAGGTGGGAAATGAGTGGTAAATTTCCCGCTTATTAATCCCAAAGAATCTAGATCGTTGTATCGTCATCGCACCATAGAACGTGAGGAGACAAGCAGCTGCTTGACGCAATAACTATAGCGTCGTGGACTTTAAAGCATCAGGAACGCTCAGAAGACAGGTGAAACGGCATTCCCATGTGAAAACACATTTTTCGCGTGACAACATTAGGGGGCTATTGTGGGAGGGCTGAGGATCGAGGTACCCTACCCGAAGATAAACTTACCAGCCCAAACAAAGAAACGCAACCAGACCTCGAGGATTACACTTACCTAAGGAGGACTAAGGGACCAAATGATAGCAAGTACCTCAAAAAGCCAAGGATAAGGGAGAAGATGACAAACGAAAAGTATAAGACATGCAGGGGTGAAGGAAGGAAGTTTCCTAAAGGAAACACCTCCCACCTCCGCATTCAATGCTCTGCACTAGCTTAGTTGACTACATTAATGGGGAAATGACTCCTGAATAGTATTCTTACAGCCTGCCAAGCATATCTCAACCACTAGCATTGCCTCGATGGGACAAGTATCTAAAGGAGGATCCTCAACCATCCAGATGGAGGGCAAGGATGCATTCAACATTGGTATATAAGGGCATGGAAAGCCAAATGAAAGGGGATAGGGAAATCAAATTATAACAGGAATAGAAAGAGAAAAGTACTGTAGCTAACTGAGCATTGTTACCTAAATATTAACTATATTATACATATCCTCGGGCATTCTCAAGGAAGAGCTTGAACTTAACTTCTTGATTTCCCTTTGAGTTGTAATTTCCCTGTTGCACTTATTAATCAAACCTAACCTCAAGATTAACTGATATACATTCACATACTCTACAAATTAGTTGTATCAAGTCGAAATAAACCTAAGTTTCACTTTTAACTCTTAGTGTCTTATTTCCAGGCCCTTTACACTTATTTTTCAAAATATCTCACATTAGATTATCTATTTTATACTACATTTTATTAAAATATCAAGTTTTCTTGATTTTTTTAATCATTTATCTTTTTTCACACACAACCTTCTTTCACTCTTTTTCCTCATTTTTGAGATACGTAAAAAAAGAATAAATAACTAAAAACAAAATGAATAGTGTTAGTGTAAATTTGTACCGTTACTATTGCAGATTTATAATTTTACACAATTATACACAAAATAATGTAAGTCATTTTTAGGAAAACTGTATAAATTTATAGTAGAATAGATAACAAAAAATGTTCACAAGGAAAAAAGAAAAAGACAAAAAACATCTCATCATCCAAATTCAAATTCAAAATTTAGCATGTTTGGTAGTAGTGTTTAAATATTGCAGATTTATAATTTTACACAATTATACACAAAATAATGTAAGTCATTTTTAGGAAAACTGTATAAATTTATAGTAGAATAGATAACTAAAAATGTTCACAAGGAAAAAAGAAAAAGACAAAAAACATCTCATCATCCAAATTCAAATTCAAAATTTAGCATGATTGGTAGTAGTGTTTAAATATTGTTTAGCTTTTAGTGTTGAAGACATACATGTTTGAGTGTTATAAAATTATATGTCAAAAGTATTATTATTATTTAAATACTGAAAATTATTGTTTAAACAAAAGTGTCAAACAGCGCCAACAGAGAGATGATTTTGTACGACTGCTTCACAAGGATATCCTGCCTCAGATACCACACCGCTGACCGCTACTGTACTCCATTTTTGACTAGATCTAATGCTTTTTCTATCAACCTGTTTTTCCCATAAAAGCAAGACACAACTTCTATCTACATATCAAACGCCACGTGTTTTATATAATGTGATCTTTTGTACAAAATGTGCACACATTCTTTGGTTATTGGTTAGGTTGTTGATCCACCGGTTGTAGATGACTCTGAACCATTTGGCGGTTACGTACAACAATCACACTCCATGCAGAGCTAAATTAAATATGTAGGCATTTTTTTTTTTGGGTGAAAATTTGAAAAGGACTTGTGGGTATAATTTGTCTGACCTTGTAATTTATTTTGATTTGAACAATGACACATATATACACACATTTTCTTTTTATGCCTTGGTGTCTCTTTATCACATTATTTATGTTTCATCCCCCACCTATCCTTTAATTGTAAAGAATATTTCATTTCGCCAAATGCATTTTTTATTTTAAAGAAAAAAAAAAACACTTTGGATTGACTATTGTAATATTATTTTAAATACACTATAAACCGCTTATTATGTGACCCTCTTGGAGTTTTTGAGTGTTTAACATAAAACCCTCTTACAAAATTGTTATGTATGAAAATACAACTTTAAATATGGACATGTATTGTCATATGAGTAACTATATAGGTGGTGACCCTAATGAACAAAGTTACCAATGAAAGTGGTTTGTAGTGGACCAAATTCTAACATGATTTGGCAAAAAACATGAGCTTAATCTCACCCCTACCCCTAATTTTGTATGTTGAGCCTCGAGTGGGTTTAAGGATTTGAAATCTTCAATTCTTTTGTTTTTTTGACAAACAAGGGTGTCCAGATCTCTTTGAGTATCTGATTATTCTCTCTGGTGTATGCAGTCTCCCCATCCCACATGTACAATGTTATTACAGGGAGAAATCCCATAAAAGTGGCCTTAAGATATTAACAAGAGGTTTTGAATCCAAGATTTCATAAATATCATGAGCTCATAGAAACCATTGTTATTAATACCGTTCTGCTTCGGTCGGAACGGCCGAAAAATTTCATACCAATCCTTAAACCGGTATGAATCACCCTCTTGTTCCACCTCGGACCAAATTTCGGTTCGTTCCGGCCATTTCGGCCTGTTTTGGTGAATTTCGGTCGGTAAACATATTTCGGCTGGTACTAAATCTATTAATAAATGCAGAAAAATTTTACCTTTTCAAGTTTTAATAGCTATTACCTGAATAGAGCCACCCATTGCAGTTCATCTCACTTCGTCAGTAGACTCAGCAACTTAGCCTTCTTCAGTTCTTCTTTTTTTTTGTACATTTTCTTAGTTGTCTGCCCATTTGTTTACTTAGTTACCCTCCACTTTTTTTTCATTAAGCTTTGTATTTTGGCATTTTTGTTCCAATTTTTTAGTTTTGTGAGCCACTCCACATGACCAGCATTATAATAATACAATTCAAAAGGAGAGTTAATAGGTTGCAGGCTTTGTGTCTTTTCCATCCTTTGTGATTTTTTTTTTTTTTTGGGTCTAGTAGATATTATTGTTATTATATTTTAAAAAACTTGTTAGTTATTATGATAATAATTATTAATATTAAATATGGGCTTATAACTTTAAGATTCATTGTAATTTTTATAGGCTTGACCAAAAATATATATCAAAATGGTAAATATATATATATATATATATTATGATGGTACTTCCAAATTAGTACATCAGTATTTACCGGTACCGAAATATTCCGTTCCAATGAACAAACTGAAACGGGATCCGAAACGGTATTTATAACATTGATAGAAACTACTAAACCAACCTCTTGAGGTTGAAATCCCTAATTCTAGATCTCTTCATGTATCCACTTAACTTTTTAAATAGGTTTTGTTTTGTTTTGTTTTTTGTTTTTTTTGTTTTTAATTTTAAATTTTAAATATAGGTGTTTGATTTTACTTCCTTTATTTGTTACAACAAATTTTTATATCTATCACTTAACAATAAGACAATTTTTCACTCATGAACATGTTAAAAAATAAAAATAAAAATAAAAAAGTTTTAAAAAAATAAGGATCATTTTAAAACACATGATAGAAGTTAAATACCAAACTAATAATTAAACTTGGAATGCTTTATTAGGGGTTGAAAACCTTAATATCTTACATATTCATAATCTTTTTTTTATTTTATTTTATAAAACAATCATTTCTTACATGCGAAGGAAGGATGGTTGGTAAAAAAAAAAAAAAAAAACCAAAAACAATAAAGAATTTGGATAAAAATAAGAAAAAAACAAGGGTCAAAGTGCAAATCCCATTTGGTATATATATATATATATATATATTTTTTTTTTTTTCTTTCTTTTTCAAAACCCCCCGGGGAGAGAGAGAGAGCGCAACGGCACACACAACCATCACTCTTGACTCTGTTCGCTAAACCGGACCTGAAAAACCTGAACCCGAATAATTCTATATTCCGGGTCGGACCAGAACAATGTTCGGAGGTCTGTGTCCATGTCCGTGCTTCGGAAACCACCGGAGCTCCGACGACGACAAAGACGGTCCGGACCTCGACCCAGTCCTACTGGTGTCCGGTATGGGCGGCTCCATTTTACACTCGAAGAAGAAAAAGTTCGGGTTCGAGACCCGGGTCTGGGTTCGGATCCTCCTCGCGGACCTTGAGTTCAGGAAGAAGCTCTGGTCTCTCTACAACCCCACCACAGGTCTCTCTCTCTCCCTCTATAAATAAATAAACATGTATGTTGTAGTGTGTATGTGTAATAAGTGTGTATATGTGTATGTATTTTATGTTTGTATTAGTGGGTTTGCATGTAAGTTAACTTTGTGATTAATTTGTGTTTTTTGATTTTTTTTTGGTGGGGTTGTGTTTGGTTGGTGAGAAAGTGGAGGAAAATAAAAGGGAAAGGAAAGAAAAGTGAAAACTTTTTTTGGTGGGGTTGGGTTTGATTGGTTAGAGGGGAGGAGATTAAAGGGTTGGGGGCAGAATGTTTATGTATGTTCTTGGGTGGTGAGAAAGTTAAGGATGTTGGAAGTATGATTAAATATGGAAACTTGTTAATTTCTTTTTATTTTTGATGAAATGGTAACTTGTGTGTAGTGTATATCTAATATGTTTTGTATGTGTGTGTGTTTGCATGTAAGTTAAACTTTGTGCTTAATTTGATTATGTAAGTTGTTTTTGTGAGGCTTATGTTTGGTTGGTAAGAGAGTGGAGGAAATTAAAAGGAAAAGGGGAAAAACATTGGTTTTGTATATTTTTTGGTTGCTGAGGAAGTTAAGGATTTTGGGAGCATGATTAAATATGAAGGCCCATTAATTTTTTTTTTTATTATTATTTATTTATGGAAGGTCCATTACTTGATTGCAAATAAATTGTAGAGAGAAGAAGAGAAGAATAAAAAATGTAAATTTTTAGGCTTTACTTTTCTCTCTAGGTTTGGTTGAATTGAGATGAGTTATAGCTGATATTTAATTTTTTTGCTAGACCTTGTTAAAAGTATGTGGTTAAATGACTAAATTCACTATATCTTAATAGCTTAAGCTTTTGGGACAATCTGTAGTTTAACATGGTATCAGAGCGGGAGGTCCTAAGTTTGATCCCTATTTCCTCCACTCTAACTTCCATTTAAATTCCCACGTGTTGGGCCTCACCTATTAAAAGGTTTTTTCGGCCCACATGTGAGGGGGAGTGTTAGAAGTATGTGGTTAAATGATTAAATTCACTATATCCCAATAGCTTAAGCTTTTGGGACAATCAGTAATTTAATCAAAAGAAAGAAAAAAGATGGTGATTATATAAGCTTGTACACAGTGTTTGGTTGCCAGGGAAATGTAGGAAAACAACAGAAACTCAGTTGGTGAATGTTGGGGTTGTTAATAACTTCAAGGAAACTAAACCTCCATTCTTCTTTATTTATTAATCATTTTATGCTTTACAATTTCCCTCAACAGGCAAACAATGGGTAGTTTACCCTGAGCTTGCTAATTTTCCATCCAAATAAAACCAGAATTTATACCTTGTAATATTAGTATCTAAATTATTCATGGAATCTTCCCAACGATATTTTAAAACGAGTAGAATTCAAAGGATTTTACCTTGTCCTATTTCATATCACAGTCCAATTCTCTTGTAGGCAGGGGGAATGGCGAGGGGAAAAAGTCCTTTCAGATTTGAAAATATGTGGTTGAAGACGGAGGGGTTTGTGGATAGAGTTCATGATGCAGGACCGTTAAGAAGTTCAGCACTATACTAGGTTTCTTGATGAATTCTTGAATAATGATTATTGTTTAAGAGTTTAGGTTAGAAAAGTATGAATGTTGACGACTGTTTGGGGCTGAAACAGGGGATAAACAGAAAATAACATAAATAAAACACTAGGCAATCACACCTAGGTCTTCCTAAACATCACACTTAGGGTTTCTTGGCATCACACCTCGGAGAAGTTTGCATCACACAAACAAAGCTTAAAATAAACTGCTGAATTTTATTAATCAAAATATTCTGAAATAACATGACTACAAAAGAGCCTTTATGTAGAGGCTATAGTTATCATTTTCCTAGTAGGACTTGGACTCTAAATAACCTATTCCTATAATGAATATAAATACTAATAATAATTAAATAAAAGACTTAATAATACGTAAACATAAAATAAGACTCATGGGCCTTTGGTACGGCCAAGGACAGCCCTTCCCAGATTTCTGGAAATTACCAAATTGCCCTTATTCTAATAGAACTTAATTAAAACTGATCCAATAGCTTCTCAACCTAAAGACTCAATGCTAATAACTAAAATGACCTATCAAAGGTGCAAAGAAGGTCCGACATCAAAACTAGACCACAATTCTTGAATCTTTGTATATTTAATCTTTTTTTTCCTTGAGCTCTTCCTTGTCCTCATCATTCTCCCTTGGTTAGAGAAAACTCGACCTCGAGTTTTGAAATGTTGAAGTGGTACAATCTTGGGCCTCTTGAATAGCATCCTTGAGATTGGATAAAAAGCTAGACACATCCTTAACTTGATGCACATGTGGAAGTGTTGGAAAAGACTTTTCCATCTCTTTGTTCCCTTCTTTCATCATGCTATCTTGTTTTGATTCTAGAGTTTCCTCCATTAAGCTTGTGAGTTGCTGTTTTAAATCATCTTCAAGTTGTTGAGATGTTTCAGTTTGCTGATTAGACTCTTCTGCTTGTTCTTGTGGCTCCATGGACTTTGTTGCATGTTGAGTTGACTCTTGCACTTGCTATTTAGGGTCCACTAGTTGCTCATCTGGTTGTTTTACCATTTTAGCAAACTTTTCTGACTTATCAGCATCTTGTTCCAGCTCTTCAACTTCCTTTTGTGGCTGTATAGCTCTTTGTTTTGGAGTTTCAATAATATCCTTGAGGTTTTTCTGAGTTGCAGCAACATCCTTAGGCTTGACTGCTTGTTTTTGCTTCATTTTTCCTGAACTCATAGGCTAAACTATTGCTTCATTATTGAACACAAATTGATATGTATTATTCTTTTCAAAATGATACACATCTTGACCGTAGAGCCAAGGGCAACCTAATAAGATATGTGTCAGAGTCATAGGAATAACATCACACCATATAGGATCATTACATCGCCCACGAGAAATAGGAACCAAGCATCGTTTAGTTACCAAAATAAAAATGCTATTTATCCACGCCACCTTGTATGGTTTTGGATGTGGTTCCGTTGGTAGCTTCAACCTCTCAACAGTAGCCTCAGAAACAACATTCATGTCATTGCCACCATCAATAATAAGCATCCAAGCTTCAGTTCCACAATGCACTACGGTCGGAAATATTGAAGTACACTTCCAATTCTCCTCTTGATTGGGTGCAACAAGAATATGCCTAACAACCGAAAGAAGAGATGTGTCTTCTTCTAATTCTAGGAGATCATCAGCCAAAGTAGCCTTAACTTTCAACTCATTAGCAATATTGACTATGTAGTCAATATGGACTTTGTAATTTGGCTGCACAGTGGATGCTCTAGGGTCAACCTCTCTCAAAGGTGTTTTCCCAGCTTGGGAAGAAAACCTTTCTGTAAGGGGCTGCTTCAAACGCTTCTCAATCTATAAAGCTAATTGGAATGCCTCAGCAATTGTGTGAGTTCGTTGTGTAATCATTCGGCTCTGAATTTCAGCCTTTAATCTTGACTTAAATTGGGCTAAGATTTGTTGTGGATCTTCAATTCCTCTATACCAAATTTTGAGGTCTTCAAATTTGTTCATATACTCAGCTACTGACATGTTTCCTTGCCTAAGAGTAGTGAATTTTTCAAAGATCTCATCTTCATAACCATAGGGCAAGTACTTTTGTTTTAGCTGCTACTTCATGTCATCCCATCTAACAATTGGAGGTTGTCTCGCACATTGATGATCATACTCCACATCTATCCACCAGATCTGAGTTTGTCCAATAAATTCCATAATAGCAAAACTAACCCTACTCTCATCGGACATGTCATAACCCTCAAAATAACTTTCCAAAGAAGCAAGCCTATCTGAAAATACATGGGCATCAATTGTTCAGCAAAATATGGTACTTCTACATGAACTTTCTTCATTGTGTCTCCAGCCTTATTGCGATAATCAAGTCTCTCATAAGGATTTCTATAAGGATCAAACATATTGCTTGAATTTCTGCTTTTGTGAAGGACACTAGAATGTTACCCTTCAAATCTGTCAACTATTGTATAGATGTAGTTTTGCCTTTTTGGATCTATCATGCTTTCATAGTGCTGATTTGGGCTCTGATACCAATTTGATGCAGGACTGTTAAGAAGTTCAGCACTATATTCTTTCATGGAGAAGCAATCAACTTAATTTTTTTTCTATACTTTCATGTGTAGAATTGTTATTTTTAGTGAGTTTTTCTGAAAAAAATTCTCTACCCCTTCCCCTAGGAGGCCTGGCTACCTCAGAAGAGTGAAATGGTTCCAATAGGGAAGGTAGATGATGTGCATGCCTTGGCTGAAATTTTGGGCTGCAAAGTTGGAACTTTGCCTATGTCTTATCTTAGCATGCCGTTGGGGGCTTAGTATAACTCCTTCAATTTTGAGAATGTTATCTTAGAAAAAATTGAGAGGAAGTTGGCCGGGTGGAAGAAGTTGTATTTCTCTAAGGGGGGTAGATTGACGCTACTCGAGTATTTTATGTAGTCTTCCTACCTATTTTCTATCGCTATTCACAATTTCTACTTATGTGGTTAATAGAATTGAAAAGTTGCAAATGGATTTTCTATGGGGTGATAGCAAGACTCATCTGGTAGGATGGGATAAAGTTTGTGTGCCTATAGCCAACGGTGGTTTGGGTATAAGGAAACTTACTACTTTCAATAAGGCCTTATTGGGGAAATGGCTATGGCGGTTTGGGAAAGAAGAGAATCGGTTGTGGAGGAGGGTGGTAGCTTCAAAGTTTAGGGAAGAGTTTCCGGGGGGGGGGGGGGGGGGAATGGACTTCTAAGCTAGGTACGGGAGTTCATGGGTGTGGTTTGTGGAGAGGTATTTGTATGGGTTGGGAGGATTTTAGCAAAAATGCTCAATTTGTTGTTGGGTTGGGGAATAGAGTGAGATTTTGGCAGCATAGGTGGTATGGGGATCAACCTTTCCAATTGGCTTTCTCGAGGTTGTATGGTATTCTAGGTTGCATGGACACGCCATTTTTGGCGTCGTGTCCATCTCCGACACGTGTCGGACACCGAAACGGGGACGACGCGCTAGATTCCGGTGTTCGGCGGTGTCCTTTTTTTTTTTTTTTTTTTTTTTTTTTTTTTTTTTTTTTTTTTTCCGTTTCTTCGACATGGCGCCGACACGGCTCCGACATGCTAGCAGTGAAAAAAAAAAAAAAAAGAAAAGAAAAATATCACAGATTTATTTTGTGATAACCCTAAAAGAATCAAGCAAGTTTAAGAGACTCTAGACTGAAAGTTGAAACACATCTCAAGTTCTTCTCAACCCACCCTCCCTCTGTCGCTGCCGCTGCCCTCTGCCCTTCACCCGAGTTAGATCGGGCCGATCGGCGAGCTCTGACATCAATGCCGTGCCCTCTGTCCTCTGTCCCTTCCGATCTCTCTCTCTCTTGGCGTGGACAACAGGTCCGGTCTCTTATTCTCTTCTCTCTCTGTTTTTTTTTTTTTTTTTTTTTTTTTTTTTTTTTTTTTTTTTTTTCAGATACATTTTGTGAATGGGTGGGTGTACTGTTACTCTATTGTTTATATAAGTTATAACGTATTTTGTGTTTTGTTTTGTTTTTTTTCTTTTCACTGCTGTTGTGGCCCGTGGGTGCCCTCTGTCCATTTTTATTTTTTATTTTTTATTTATATAAGTTATAACTTATAAGTTATAAATTTGTTTTTGTGTGTCCTAGTTTTATTTATTTATTGAAGTTTAAAACTTGTTATCCTTTTATGTTTTCAGTTTGATGTTGAACTTGTTATCCTTTTATGGTTTGTACTTTAAACATTTTATGTGTATTATTGTACTACTTTGGGTGTTAGTTTACTTATTTGTGGTTCTTACATAATTTAAATTCTAGACATAAACGTATTTTATGTCTAAAAATATTAAAAAATATGCCTAAATATAAAATTTAATTAATTATTTAACCGCCGTGTCCCCGCTGTGTCGTGTTCTTATTTTTCAAAAATTGCCGTATCCCCGTATCCGTGTCCGTGTCCGCGTCCGTGTCCGTGTCCGTGTCCGTGTCCGTGCAACATAGATGGTATTGCTATTGACAGGGAGGCCTCTATAGAAGCTTCTTTGTCAAGGCAGAGGGTGGAGGATAGAAGAATTTGGGATGTTCGTTTTATTCAGGAATTTAATGATTGGGAGATGGATGAAGGGCTGCATTTTCTTCATATCTTGGGAGCCAATACTCCTTTAATGGATGTTGGAGACTGGATGAGATGGAAGTTGAAGCCTAATGGGGATTTTGACATTCGGTTGTATTATAACAAATTGCGGGATTCTCCCTCAGTTGTCTTTCCTTGGAAAGGTATATGGAGAGTCAAGGTCCCTAGGCGTGTTTCTTTTTTCATTTGGTGTGTAGCTTGTAATAAGATCCTAACGGGTGATAACCTGAGATTGAGGGGGTTGCATTATGTGTCGACACTATGGGGAGACGGTGGACTCATGACTGGTCTCGGGCTTGGGGACTCATGACTAGTGATTCTTTTCCTTCTTTTCTTAGCTCTCTTTGTTTTTTGTAATTAATCTGTTGCTTGGTTTTCTTTTATGTATTTTTTCTGTTTTTTTTTTATTCTTGTAATTTTTGGGTTTGCTCTGTACTTTTCATGCATAGAGTAGTCTTTCATATATATATCATTCTTACTTTAAAAAAAAAAAAAAAAAATTTCATGGTTCCCAAATTGTTAACAATATTTTATTTTCACAAATTTTAAATTGTTTCGTTATGAAAATCATTAGTTGTCATTAATAATGATGATCCTGGATGCTTCTAATAATTTCCAAACTATCAGTAATTTTTTTTAAATTCCAAAAATTCGAAAGATATGAAATTCTCAGACTTTTGATTTTGATTTTTTTTTTTTGGTTGTTGTTACAATTACTGATAATTTCTGACTTATATTTAAATTCCCCAATGGCAACCCCCAAAATGTTGCTCGCTCATTCATATTGATTCTTAATGAAGTGTTACTGTTCTCGTATCTTTGATGTTTGATAACACAATTTCAACTGTTTGGAGAGATAGTAGCAGTGTCATCTGCAAATTTACCTTCTTTTCATTATCTGCGTTATTTTGTTTGCTTTGTGGCATAGTAGCTTGCTTTCTTTAAATTAGTCTGACTTGAATTTACTTAATCTAAAAAAGAGCAAAAAAGAAAAAAAAAAAAAAAATCTGACTTAACTTTATGTTTTATGTCTTTCAGGCTATACAGAAACATTGGATGATTCTGTTGAAATTTTGGTCCCAGATGATGATTATGGGCTATATGCAATTGATATTTTAGATCCTTCGTGGGTATGATCAATGATCCTTTCCATGGATTCTCATAGTCCTGAACTGATGTAGCATACAGTATTTTCGTGTAGCAAGGATTACTAGATTTTGGATTGTACAACTTGATTCTTTAGGACATCAGATGGTTGCAGAATTTCTCCAATTCTTTGGTGTTGTTTGATCTGAAGTATATAAAAAATATGCAGCTGTTCTTGAATTGAGTGACCACCAATAGTGAACATGATTTAAACTAGGTCTAATTGTGGGCGAAAATCGTCTAAAAAATAGTAATTTCATGCAAAGGGGCCCAGCTGACTTACATCCTTTCTGCAATTAAGGAGGGAGTTTTTCTTTCTTGCCTTTGCCTATGATCACTATAAATTATTGACTTTGGAACTATTGTCCTTATTTGATTTTTCTGCCTGTTAGTACTTGGGAACTCCACCCCCCCCACCCCCCCAATCCACTCTATTAAACACACACACACACTCTCTCTCTCGCTCTCTCTCTATCTATCCCCTTAATATTCTCTTGGGCTTGGCTTTAGGTTTTTGAGCTGTTCAATTGCTGTGTTCTTTAGATTTTGCACACTGAAAATCATTGCCAAAAAAAAAAAAAAAAAAAAATTATTTGCCATTGATACAGCGAAACAAATAGCCCATAATGATGTTCAAATTTACCCATATCCTGTTCTATCTCTTTTGATGTGATCAACCCTATGTCAAAACACACATTACTGTGCTTTCCGAGTATAATCAATTAATGCTTCTTCCCATCAGCGTTGCAATAGATGTGGTCATGTGATGAAGTGCCTAAGTTGGACTTCCCCATTTTCCAGCTAACCCATTTTCAGATGATAGTTGCCTGCTTTATCCAAGAGGTGCCGGGGGGGGGGGGGGGGGGTGTGCAAATTTATATGTTAGTGCATTAAGAAAAAGAGGAAAAAAAAAAAAAAAGAAAAAAGAAAAAAGAAAAAAGAAAAAAAAAAGAGAGTAAACATGCTATTTTGAGAGAGAGGGAGTGGGGGGAGGGGTGTTGGTGGTGGTGGTGGGAGGAAAGGTTATTTAGAATTAGATGAAATAAGTGTATAAATTCTGCAATCTAATTAAGCAGAACTAATTGTTGGGTGACATTTGTACATGCTCATTTAATGTTGTCATTAGATAGATAAATTATTTTTGGAATATAAAGTAAAAAAGAAAATTCAGTAACTTTAGATATATTCTCTAAAATATTACATGGATTCAATTGTGAGGTTCAAAATTTTGCTTTCTAATTCTTAAATAAGGTCATAATATTGAGAAGCAAAAATTTTTGGTTGGAATTCGCAAAACATATTTGGAATTTTTTTCTAGAGAGTATATAATACTATACATTAGTGATTTTACTTGGTGGTAAAACCATTTTGAATTTATATTTCTTTTCGAGGGGTTTTGGAGAAGGGGGAGGGGATTTGCATTGCATGAATACACGTTTTGATCCATGTGAGGATCTTGGAATTGCACACAATTAGGAAAAAGGTTTAGTTGAATCATGAGAGTTGGTTTGAGAGCAATAGAAACATTCATTTTGTCTTTATTACTTTTAAAATTTTCATTTCTTATTCTCTGTCACCCTTTACAATGGTATCAATTTTTTCTCTTTTATTTATTTATGATATTATTTTCCTTGATGTTCCAGGTGGTAAAATGTTTACATTTGAAAGAGGTATATCATTTCCATGATATGATAAATATGCTTGTTGGATGCGGGTATAAAAAGGGAACTACATTATTTGGATATGGTTATGATTTCCGGCAAAGCAATAGGTAATTCATATTGTATCAGTTGCCTTTTAGGTGGCTAAAGTTGATCATTTGGTGATGCAATTTTTAAGTGACTTAATCTCTAGCCAAATTTTAATTATAGCAACAGTGTTTTATAGCTATTAAAAGTTCCATAATATTGCTCATAGTTTATATGCAATGTATTGTTGGCAGAATTGACAAATTAATGGAAGGTCTTAAAGTAAAGTTGAAAGCTGCTCACCAAGCTTCTGGTGGTAGAAAAGTCAATATAATTTCACATTCAATGGGTGGGCTGCTAGTTTTGTGTTTCATGTCGCTCCATAATGATGTGCGCAAATTTTCTTTTGGTGACTAGTTGTTTCATGGAACATATGCGAAAAATAGTTAACTCTTTTTGTGCCATAAGAGGCATGACTAGCAATATAACTATTCTTCGACAGGTATTTTCCAAGTATGTGAATAAGTGGATTTGCATAGCCTGCCCTTTTCAAGGTAATATCCTGATTCTCTTTTACGCTATGCGATTTTATGTTCAGGAAATAATTTCTTGTATTTTCTAATGTTAAATATCAATGCAATTTGCCTCAAATAATTGATTGATTTTTCTGAGATCAAGAGAAAATGATTCCATTCCCTTTTGTTATTAGTTATTATCAGAAGTATTACATAATAGGTCCAAAGAGAAGGTTCTCTACAGTGCTGTGAGAATAACTTTGCTCCATTGCTGAAAGTCAAAATAATTGGTTTTTGCTGAAGCCAAAAAGAAAGAAATAAAAAGAATAGGAATGTAAAACTCATCTACTTTTATTACCAATATGATGAAAGTTCATCAGAGTTATGAACTTGATGTAAATTTAAGTTTCCCAGTCTTTTAACTTTTTGTTTTTTTGAATAAAACCTTTTGGAAATGTGAAACCACTTGAAAAAATAGTATAAAGCCCGTATATGCTGCATCAGTGATGTCACCTGGCTGGGACATGTTAAGGCAGTAAAAACATGAAAAGTGGCTGAGCCAACATTGCTGCTACCCTTCACATTCTATGCATTACAAATGCAATTTGATGGAGCTGTAAATCCAAATTATGACACTGATTTTATTGAACTCCTAACCATAAGAACAGGTCCCCTGTTGACCTGGTACTGCTTGTTTCTGGACACACAGGCTCAATTCTTTAAAAAAAGAGGTGGTGCGGACACGAGGTACAAGCCCCCAATTACACGCATATATAGGAGGAAGAGCAAAAAGAACGTGTGTTTTCTTTTCACTGGTGCCGACTCCAGTTTTGCTTGGTGTTGACTCCAAGCAACCCTTAGGTATTGACTCCTAGGGTTTATCTTTTTGTTCTATTGTTGTTTGTGGTTGTCCTACATCAGTTTTGGTATCAGAGCAGACTTCCGGTCCATACAACAAAACTGTAGACAATCAATTGAAAGTAAAACCATCAAAAGAGCAAGCCAGCCAAATATGACAGTACCTTTCAAGTTTTTGCCCCATGAGATCTTGAACTAGCCCAAACCAGCCCCGGCAATCCGTATATACCCCGCAGCCCCACAAGTTTTTCACCCCTAAGCCAACAAAGAAGCCAGTGACGCCTCTCAAGCCAGTTACCACCATTCGTGCCCGCCTCTGATCACAGAACCCCACAACCCACAAACCATTAAAAAAAAAAAAAAAAAAAAAAAAAAAAAAAACCCACGCAAGCCATTACCCACCAGTCGAGACCCACAAATCAACCCTCAGTCGCTGCAGCCCATCAGCCACCAGCTGCAGACCCATCAGCCACCGTTGCCGACGCCATCTTCGCCCCTGACCACTGCCGTTGAGGACGTCAGCCACCGTCGATGCAAGACCCGAGACAGGCAGCTGCCACTCTGCCGCAGTCTTCCTCGTCTTGCACCGCCGCAGTCGTCGACCACTAGCACCGCCATCTATTACTGAGCCGATTATGTCGTCTCTTTTAGTTTATGTGGTTTTCTTTTTAAGTGTGTACTTGAGTTTCTTTTAAAGTCCTTCATTTGAGTTTCTTTTAAGTTCGTGTCTGTAGTTCTTAAAGCAGCAGTGCATTTTATTATTTTGCAAAAAAAAAAAAAAGGGAGAGAAATTATTGTTACTGTGACAGCCCATTGTATGCATTGGGCCTTAAATTGTTCTCCACAGGTCCATTTGTCCAAGTCAGATCCATTCACTTGAGGAGCTAAGCCCGTGACTATCTAGTGCAGTAAGTTGGTCACTGACTAGGGTACAATTCTTACTCTCTTTTGGTGGGTTCAATTTGTCTCATTGAAAAATGATATCTTTATATTTTTTATGTGCATATCCCCACCATACCCCACTGGCCTACCCATTTTGTGCTCAAGTTAGCTATTTTATTATTTGTGCTTTCTTTCAGTACCCATTTTAAAATTAAAAAAAAAAAAAACCAATTTCTTTGAAATATTTGATTCTCATTATTAATTGTGGAGCTTATTGGAATTTGACTTTTATTTGGGCTATCTTTCAATATTGTGAACACTGTCACTACTTGACTGCAATTTATTCATTTGATTCATTGATCTAATCTCTACATGCACTCTTGCTTGACCTTAATTTTACATTGAGAATTGGTTACTTGAACTTTTGTGAATCTCAATTGCTTTCATAAATATAGTGTGCATGCATCTTCGTAGTGGTCGCATCATGTCAAACTTTGAACATCAATCCACTTCTGAACCTAGGCCTTCCTTAGAGCAAACCATAGAAGACCTAGCAAAAAGTGTTCATAATTTACTGGATAGGGTTGAGCGAATTGAAGCATGTCAAAGAGAGACCATTAACCATGAAGGAGATAACATGCTTTGGCAAAATAACCACGGTTACTTTAATAGAGCTCCAAACTTTGAACATGATCGCTATAATCATAATGGCCCTAGGGATTATGATGATAGGATGTCCAAGGAAAAGATAGAAGCACCCACCTTTGATGGCTGCCTGGACCCTTGGGTTTTCACTGATTGGTTACGTTAAATGGAGAAATTTTTTGACTATTACCATTGGACTGAGAATAAGAAAGTGAGGTATGCCAGGATGAAGTTAGTTGGAAGAGCCGACCTTTTTTGGGAAGACCTTGAGGATACTCTTAGGCGACGGCATGAGGCCCCTATTACTGATTGGCTTGAGATGAAAGATGCACTCTCAAGGAATTATCTTCCTCGAACTTATAGGAGCTCCCTCCTTGAGGAATGGGATTGCCTAAAGCAAGGCACTGCTTCTGTGGCTGAATATATAGAGAAGTTCAAGGAGTTCAAGAGGCGAATTCGAATAGTCGAGAAAGAGGTTGTCACACTCAATAGGTTCAAGAAAGGTTTAAATGCTAACCTACTAGGCAAGATTATCACCCGAGGAGTCACTACCTTAAGAGAGGCATATGACCTCGCTAGGAATTATAAGTTAGCATCCAAATTTATCTTTTGGCGACGTTCTGAACTCTGGAGTGTTCCCACCAACCCTCAACTTTTTGGTAGCAAATCTAGACTTGCCTTACCCCCTAAGGTCAATCCCAATAGCACCCCAATAGAAAAAGAGGACAAGGGAAAATGTGTGGTCAATGAGCCTTCAAGGTTAGGCTATTGCCTCCAATGCTTCAAATGCAATGGCGTTGGACACATCGCAGCTAGATGTCCCTCTAGGACCTTTGTCATTCAAGAGGATGATGAAAGGGTAGAAGATGTTGCGGAGCTGGTGTATGATCCAAATGTTGAAGAAACCCAAGATTTTGGGGCAGAATAGGAAGATGATCCTAGCTACCTCGCATGCATTAGAGCCATTTCTCCCCAGGATGATGACTTCAAGGACTTTGATGTCCATAGAGTGAATGTGGTAAGGTGTGCTTTGACAGAGCAGAGGGACATTGATGATTGGCAAAGGAGTTCCATCTTTCAAACTTACACTAAGTGTGGAGACAAAACTTGCAAGGTTATTATAGATAGTGGGAGTTGCATTAATACAGTGTCCTCTAATGTTGTTTCTTGCCTAGGTTTGAAATTGACCCCTCATCCTAACCCATATAAAGTTTCTTGGGTGGATACTTCCTCCATAGCCATAAAAGAAAGATGTGTTGTCCCACTTCAATTCCTCACTTATAAGGCCGAAATATGATGTGACGTAATTCCTATGGATGTAGGGCATATTATCTTAGGTAGGCTTTGGCTTTATGATTTGGATGTCACCCTTCATGGGCGATCCAATTCTTGCTCATTTATGTTTGAAGGCAAGAGGATTGTGCTCAATCCTTTGAAACCCAAGCCAATCGACATGAGCAGGAAGACAGAAGCACCAAAGGTGAAAGGCCTGAACATCATAAGCCCAAAGGCATTTGAAAGGGTAGCAGTTCAAGAATCCATAGTGTTTGATAGGGATGTTCGCTTCATGAGTTATTTTTGGAAGACCTTGTGGCATTTAGTGGGCACCAAATTGAAATTTTCCATGGCATTTCATCCTCAAATTGATGGTCAAATTGAGGTGGTTAATCGTAGTCTAGGTAACCTCTTTCAGTGTCTAGTGGGTGAAGCCAATCGGAATTGGCATTCAATTCTTCCTATAGCTCAACTTGCATATAATAGCTCTGTTAATAGGTCTATAGGTGCTAGTTCTTTTGAGGTTGTGCATGGATATACACCTAGGAAGCCCTTAGATCTTTTGCGCATGTCCCCACATGTTAGGATTTCTGAATCTGCTGAGGCATTTGCACGATATATTTTATGATTTGCATAATGAGATTCGCAAAAAAATTCAGGCAAGTAATTTTCAACATAAAATTCATGCTGACACTCATCGGCGTCATGCAGAGTTTCAGGTAGGGGATTATGTCATGATTCCGATTCGATCTAAACGGTTTTCCTCTAGGACCGTTAAGAAATTGCAGGCTCATAGTGTCGGAGCATTTAGGGTATTGAAACGAATGGGCCCAAATGCATATGTCATTGACCTTCCTCATGATTATGGTATTAGCTCCTCCTTTAATATTGAAGATCTAGTTGCTTATAAAAGCCCCAAAGCTATTCCTGATACCCCTTTTGATGAGTCTTTGCCTAATCTTATTGATGCCCCTGTTCCCACTCCTTTACCCTTAAATCTACTCTATGCACATAAAGAATCTATTGATACTATTTTAGATGAGCAGATTGTTTCTACCAGGGATGGAGGAGTTCACCGTTTCCTAGTTCGGTGGCGAAGGCGACCAGATTCTGATTGCACATGGATTACTTGAGATGAGCTACAGCGACTGGATCCTGACTTGCTGGAGCACTATCAGAGCTCTTCAGATTTCCACTTGACGGGGTCAAGTCCTTCTCACCTAGGGGGAGTTGGTGCAGGCACGAGGTACTAGCCCCCAATTACACGCATGTATAGGAGAAAGAGTAAAAAGAAGACGGCCCAACCTGTGGCCTTATGGATGGAGCCTATTAGTTATTGGGCTTGAAATTAAGCAAGCCTGAGCATTTAATAATTAGGGTTTCTTTAGGGTTTCTTTATGCATTTTTATTGTTAGCTATTTAAGCACTTTTTCGGATTATTGTAAAACAGTTTTGAGAATTATTAAAAAAAAAGTGTGTTTTCTTTTCACTGGTGCTGACTCCAGTTTTTCTTGGTGTTGACTTCAAGCAACCCTTAGGTGCTGACTCCTAGGGTTTATCTTTTTGTTCTATTGTTGTTTGTGGTTGTCCTACGTCAAGAGGATGTAGTAATTCAGATTTTAGAGGAACTTTCAGTTTCAATTGATGATACCTTCTTATAGTTGTTTGATGCACTGAATCACCTTAAGAGATTTCACTCATCTGGCTCTCAGCTGGTCATGAATGCTGTTGTTTGTTATTACATCTTTCCTTTTATTACAAGTTATGTATCATAGCATCGTCATTTTTGATACCCTTATTTTCTGACTATGTTCTTCTTTGTTAAAGTTGGACTTAATCTAAGCTACTTGGAATTGGCTGCATGAATCCACAAACATAATTTTTGTCCAATTGCTATATTCTTACTTTTATTTATTTATTCGATTTTATTGGTATTTTTTTGTGTCTGTTTCTTTGCCTTGCATGAAGTTTATAAGCAAGCAATGTCTTCGTTATGGTCTCCTTTTAGAAATATTATGTTGCTCGCAGAAATTATTGTAAATACAAATTTTATGGGTAAAAATGGAAAAAAGGTGCATAATTGTGGCAATGAAGTTATACTTCTATCATTACAATGAATCACTAGAGAGCCATAAGTCCAAAAATATCCTTAGAAAACCTGAATAATTTTAGCTTAATTTTCAGTTTTGAAATCTTCTGTTTCTCCCTCCATTATTCTTCTTTACTTTTCATCAAGGTGTGCTCCTATATTAATTCTGAAGTATAATTAACAGGGGCACCAGGATGCATCAACGATTCTCTCTTAACTGGACTACAGTTTGTTGAAGGATTTGAAAGCTACTTTTTTGTATCAAGGTGGACGATGCACCAGCTGGTAATTCCTTTATTTGAGTGTTTAGCCCAAGTGGTGGATTTAAACCCAAAATTGGAAACTTATTTATGTCATGCCAAGCATTTTTCTTAATGAAACTTCTTCCAATTTGAAGCATAGCTGATATGTAGTGATAACAAGAGGCAGATTCAGAAGAAAATGATTAAGTGGAACAAAATTGGAAGCATGACTGCCACTTCCTCAGAATTCTGTTTGGACAATTATATGCCCTTTCTGGGTAACATGTAGAACATTATTGAGGCTGCCTGATTCTGTTTGACTTAGGTCAGCAGTTCAGTTACAGAGGTGCTTGGAACCACGTTGAAGACTAGTATAAATTGTTCTCATCAGTTGCATTTAGAATTTACTACGTAGTCAGCTTGTTATGTTATCTGGTTTAAGTCAGATATATGCTTCCAGTCCCATGTGACAAGGAATCTCTATTTGGTTTTATCTGCCATCTTGATCAATTTAGAGAGTTCATTCCTAGTGTTTCTCATAATGATTGTGTCTCACCATATTCAATGCTAGACTGTTAACATTTATTTATTTTTATGTTTGGTTAATACAAGTACTATGCGATAACATATGCCTCTATTTCCCTATAGTTGGTTGAGTGCCCATCAATCTATGAGATGTTGGGAAATCCAGAATTCAAGTGGAAAAAGCAGCCAGAAATTCAAGTTTGGCGAAAGCATTCCAATGATGGGTGTGGGGAAGCTTCTGTCGATTTGGAGTCCTATGGCCCAATTGAAAGTATCACTCTGTTTGAAGAAGCACTGAGGCATAATGAGGTACTACTTCATAATTATTTTGGTGTGAAAATTATCAATGTTTGTCCTGAATCTCCTTGTGTGATTTCACGATTATATTTTTGTGGTGTTTCTATTGTGTTGGTCTTAATATCATGTATTTAAGTTCTTTTCTCTCAAATAGCACAAGGTCACGCTTGGATTTTTTAGCATTAATTTTCTAGAATCAATATGATTCCAAGGTGAGAAGAATAAATCTGAATATAATAAAATAGAATACATAACAAAAGGCAAAAAGTTATTATTAGGTCCCTGGAAGACACTGTGCTTGTATCAAGATAACTCTAGCAATTAAGGAAAGATAAAATTTCACCATGCTAGAGAACTTAATAAAATTAAAACGTCCCCTGCTTGACTCTTAAAGTAGTTAAAAGAAATGATAGATCAATGCTCTTTTGTTCTGAAGAATGAGAAATACTAGAAATATAGTTTCTTTCTTCCTGTTTACTTGATTTTATCTTTTAGAAACTTTTTTCAAGCCCTATGAAATCTGATAACCTTTATTCCTGGACTTGTCAGCAACTTCCTATATATGTGTGTGTGTGTGTGTATATATTATGTCTAACAAAGGCAACAATAATTTTTTATTGTTGCTTACATTTGTTGATGCAATTGTGTCCTTTCTTTCTTTCCCCCATGGTTGTCTACTTTCATTGCAAAGTCTTCTATGAATAGCCAAAAGCTTATATCATCTTTACTAATTGCAGCTAAATCATGATGGAGAATCTGTAGCTCTACCGTTTAACTTTGAGATTCTGAAATGGGCTGCTGGTACTCGTCAAGTTATGTATGATGCTAAACTACCAGATAGGGTCTGCTTCTATAACATTTATGGAACATCATATGACACACCTTTTGATGTTTGGTATGTAAGTGAATTAATTTAATAATTAGGATTTTTTCTGTTCAGTCAGTGATGAAAACTTTCAAAGAATTGGCCAGCTAGTCCCTTGATTGTTTCAAAATATGAACATTTACAAAGGGTTTGGAATGCATGATATACTCAGTCAAACATTAGAACCTCTCCTCACCAAAACCTACTCATTTAACCAACTTGAATTATTCATGCCCAATGATGTTTGTTTTTCATATGCACGTATTCCTGATGTTAACAGTATCTGACTTGGAGTTTTTGGAGAAAGTGAATACAAATGAAATTTATCTTGAAACTTGATCCAATGATTTGTATGAATTGATGAGAACTAATGGTTTGCTAAATGACCTGCCTTTCTGTAAATCTGAAATCAATATGGAACTTCACTAAGACTCGGATTTGGATCTATTTTACCTATTAATTTGATGAAGGGTGAGAGCAGGATTCTGATTGTATCAATTTACAGTATGGTGGTTTTGAACTTAAACAATTTAGATTTTTCTTTAGAAAATATCTGAATTAACCTTTGATCATAATTATGAAAATGCTAGAGGTGCATCTGACGTATGCATATTTAATGCAGCTATGGTTCGGAAACATCTCCAATTGAGGACTTGTCTGATATATGCCACTCACTGGTGAGTGATTCTATTTGTTTGTGAAATCTTGATCCTGCTATAAGTTAAACGGGAAAGTATCCTGAACCATCACAGTCACCTTTTGAAACTACTATGCTCATCAATTAGTTTCCCTTTTTTAACTGGTTAGTACTCATGGTGGTTTGGGAGAGAGAGAGAGTGGCTTTATTGAGGTGGGTGATAGATAGGAAGTATTTTTTTGAGGGAGGTTGGTGCACCACTGCTATGAATGGGCCTCTTGGGGTGAGCCTTTGGAAATATATTAGGAGATGGATTAATTTCTTGCATTTTATAACTTTTGAAGTAAGGAGATGGGTGATCTTTGGTGTGGTGACATTCCGTCCTTGAGTTATTTCGCATAGCAAGGTATATACTCATAGCAAGGTATAGGAACTAGAGTCTATCTCCACCCTTTTCTTTTTTTGATAGGTAACATAAAATATTATTAAAAAAAAAAAGCCAATCCGAGTATGTTGGGGATGTACTATAGGGGCACAAATTATGAACCAAAATTACAACGATCAAGTAAAATAGGAAGGGTAAAAAAAGAAAAATGTGACAGCCACACACACTCCATTCAAGGAGAGTTTGCAAGAAAAAAGACTTAATCTCTAGCGTAGAATGTTCACATCCCCCAAAACTTTTAGCATTCATTTCACGCCAAATACACCACATCAAGCAATGCGGCACAAGTCTCCAAAAGTCTATGTTGTGATGTCGCCCAAACCTACCCTGCCAAGACTCAAATGACTCAGTAACCTTATGCAACATAACCCAGTGAATTCCAAACAAACAGAACACCAATGACCACAACTCACAAGCTATGGGGCAATGAAGAAGAAGGTAATCCACCGACTTCCCACAACTCTTACACATATAACACCAATCAAGAACAAGAATACGCCATTTGCGAAGGTTGTCTGTAGTTAAAATCTTACCTAAGGCAGCAGACCATGAAAAGAAAGCTACCTTTGGAGGAACCTTCAATTGCCACATCATTCTCCAAGGGAAGAATAAGAGAGTATGAGGGTACAAAGAAAGATAAAATCCTCTAACCTTAAAACCTCTACTCCTTGCTGGCTTCCAACAAATCTTGTCAGGACCAATCCTCCGCACAATCAAAGAATAGACCATATCCATAAACAGATTGAAAGATTCTTGCTCCCAATCTTGCGGTGATCGACAAAATTGAACATCCCAATGAACCCTCTGAGCAGACCAACACATAACTTTCGCCAATGAAGATTCCCTTGCCCTACTAATACAATAGAGTTCTGGAAAGGCCTCTTCGAGGGTACAATCCCCACACCACACATACTTCCAAAACTTTACCTTAGTACCATCACCCACATCATACTGTAGGAGTTTAGAAAAGTTCAACCAGCCACTTCTCATAAATCTCTGCAGGCTATCACCATAAGCACTTGTCACATTTTTCATGCACCAACAACCCCATACATTCCCATATTTCGCCTCTATAACCCTCCTTCATAGAGCATATCTCCATGCCATAACTCCACAACCATTTTCCTAACAAGGCAGAGTTAAAACTCCTCAACCGTCTTATACCAAGTCCCCCATCCTGCATAGGCTTTCAAACCTTAGCCCATTTTACCAGATGTAATTTAGATTCACCACCAATTCCACTCTAAAGAAAATCTCTCTGCAATTTCTCCATGCGATTAGCCACCTTCCCAGGTATACAAAGAAGGGAAAGAAAATAAGTAGGTAAAGAGGAGAGAGAACTTTTAATAAGAGTTACCTTACCCCCCCCCCCCCCCCCCCCCTAGATAAATTCAGCCTCTTCCAAATTGCTAATCTCCGCTTCATTTTCTCTAAAATAGGATTCCAGATAGACAACTCCTTAAATTTAGCACCTAAGGAAAGGCCCAAATATTTCAAAGTAAGGAAAGATTGCTTGCACCCTAACAGCCCCACCAGAACATCCAGATTGTGCACCACTCCAATTAGTACCAACTTAGATTTTCCAAAATTAATTCTTAAACCTGATACCTCTTCAAATCTGGTCAAAATCGCCCTCAAAATAATTATCTGATTAGGGTCAGCATCACAAAAAATAAGTGTCATCTACAAATAAAAGATGAGACACCATCATTAAAGTACTAGCTGTATTGCTTACAGAAGCAAGAAAATTGTCCAATAGTTGCAGCCACATCCAACATACAGCTCAGTCTCCATAACAATAAAGAACAATAGAGATAAGGGATCCCCTTGCCAAATCCTCCTAGAACTTCCAAAGAAATTAGATGGACTACCATTAAGCAAAATGGAAAATTTGACAGTTGAAATGCAACTCATTATCCATTTTCTCCATTTCTCTGAAAACCCAGAGGCAGTGTTAAAGCATTACATTAAAAAATCCAATTCACATGATCGCACGACTTCTCCACATCCAACTTGCACAACACCCCTAGAATCCTTGTTTTCAATCCACTATAAATACATTCTAAAGCAATTAAAACGGAATCCAAAATTTGTCTACCTTTCACAAATTTATTCTGTGCATTTGAAATAAGCCTATGTGCCACCCTTTAAAACCGATTAACCAACACCATAGAAATAATCTTCTAGATCCCACCAACTAAACTAATTGTTTGAAAATCCTTGACCTCCACAGCATTAACCTTTTGTGGAATAAGGGCAAGAAAAGAAGCATCAAGGCTCTTCTCAAACATAGCCTGAGAATGAACATTTGGAAACACTTCCATAATTTCTGTCTTCAAAGCACTCTAACAAGATTGGAAGAAAGTCATGGAAAAACTATCCGAGTCAGGAGCCTTATCACTCTCAAAATCATTAATCACCCCAAACACATCTTTCTCATCAAATGACCCTATCTAGCCAAAGGGCATTTGCCTAAAGATACTAGAGAATTCCACATCATTTAAAGTAGGTCTATGAGCCACATTTTTAAAATAGAGCTACCTATAAAAGCGAGAAATACACTCCGCTATAACCTCTGGATCTAAAGACAATTCTCCATCCACCGTAAGCCTATCAATGGAATTAAATCTTCTATGAGAGTTGGCTATATGATGAAAGAATATAGTATTCTTGTTTCCTCTAATATAAAGGACTCTAGATTTCTGCCTCCAACAAATTTCTTTCAAAAGAGTAGCTTTTTCTAACTCACCTTGGACTCTTTCCAACTTCAGCTTTTCCTCCTCCATTAGGCTACGACTTTCCTCAGTCATCTCCAGGTCACAAAGACCTTTCCACAATTGTTTCACCCGTTCTTCAACATTACCAAAAACCTCCACATTTTATCTTTTGAAGTCATTTTTCAAGAGTTTTAGTTTGTTGGCCAGAACAAACCTTAGAGTTCCTCGAAAATGATAAGAACCCCGCCAAGTTTTGTTCGCACCCTATCCAGAAAACCCTCATCCTTAAGCCACATATTCTCAAATCTAAACGGCCTTCTACTTCTTTGAAAAGAACCACCCTCAAGGACAATCAGAAAGTGATTTGATAACAACTTAGACATTCTTCGTTGACAAACAGTTGGAGATGTATCCTCCTAATCTGCAGAGAACAAAAATCTATCCAGCCTAACTTTCGAAGCAAATTCTTGAGAATTAGACCAAGTAAAAATTCCCCTTCCAACGGGAGATCAATGAGGCCTTGCTCTGAAATAAAGTTGGAGAACTCACGCATAGTAGCTGTAAAAACAGTAGAACCAGAACGTTCAGAAGGAAACCTTACCACGTCCAGGGGAGGGGATGGAATTTGTTGGAAGCTGGTAGGTCAGAAGTATTTTGAGGTGAGTTCTTACTATAGGACTTTAGCCCCTAGTGGAGATATGAAGTTCCCATGGAAAAAGGATTTGGAAACCCAGGGTTCCATCAAGAGTTACATTCTTCATTTGGACTGCATCTTTGGGGAGAATTTTAACAGTAGATAATCTAAGGATGAGAAATATCATATTGATTAGTTGGTGTTGTATGTGTAAGCAGGACAAGGAGACAGTGACTCATTTGCTTTTGCTAGAGAATTATGGGATACGGTTTTTGAGCTATTTGGAGTTCACTGGGTGATGCCTAAGGATGTTGTAGATTTACTAGCTTGTTGGCGATTTGGGAAGACATAGAAACAACGCAATATGGAAGGCTATTCCTCACTACTTGATGTGGTGCACTTGGTATGAAAGAAATGTTAGTATTTTCGAGGGTTGTGGGAGTTCTATCTTAGAAGTGAAGATGCAATTTTTTTGAACATTGCTTGAGTGGATGATGGTGGAAGGAGCATATCCTTTCTATAATTTATTAGATTTTATGGATCAATGTAATCTTAGAACCTTTTTGTGTTTTCTTATCAATAAAATTTATTACTTATAAAAAAAAACTGTTGATTGCTTAGCAATATTCAACATTCTTTATACACCTGGAATTAATGAATACAGTCTAGCACCCACGGCATTGATCTTGTGCCTTAGCTACTGACATTGATTCTATTCTTTCTCTATTTATAACTTGTATCCTTTTTTGTTCCAGCCCCAGTATTCTTTTGTTGATGGAGATGGAACAGTTCCTGCGGAATCAACTCAGGTGCTCTATTTGACCTTTCGTTTGATGCATAATTTCAGCTGATAGTATGTAAGGACATATATAACGATGTCCAGTGTCAAAACCTTGAAATAACAATTCAAATTCTTGGTTGGTAACTAAAGTTCTCCCTCATTTTTTTTCATTAATAGAGGCCACCCCTATCTTTAGGAGAATTTCCTAATTTTGAATCCAATTTTTCCGTGTATTTCCATTTATCCATCTTAACATTCTCATTTTAGCTACATTCATGTGATACTCTACAACAAAAATAAAAATAAATAAATTAAAGGAATATTGGATGACATGGAATAGTACCAATGTTACTAGAGATATTTGATCTAGACAGGATGAAAAGATAATCCCGATAACCTTCCAACAGCGGCAACAACAACAACAACAAAGCCTTGGGCCTAATTTTTTTGGGTTTGGCTATAGATCCTTAACAAGATTAGTTGGGGTCTATCACATGTATGTAGGGACGCCCCAAAGAGGATTTATATTGGATCCATTCATAATAGAGTGACTAAATTTTAGTTAAGCTGTCAATCTACTGCAATCCTCCTTTTAACGGGCTTGTGATTGGCTGTGAACACAGTATATGGAATTAAGCACAAACATAGACGAAGTTCTGGTAACCTTCTAGCATATGCAATTATAATTTGTGCTAACCTTAAAACTTTGGGGATGTAAAATACTGTGATCAGCTTAATACACATGCAGTTGTGCACATAGTTGTTAGTATCGTACGATATGCGATACGTATAGTATCGTATGTAAAAAGTTCCGTATCGTATCGGCATATCGTAAGTGCTCATTAATCGTACGATATAGTGTGTGTATCGTATGAATCGTATCGTATCGTATTGTAAAATCGTGCGTATTGTACGATACATAGATAGATGGTTTAAAATGAATTTTTTGTTAAATTTTGTACTTTTATTTGAATTTAACAAGTTGTTAGGCTTGTTTTAAACCCAAAATTATTAGGTTACTTAATTTAACCTAATAAAATAACATAATCGTAAGTTTTTTTATTCTCTTTCTTCTACAAATTTTGAACTACACAGTATACACTTACATTTCACTTTAATATTTAAATTTATTTTCTATGAACTACACAGTATACACTTACATTTCACTTTAATATTTAAATTTATTTTCTATACTATATTATAAGATATTAATTGATAATATAATTATTTTTTATTTTTTCAATATTGTTATGAGTCCAAGAAACTAGAACGTCCAGAAGAAATTTTTAAAATTTTTTAAATAAAAAGAATAAGAAGAGATAGTAAATGTTAATGACGATGAAGAAAATTTTAATGTAGAAATAAGTTTGCAAAATGATAAACATGATGATAGCATTGACTTAGATAAGGTTGATTAGCCAATATAATGAAAATAAATTATTATTTTTGGTCATTTGTAATATATTATCACTTTTGAATTTAAGTAATTTGAATGTGTGTTATAAGCACGTACTAGTTTGATTTATTTAATTAGTTTGTTAAATATTATTACATAAGTGTTGAATAAAATAATTGTAGAAATAAGAGCCCAAATTGTATATTGGGTTTTGGGCCTTAGCCGAGGATGTTGATTGGTCTGAGAACGGATAAACAGTAGTGAGGATGTTACGTTTAGAATCCCATGAGTAAGATGCAAACGGAAAGACTAAAGGTGGCCTGAGGAGGGTTATCTCCTCGGATAGGCAAAGTACAGATTAAATATATATCCTATCATTCAAAGTGACCTTCCAGGATGTTCTACTGATAGAGACGTGTATTATAAACGTACAAGAGGGATGGTAGCTCAGAAATATCTAAGGAAAAGCTACTGTCGCCGCATTGAATGTTTTGCAGCTAACTTTCTGGCCGTATTTATGTGGAGAAGACTCTTGAACAGTGCTGTCTTGGCTATCCCAACTCATAGATGGCTAGAGAGGGTGTCAAATGGGACAAACACTCAAGTAGTGGCTTGGATGATCAACAAATAGAGGGCCAAGATCATTAAGAAGGAGATATATAATGTAAGAGACTCCTAAAGAAAAAAGGATGGAAGAAGGAGGAAGAGAAACATTGTGGCAATCAAGAATCAAATTTGTAATCAAACTTGTAGTCAAACTTAAGAGCAATATATAAAAACCAGTCTCCTCGGACTTTGCTGATAACGTTTTTCTTTAGTTTGAACTTGTCTGGTTTCAATCTTTTGTCATTAAGACTTATCTTATTTGTTATCTAACTAATTAAAGCCCAGTTTTTCGACTCTCTACAAATTTATTGTTTTGGGCTGTTTGGATCTAGGTCTATTCATCTTTTGGGCTAGGAGCTCAAATCTAGTCCTCACAATTGGCGCCGTCTGTGAGAATTACTGGTGTTATAGTGAGTCTTACATTCAGCAGTAGTAGGTTCAGGTTCAAATCAGGCAAAATCCATGGGGTCTTAACGCCAAGACCAGTTCCGTGATCTTGAGCAAAGGAGAGATAGGGAGGGAAGTGTGCACACTACCCATACAAGTAGAAGTCATTCTAGGGGTGGTAGCCACCTCTCTCAGGAGAAAAATACTAAACCAATGCAGTTAAAGATTGATCACTTGAAGAGAAGCCTATGCCATGAACGGCGAAAGAGAGCTCCCTCCATTTTTGACTTGTCCTCCGATGGTGAAGAGGATGGTAGTTATAGGCGCAGATCAAAGACTATTCTTGGTAAGTCTTTTTTGTATGATGAAGACTACCATCATGAGTGCAGAAACAGAAATTTATCTTCGAGAGGTCTGGGAAATGATGCTGAGTGAAGCACTTAACCAAATTTTTAGATCATCTTTCACGCGCAAGATTGAGGAAGGAAGACTTCCTCGGCGGTTCACTCAGCCCACATTCACCATGTACAATGGTAGAACAGACCCTGTGGAGTACATTAGCCACTTCAATTAAAGGATGGCTGTACACGTCAAGAACGAGGCCTTTATGTGCAAGGTATTCCCATCAGCTTAGGGCCTGTGGCGATGAGGTGGTTTGATAGTCTGAGGGCAGGTTTCATTAATTCCTTCAAGGAACTCACTTAGGCGTTTAGATCCCACTTTATTACGTGCAGCAGGGTTCCTCGGCCTTTAGCTTCCTTGTTGTCCTTGTCCATGAGAGGAGAAACCCTAAAAACTTATTCGGACAGATATTGGAAGATGTTCAACGAGATAGATGATGATTTTGATGATGTAGCCATCAGCACTTTCAAGCTTGGCCTACCTGCAGAGCATGGTTTACGGTAGTCTTTGATTGGGAAACCTGTTACCAGTATACGCCAGCTCATGGATCGGATTAATAAGTATAATAAGGTTGAGGAGGACTAGCAGCAAGGCAAAGGAAATGGCAAGGTTATCACTCAGGAGAGGAAGAATTTCAGGTTGAACCGCTATAACAATAATAGACTTTGGAGGGATTTTGCTGGGCAGTCTGGGCCTACAGCTCCTCAAGTGGTTAACACTGTGTTCCGAGAACCGGTGCATCAAGTTTTGGAGAAGATCAAGAACGAGCCATACTTCAAATGACCAAACAAGATGAGTGGAGACCTTTTGAGGCGCAACCAGAACCTTCATTACCAGTACCACCAAGAGCAGGGACATACCACCGAGGACTGCAAAACACTGTGGAATCATCTGGAATAACTGGTCAGAGAGGGAATGTTGCAGCAATTTCTGCACCGACCCAACGAACAAGGGGACCAATCAAGGTCAGGGGCTTAGGGGAATGCTCTTTCAAGGCCTCCGTTAGGCACAATCAATGTCATTTTTGCTGCACTCGGGAGAATCGGTTCTCACCCTTCCAGGGTGATGTCTATAGCTAGGCTATCAGCCGAGGACTCTAACTTTGAGCCGAAGAGGGCTAGAGTGGAGATCCGACCGTCGCTGAGTTTTTCGAATGAAGACAAGATTGGAACCATTTAGCCGCATAATGATGCTTTGGTAGTCATCCTCAGGATAGGGGGTATGATGTGAAGAGGGTAATGGTAGATCAGGACAGTTGTGCAGAGATTATGTACCCTGACTTGTACAGAGGACTAAACTTAAAGCCTAAAGATCTGACGGCTTATGATTCACTTTTAGCAAGTTTTGATGGGAAAGTTGTCATTCCAAAGGGCCAGATTAAGTTGCCTGTGCAAGCAGGCTCAAAGGTAGTTGAAGTGGACTCCATTGTGGTGGATGCATACTCCTCCTACACGGCCATCGTGGCCAGACCCTGGCTTCATACCCTAGGGGCTGTTTCTTTAACTTTGTTTCAGAAACTGAAGTGTCCGTTAGGGGATCGGATCGAAGAGCTGGTAGGGAGCCAGTTTGTAGCTAGGTAGTGCCTCGTGTCGGCGATTTTGCATCAGCCCGAGGCTGAGTCCTTGGCCTCTGCTGAGGGAGACTTATAGCAATCAAAGTCTCCAGTGTTACCTGTGAATGGGCCTGTCGATGAGGCAAAATGTGAAGATTTAGAGAAATTTGCTGTGGGTGACAACCCGAAAAAGTTTTTTCAGGTTGGAGCTCAGCTATTGCCTCAAGAGAAGGAGCTGGTGGAGTTCACTTGGAATACTTACGAAGCTCCGGGGGTGGATTCGAGCTTCATTTGCCATCATTTGAACGTCAATCCATCATTCATCCCTAGAAAGCAACCGCCTCGGTTCTTATCTAAAGATCATTTTAACGCAATCAAAGATGAAGTGATGAAGTTTAAGCAGACTGGGGCTATTAAAGAAGTGTTCTACCTTGAATGGTTGGCCAACATTGTGGTTGTGAAGAAGAAAAATGGAAAGTGGCGAGTATGTGTAGACTTCACAAATCTGAACAAAGCATGCCCAAAAGACTCTTTTTCCATGCCTCGAATCGACCAGCTAGTGGATGCCACTGTAGGTCATCATCGGATGAGCTTTTTGGACGCTTTCCAATACTACCACCAGATACCTTTGGCTTTGGACGATCAAGAGAGGACAACTTTTGTTACTCCTATCGGGAATTACCATTACAAGGTGATGCCCTTTGGTTTAAAGAATGCATGAGCTACCTACCAGAGGATGATGACCAGGATGTTTGAGCTATAGTTAGGGAAAAACATTCAAGTCTATATAGATGACATGGTGGTTAAGAGCAAGTTAGAATTTGAATACGTTAATGACCCCGGAATATCTTCGAAATCTTGAGGAGACACAAGCTGCGACTTAATGCTGCCAAGTGTTCTTTTGGTGCCGGATCGGGAAGTTTTTGGGCTACATGGTCACACACCGCGGAATTGAAGTCAACCCTGACCAGATCAAAGCAATCAATAATTTACAGCTATCTTGGAATCCTAAAGAGGTCCAGAAGCTAACAGGGATGACCGCTGTCTTAAACCAATTCATCTCTCGATCAGCAGACCGGTGCAGGCCTTTCTTTCTGCTGTTGAATAAGTGGAAGGGATTTGAATGGACCGAGAAGTGTGTCTTGGCCTTCCAGCAGTTGAAAGAATATCTTTCTCGGCCACCCATCATGTCCAGACCAGAGGTGGATGAGGTTTTGTTTGCCTACATAGCAGTGGCCTCTCACACGGTGAGTTTGGTGTTGATATGGGTTGATGGTGGCGTACAGAGGCCAGTTTACTATTTGAGCAACTCATTGCACGAGGCAAAAGTTCGTTATCTATCGTTGGAGGAGGCCATTTTGGCAGTGGTACATGCTACTTGTAGACTCCCCCACTACTTCTAATCCCACACTGTTGTTGTTTTAACCCAACTCCCGCTTTGATCATTACTTTGGAGTGCCGACTTCACGGGGAGGATTGCCAAATGGGGTACAATCTTGGGGGCTTTTGACATCAAGTATATGCCTCACACCACTGTCAAGGGTCAAGTCCTCACAGATCTGGTGGCCGAGTTTGCTGATTTCCTAGAAGGAAATGAGGTGAAGAGGCAGAGCATGGATGGAAAATCAGTTGGCATGGTCTCCTCGCAGGAACCTTTAACCTGGAAGGTATATGTTGAAGGTGCATCGAATTAAAGGGGATTCGGATTGGACCTAGTCTTGGTATCTCCTGAAAAAATCACCATCGAGAAATCATTAAGGTTAGGATTTTCGGCTACAAATAATGACGCTGAATATGAGGCTCTACTGATGGGAATGACCATGGTTCAAAGAATGGGCAAAAAGGCAGTAGAGATGTTCTCGGACTTAAGATTGGTCGTTGGCTAGGTGAAGGGAGAGTTAGAAGCGAGAGATGAGAGAATGCAATGGTACTTGAGTCAAGTTAGGCATTTGCAATCAGGGTTTGAATCTTTCAACCTATTGCATATCTCTATAAGTGGAAACACACATGCTGATTCTTTAGCTACACTTGCAACCTCCTCGGCGAAGAGCTTACCTCAGATCATCCTTGTAGAGAACTTGCACAAGCCTACATGGGTGAAGAGAGAGGTGGTCCATATTCACCAAGTTAGAGTGGGGCCTAGCTAGATGGACCCCCTGGTACTATTTTTGAAGGAGGATATCTTACCCAAGGAGAAATCAGAAGCTGACAAGGTACGCAGAAAGGCTCCTCGATTCTGGCTGTTTGAGGACCAAAAATTATATAAACGCTCATTTTCTGGGCTATACCTGCTATGCATACACCCTGAGGCATCAGAATTACTCCTTGAGGAGTTACATGAAAGAATTTGTGGGAGCCACACCAGAGGTAGATCTTTGTCTCACCGAGCCAATACTCAGGGCTATTAGTGGCCGAACATGCAAAAGGAGGCACAAGAGTATGTAAAGAAGTGTGACAAATGCTAAAGATTCGCACCAAACATATACCAACCAGGAGTCCTTAATCCTCTGTTCAGCCTTTGGTCATTTGCTTAATGGGGCTTGGACATTGTAGGCCATTTCCCCAAGGCAGCAGGGAATAAGAGATACTTGTTAGTCGGCACCGACTATTTTACTAAATGGGTCGAGGCTGAGCCCTTGGCGAATATCAGGGATGTAGATACCAAGAAATTTGTTTGGAAAAACATTATCACTCGGTTTGGGGTCCCTCATACCCTCATCTCGGATAATGACCTTTAGTTTGATAGCAAAGCTTTCAGGAGATACTGTTGTGATCTTGGAATTATGAATAGATATTCCACCCCAACTTATCCCCAAGGGAATGGACAAGCTGAAACTGTTAACAAGGTCATAGTGAACGGACTCAAGAAGAGGTTGGATGATGCAAAGGGAAAGTGGGTGGAAGAACTGTCACATGTCCTGTGGACGTATCGAATCACACCTCGCAGGTCAACAGGTGAGATCCCCTTTTCGATGAATTATGGAGCCGAAAGAAGAGAGAATGACATGGTCCAGTTGGCATATTACCAACACAAGCTCAAGCGAGGGTATGATGCCAATGTGAAGCTAAGACCATTAGCGCCTAGTGACTTAGGCCCTGTTTGGATTGAACCTAACTCAAAACTCAGTTTCCTTTTCTCATTTCTCATTTCTCAAACTCCTCATCACTCACATCCTTATCTCTACTTTTTCCTTAACTCAAATAAATTTTTGTTTGGTTCTTGTTTTCATATGAATATCTCACTTTTGAAACTCAAATTTTTGATAAATTGGTGGAGCCCACAAACTGTGGCCCGTCAGAACGATAAACCCTTTACCCGCGTCCTTCTTCTCTCTTTACATCTCACTTCATTTTCAGCTCAAACATGAAGCACAATACCCACATAAAAATTGTAGAGCAATAACTCTGTACTCCACAAAGACAACCAAAAAAAAAAAAAAAATTTGCACAGAGAGAACAAGAACCTTGCCACTCATTCTTTACCCTCGAGCTTCTCATCTGTCCTCTTTCCAATTCATTTTTTTTGTTTTGTCTCGCCTCCTCACTTCCTCCAACAACCTTGCCAGAGATGAGTATAGCAGTTATACAAAGATAATGAACAGAAAGGCCCAAGTGCAGATCAGTAAAACAGAAATTATAAAAAGAAAGAAAGATTGAAGATGAGTCCATGGAGAAAAACCCACTTCAACACACTCACCAATACCCACTTCAGTTCAAATGGTCTTTGCAATGGACAGAGAAAAATGCAACGGACAGAGAAATACCACAATACCCACTTTAGTTCAAATGGTCATTGACAATGGAGGGGGAGATAGAGATATACGTACCTGGGAGAAGATTAGAAATTGCGTTCAAATGGTGGGTTGCCAGGGCCAGATGTAAGTTCTTCAAACCCACTTCAATTTAGACCCAGGTGCAGGAACTTCAAACCCACTTCGTGCTTTTTTTTTTGGAGAACCCACTTCGTGCTTGGATTTGATGGAGTAATGAAATGTGAGAGGGAAATGAGAAAGGGGGGAAAATTTTGGCTGAAATATTTTCCGAAAATGAGAAAGAGAAGTTTTTGCTAAATTTTGCAACGGTAATATAATAAACTGGTTTGAGACTCTGAGCTGACATGACAATACAGAAGGCTGTGGGCTCCACGAGGTCAGTCATATTACATATTTGCCACTGAGTTATGTAACTCAGAAACTGAAAACACCAATTTGGTGTTTTCAATTTTCTGCACTGTAGCTCAACTCAAACTGAGTTTGAGTTATGAAAACAAAGAGAGTAAATCAAGCCAAACATAATATTTTTAGTGGGTCCCACGCCAATTCTCAGTTTGAGTGATGAGAATTGGCTAATCCCAACAGGGCCTTAGTGTTGAGAAAGGTTCTAGGTACCGCAAAGAATCCAACATTAGGAAAACTAGGGCCCAACTGGGAGGGGCTATATCGTATCACTTCAGTGGCTGGTATAGGAGCATATTTTCTTGAAGACCTAGATGAACATTGATGGGATAAGTTAAATCCCATCTCTTGTTCGTCCATAGGAGTCGTCCATGAGCACCAGTTAGCTAAATGACCACGGACGGACTGGACAAAAGAGTCGTCCATGTGCTTTGCACATGGACGACCACGCAACATCAACTTGTGAACAAAGAGTCGTCCATGGGCAAAGCGCACGGACGTCCACGTAACACTTGGGAATTTCTCAAGTGTAAATCACTTCACATATGTGGAAGATTCAAACCACAACGCCTTGGAGCGATTAATCAAACCATGATCATCACCACCAATTTCTCCTAAGTATTTAACTTCCACTAGTGGTTGCAACTTATATAGCCGTTGAAGAAGTTATGTTCAGAATGGCTAATTCCCACGAATCTTGGGGAAGTTACTAAACCAATAACCGTTCCAAGGTTCTCTATATAAGGACCGGTCTGAATCAAACAAAGGTATGAGATTCTGAGATTTTTACTCCCAAAAAGTTGGAATTCTATTCTTGTGAGAAACTAACTTAGCCATCGGAGGGTATTTGGCCGGTCCACCCCGGTCACATTTAATAGTGTTTTCATCCTCGCAGGCCTTCGCTACAGCCGTTAGCCCACCGAAGTCGGATTGTTCAGCCTACTAATTTTGTACAAGATCAAACATGTAATACTACGCTTTTGAAATGTAAACAACCTGAAAATGTACTATTATTAATAAAAGTTCCCTTCGTCATATTCTCATTTGTTATGTAATACATTGTACTTCCCATTACTATCTTTCTAAGTATTAAACAGAATCTTAGCTATGCCTAGCTCCTCGGATCACATACATTGAGAAAATTAATACTCCTTGACATCTATCTAGTATCAAACAGAACATTGGTCATGTCTAGTTCCCTGAATCACATACCTTGGGCAAATTGATGCTTAAAGGCTTCTTTTCTAAGTGTTAAATAGAACCTTAGACATGTTTAGCTCCTCGGACCACATACTTTGGGGAAATTAACACTTTGTGGCATTTTTCTAAGTATTAAATAGAACTTTAGCTATGCCTGGATCCTCGGACCACATACTTTGGGAAAATTAATACTCCTTGACATCTATCTAAGTATCAAACAAAACCTTGGTCATATCTGGTTCCCTGAACCACATACCTTGGATAAATTGATACTTAAAGGCTTCTTTTCTAAGTATTAAACAGAGTCTTAGTCATGGTTGGCTCCTCGAATCACATGCTTTGGGGGAAATTAATGCACCTCGGCCCCTAGGGAGTCCTCCTTGCTCTCCACCGAAGTCTCCCTTTGTCTAATTTTTTTTTTTTGTTGTTTTGACTCCTTCGGTGGGGCAATCTCCCCTTTCTTGATCTCCTTCCCCTTCCTCTTCTTCTTTTGCAAATTTGGGTCGAGGTGCATGCCAAAGGGGGAAGGGAGAGCGGGAAGGGAAGGATTGAGAGGAAGTTGGATTTTTGGGGCATCCTTAGATGATGACCCCTTTCTCCCAGCCACTAAATCTTTAAGGTTCCTCCTCGGATTTAAGGTCATCTCTTCTTCCTCGGAGTTGGTATCAACTTGGGCTCCCACGAGTTGGGGAGAATGAACCGCGGAGAGTCTATCAAATTTCGCCTTCGAATCCAAGAGCTCCATAGGCCTTTCTGGCGCCTCTCCTTCTTCTTCAAAGCGAAATTGGTCAATCTTGACCTCAAGAGATAGACGTGAGGAAGCTGTTTCCTCCCTCGAAGCAGCTACTTCTCGGGGGGAGCGTTGAAAAGGCAATTCGATTGGTGGAAGATCTCTCCGAGCCAAAAAGCCAGGCATAGAAACGTCTATACGGGCTAATTTGGGATCACAGACTCTTATCGCTTGGCCCGCGTCCTGGTATATTCTTGACAGAGGTTCGTAGTCAAGTATTAAGTGGACGGCTCACAGCTGCCTGTCTCCACTTATAAATATCTCTGACCTCAGCAACTTGTTGAGACCCGAAACGTTGACTAGGCTAAGTCTCGGGGCAACGTGCTGTTTATCTACAAAAACATCCGAGAAGGAAATCGTGGTTAGATCGATGAAAATTATCATCAGAAGAGGGTGAAGTGTTGAAACTGAAAGGAAGCAAAGCTAAGAGAGCTAAATCCCTTGTCGAGAGACCTAATCCTAGGGTACCCCACCTGGTTCTCCCTCTCGAGTTGGGTAGTGAAAACCGTTGTGCCAATCCTTGGAGACGATCAGGTAATCATCCTTCAAGCCCTTATTGGACTTGGAAAGACATGATACCATTCTAACAGTGTTGGATTGGGACTTGAGATAAAATCCCGCGTTGGCAAGGGAATGACATTTGTACATGTGAACGACGTCATGCCATGTGAGCCTTAAATTCATACAGATTGGGAGCACACTGGTGGGGACATAGTCTGTGGTTGATTAGGTAATCTCTACTTATCCTACTTATGGGAAGTGTCATTCCTCCCTTTATGAAGGCGATCATAGGAATGACAACTTCACCTTCTCTTCTATCTGTAAGAATTTGGTCTGGGACACAATATTGCAGGGTTACTCCCTGCGGAATGTGGTACTTAGCCCTAAAACCCTTCATGGCGGCGGGAGAATTTACTAGGTGCTTAAACCTACCCATTTGGTCAAACTAAGGGGAAATGGATGAAGTTTTTAAGAAAAGGAAGTGAAGAATGGAAGGCTGAGGAGAAAAGATTGTAGGAAGGAAGAAACTTACGAGAATATGTACTAGTAGTGCTCCTGGTACTTCATAAAAGTTTGAATTTCTTAAAGAGAAAGGCTTGGAAACTTTAGAAAGTTAGGAAGTCTTGAAGGTTTGAGAGCTAGGAACCTCTAGAGAGCTTGAAGACTTATGAAATGAGGGAAAATGATTTCTCTAGATCCTTTATATAGGGGATGGAATTGATTGGGAGTTATCCTGCTCAAAATTCAAGGAGAAATGTCAACTGTAGGATCTGCGGCTCATCGTTGGATGCGGGGAACAAAGCGTTGCCTAGAGCAATTAATAACGTATCGCGGGCTCTGAAGCGTCAGTAATAGTTATGGGGCTCGCAAAACGGTACTTCTACGTGTGTAAACGAAAGAAATGAATGACCTTAACTCTTAACAAATCAAAACCCCACTTTTTCTCATCGGATAAAAGGGAAAAACCGGAGTTTTGAGGGGCTATTGTAGGGATAAGGGCCCAAAATTGTATATTGGGCTTTGGGCCTTAACCGAGGACGTTGATTGATCCGAGGACGAATAAACAGTAGTGAGGATGTTACGTTCAGAATCCCATGAATAAGATGCAAACGGAAAGACTGAGAAAGGTGGTTTGAGGAGGGTTATCTCCTCGGATGGGTAAAGCACAGATCAAATATACATCCTATCATTCAAAGTGACATTCCAGGATGTTCTACTGATAGAGACGTGTATTATAATCGTATAAGAGGGATGGAAGCTCAAAAGTATCTAAGGAAAAGCTACTGCCGTTGCATTGAATGTTCTGCAGCTAACTTTCTGGCCGCATTTATGTGGAGAAGACCCCTAAACAGTGCTGCCTTAGGTATCCCAACTCACAGAGGGCCAAAGAGGGTGTCCGATGGGACAATCACTCAAGTAGTGGTTTGGATGATCAACAAATGGAGGGCCAGGATCATTAAAAGGGAGATACATAATGTAAGATACCCCTGGAGAAAAAGAGATAGAAGAAAGAGGAAGAGAAACATTGTAGCAATCAGGAATCAAATTTAAGAGCAATATATAAGAATCAGTCTCCTCGGACTTAGCCGAAGACGTTTTTCTTCAGTTTAAACTTGTCTAGCTTCAATCTTTTGTCATCAAGACCTACTTTATTTGTTATCTGGCTAACTAAAGCCCAGTTTTCCGACCCACTCTCTACAAATTCATTGTTTTGAGTTTTTTGAGCCTAGGTCTATCTACCTTTTGGGCTAAGAGCTCAAATTTGGTCCTTACAATAGTTGTTAGTTGAATATATTCAAAATTTATAATAAATATTTTATATATGTATATCTATAATTTCTTTATAAATTTCATTAAGTGTTTGTGTATCTTACAATACGATACGGTATAAGATATGGAAAAATAAAAAATCGATTCATAATACAATTCATATTTTGACAACTATGGTTGTGTATGTAATCTGTGATTTATGTGTATACTACTCAAGAAAAAACATGGTGAGAAAGGTTGTCATTGAAAGGCCATGATTTGATCATTTTTTATTTAAGACGTGAATACTATATACACTATAGTATTTTGCTTCGTCATCCTATGTGTTTGAATGTGGCCATGGACATATGTAATAGAATCAATCCGTTAGATAGCTAACTTGACGGCATAAGCAAGACATAAATTCCCATTCCTGGCAAAAGTGAGCTTTATGCACCGGGTACAATCTTTTTTATAAAGCTTGGCTAATTGGGAGGTTTGTGCGATGGGTACGACATATTTTTATTAGCCTTGGCTAAGTGAACATTTCAGATTTATTTTGTGATATTAGTTCCTGATGCTGCTATGATCTTACTGTGTATCTAAGTTCATCTTTGGGTATGTATGTTGCATTGTTATTAATACCGTTTCGGACCCCGTTTCGGTTTGTCCAGTGGAATGGAATATTTTGGTACCGGCCGATTTCGGCGTACCGTTTCAGGATGTTTCGGGGTTCTTAAAAAATAATTTATATATATTCTTGTTGAACATAAAATTGTCAATTCTAATAAATAAATAACTAAATATCAAATAATACAAATCATTTAGTCTTAACTCTTAAGTTTTAAATATCAATTTAACATCACACAATAAGAAGATTTACAAGACAATAACTAAATATCAAAAAATACAAGATTTACTCCTCCTCCTCATCATCATCCATGAGAGAAGGATCAAATTCATCATCAAAAGAACTCCCAAGAACTTCTAGCACCCATTGGACCTTTACTGTTTCTTTTTTTTTTCTTTTTTTTAATAATAGGCCAAATCTGGTACCGGCCGAAATTTGCATCTCAGCCGAAATTGGCCGGAATTGATCGGAATGGACCGGAATGGACCGAAATTTGACCCGAGGTGGAACGTGGGTATTCCGGTACCGGTTTGCATACGGGTACGAAAAATTCCGGCCGTTCCGGCCGGAACGGAACGGAATCAATAACAATGGTATGTTGTATACATTGCAATCTTGAATAAAATTTACACTCTACTTGGTTCCAGGAACAGAAATTTGTAGCACGTTCTTGCTTGATTATTTAATGTGCTCCTGTTGTACACAATATTGAAGTTTTTAAAGCTTTCTTCTGTGAGCATTAGTTTCTCTTGCATTTTAGAGCTCTGTCAACCAATCTCTCTCTCCATTGCACAGGCTGATGGATTTCTAGCAGTTGAAAGAGTAGCAGTTGAAGCTAGTCACCGTGGATTATTATGCGACAAAACAGTTTTTAAATATATCCAAAAATGGTTGGGGGTTGAACTAAGGGTCAGCAAGCATGTGAAATCTTCCAGAGTGGTAGATGCTTCAGATTAGCCCTTGGAAGTATGCCATTCTCTGTGCTTAAAGAGAGATGTTTCACATGTTCATGTATTTGTAAGTAATTGTATATTATCATGATAGCATCATAAATTTTCAACTGTGAACCTCTTGCATACATCCCGTGTACAAGAGAGTTCTACACTTTGTTAGACTCTCCTACTCAGTACAATATTTTTGTGAATTTGAATGTTTAGCATACTCATGTAGGAGAATTTATGCCCAAAAGGGAGAAAAAAGGCCCATTAGTCTGTTATCTATTATTTATTTATGTAAGATGAATTTTAGGGTATTCAAGGATATTATAAGTAGCATCTTTTGAGTCACTGTAGGCTGCCTTTTCTTGTCTAATCTAAGTAATTTTAGAATTCATATATATATATATATATATATATATATTTATATATTAGGTCTTTGAGCCTAGAGACTGACATTTTAGTGTTCCAACTTCAATTTTATTTTCTTTTTCTAGCTAGTATTCTCTTTTTGTTTGAAATTTCTTCTCAAGCCCTTTTTCCACTTCATATGTATGTTCTCTTCACCACATCACGTAGCCTCCGAAATTTCTTAAGGAAATGTAATCCCTCTTGAATTGGAAAATAACTTCTCTTATCAAAAGGCGAAGTTTTATAAAAGAAGTTCAAGCATTAGAATACATTAGAATAATAAGAATAATATATATAGGAGAAATTACACTTTTTATCATATACTTTCATTCAATTAATAATGTCTCTTCAAAGTTTCAGTTTGCTTAATTGACATCCTAATTTTGAAAAAATTATATCAATGTGTCCCCCGCGTTCTAAATTGGGCGGCAAATGGGACGGAAATTGAATGTAATTATGAAATTACCATCGTTTGCATCGAAAAATCACAGTTTCCATTTAATTTTACTCTCAGTTTTGATGGTAGGAGGTGTTAATTGAGGAAATTGAAAGTTTCACACTTTTACTTTTTGGGGAAGAATATATAATATGTAGGGGAAGTCATACTTTTTCACAATAATCTTTCACCCAATTTTATAATATCTTCCTAAACTATCAATTTGCTTATTGACATTCTAATTTAAAAGAATTGTAGCGTCCTTTATTGTTTGAATTGGACATTAAATGGGACGAAAATTGGGTGTAATTGTGAAATTACCTTGTTTGAATTGAAAACCCACAATTTTCATTTAATTTAACTCTCAAAGTTGAGTGTATTATTACAATTCTCTTAATTTGGGGTTTGTGGTTGTCCATTCCCAATAATCTTGGGCTGATGGGCTTATACTCCCAATTTATTCGTACTTTGGGTTGGGTTTATCCCACAATGGGAGGTCCAAAGAGATGGTGGTGTCATTCATGATGTTATGGTGATTACTCAATGCTAAACTATCTTAGTTTTAGCTCGGCCGTAAAGGCTATAACGCAGCTGAGCCACCTCTCTGAAGTTCGAACAAGACTTCTTGCTCACCCAAAATGTGTCCTCACTTCTCTTGTGTTTCTCTCCCTAATTTTTCCAACCCTTTCTCCTTATCCATCCCCTTTTATTATATACCCTTCTTTTAGTGGGTTAGTCATGATGGAAGAATATTTGGCATGTCAGTGGGGCCATTCGTATCGTATCACCTGTCACCGGGGACCCACCTTCTGTTGTTGACATGACCTCCTAGAAACTTATGCTAGAAGCTAGATCATGATGCTCAGCGAGCGAATTCTCCCAAGGCATTATCTCTTGTTCTCAGTATACCTTGGAGACTTCCTTATTTGCTTGGCTAGCTCCACACATTTTAGCTATATGGGCTTGAATCGGGCGGAGGTTATTCCCATAGATGTGGGCATGACAATTCAGGAATTGGCCTACTATTCTCGGTCCATACAATAGCCCCCCACGATCCCATTTCCAGATCATGGGAGTGGGATCATGGTCATGTCCTCGACACATGGGAGATCGTGTTTGATGTGACCGTCACTTCTCAGGGACGCTAAATGTCAGGTAATAAATGCGTTGGATTTGACAACCTACCCTTCTCGCACATGTTGTGCCAGCTATCATGATCAACGATTAGGATCGCTTGACCATTCAGTTACCGAGGCACGCGTAGATCGAAGGATAGGAGCGGATGGTAATTTTTCCCGCCCAAAGATTAATTACCTCCCCTATAAATAGTTCCAAGGGCTCTTTTATACATTTCTTCCATTTCATTTCTCATTCTGAGCCTCATACCAGAGCCTTTCAAGTTCTAAGCCTCCTTCCCAAAAACACTCTTCCTCCCGAGAATGTCCCTTTTCCTTGTAAGTTTTCTAACCTTCATTTCCTTAGTTCCATAATAGGGTTTGCTCATTTAGTTAACACTAGTGCCGCCGTAGGGGCCTTGAAGGCCTAATACCATATTCCCTGCGACATATTCATTGAATACTGTCTTGAGGGAAATATAGAGGATCAAATACTATAGAGGGTAATTTTTATTCCCCTAATGGCCGTACTAGAGGGTGGGGTTAAGTTCCCTTTAGACCCCTTGTTACTAGGAACACTTTGATTTTATGGACTTAGCCCCAACCAGTGTCTTCCCAACTTTTATAGGGTGGTCGGCTGTGTTGGCCAGTTAAATAAGCTTTTCAACCTAAGACTCACTCACCACGACATAAATTTCTTCAATAGCTGTTATGGTATTCTTAAGAACGACTAGTACCTCAAAGTCCATGACAGCTAAATAAGGCTGATATCTTGCCTTTCGGATTCTAATAAGAATTTCCAAGGGGAATTTATAAAGGTGAGCGGAAACTGGCTTGCCGATATGTTTTATTTATTTGCATTCCCTTCTTCCTTTTTTATTTTTTATTTTTTATTTTTATAACTTGTCATATTCTGTATTGTGTATTTCTAATTGTTATTCCTCGGCTTTGTCATTACAGACTTCAAACATACGAAGCTGAACATTGGCCTTATCGAAGTTCAGGATTTAAACAAGATCCTCTGTTCTAAGGTGTTCCTCATATCTCATTCTCGGGTGCACCCCCTCCTACACCAAGTTTCAAGATCTGGGAGACGCACTTCAAGCGAAGCATCCCTTGCTGTCTTACATAGACGTCAGGCTAAAGGGGTTCCTATTAAACATTTCAAAGAATGAAGCTCAGCAAAGAGGTCCCTGTAGAAGAAGGGCGGAATCCCCGGAGCCATTGAACGACAGTCCGAGAGATCTAGTTTTCCAAGCAGAAGCTTGGCATATCCTTGTGAACGAGCCAGAAGAGTACAGGCCGCTAGTGTAATGGCCCAACACCAAGACATTCAATTGCCAGACTACTTCCCTAGGGCTCGAGTTCTCATAGGACAAACACCTCCCCCTTGGCCTGCAGGGGTTGCTTTTGCTCGTAGGTAAAAAGGGCCGAGGATTGCTGATAGCCCCAAAGGTCAGATTGTTGCTTCAGCTGTGGAGCTTGATCCTCCAACCACACCTGCTTTAAAAGATCCACCAGCCTCTCAGCCAAAAGTGCTTACTTAAGGGTTGGCCGATCCCCTGCCAACCGTTGGGGTAGAGAGGGCCTTGTCCTTTAATCCCCCACCTCTGAGCTATCACCATTCCTTCAAGTTAGGTGAAGGGCCCCTTTCTGCCATAGCGTTTGTGCAGACGTGGAGGAAGGGTGAAGGGGGGCGTGTAGCCAATAGCCTTGGGAAGGCACTACTGATGCCTAAGGACATGCGTTTCTGGGAGGAAGTTGCAAATAAAGACATTGCCCTTACGCTCAAGTGGCACTCCATAGCAGTAAGGGTCTTCGGCCACTTTTCAATAACTCGGTATATATTTGTGTCTTACAGTCCTGGCACTAATGTGTTCTTTCTCAGATCGTAGTCCACGCAGGGGGTGCATCTACTCGAAGATTAGCTAATAAAGGCCAATGAAGAAGCAGACGACGAGAAGGCCTTACGGCAAGTCTTGGAGTCCAACATCTAAGAGAAGAACTGGGAGGTTGTTCAAGCTGAGAAAAAGCTGGCCCCTGTTGAGAGGGCATGGGTTTCGGCCGATCAAAAGGTGGAGGTTTTGCAGGGGGAAGGTTGAGGAGTCCAACACCAAACTCGCTCAGGCCTTGAGCATTATCATGACCAAAGACAAAGAGCTCGTGGCCATGAAAAGGGGTTTGGAGCAGGCAAAGTAGGATAACTATGACCCTGGATTTGACAATGCCAAGCGCTCTGCTGACAAGGTTATAAGGGAGGCTCGACGGGTGGGGTCTTTGGAGGGATGGGAGGCTGCTCTCAATGTTATTAACCTCCTTCTGAACTCCCTATAGCCCTAGTTTTTGTGAACTGCTGGAGGAGATTGAGGCTCATACTTCCAACGCAGATGTCATTGATGTGGACAATCTGAGCCCTCCAGGAACCGTTCAACCCTCTATGGCTTCGGTCGGATCAGAAGTCGCTGAGACCACCCCTAATATGCTCTTTCTGTCACCGAGCAGAGCCCCAATGCTTAAGCGGGGTTGATTATAAATTGTATTTTTCATTTTTTTTTCATCATTTTTTTTTTGGTACTCCCCGGGTTTATTTAATAGAACAATTTGCCATTTGATTTATTTACATGTTTAATTTTGCATGGTTAAATTTTTATTCGGTGCATTGAATTGTTTACTTGCTTTTTACCCTGAACATATGACACTTAATCGTTGATAAAAAGAAAACAAAGGATGTTAGCACGACACTTGGCCCTTGAATATTTACATGGCGCTTGACCCTTTAATGTTTACACAGCCCTCTCAGCCCATATTTTTTTACTTAGGTTTTCATCTAGTCGGTGGCTGAGGTTAGGCCAAGGCTAGGGTTCTGTCCTTAGTTAGGTTTCCACCTAGTTGGTGACTAGGGTCAGCCCGAGGCAGTTTCTGTCCTTAGTTAGGTTTCCACCTGGTCAGTGACCGAGGTTAAGGCGAGGCTAGGTTTCTATCTTGAATTAGGTTTCTACCTAGTCGGTGACCAAGGTCAAGCCAAGGCTAAGGCTTTTGTCCTGAGTGATCTTTTATTATTATTTTTATTTATATACGGAACTTATCTCATATCTTCTGACCTATTAACAGTATGCTCATTTAAGGTAGAACATGAATAATTGAACTTTAATAAATTTACATAGACTAATATGTACATCATGATTGTCTAGACGCTAGTAGAAATACTTCCTAAGGTTGTTTACATTCCACGGCTAAGGAAGTGGCCTTTTTCTCGATCTTCTAAGCAATAAGCCCCGATTTTGGCCACGGCAGTTACGTGGTATAGGCCCTTCCAGTTTGGGGCCAACTCTCCCAAACTTTGTTCTTTCATGCTCCCTAGCACTCTTCGCAAGACCAGATCTATGGCGACAAACTCCCACGGCTTTACATTTTGATTATAGCCCCTAGATAGCTTTTGCTGATAGTCGGCCAATTAGATGGATACTATTTCCCCGTTTCTTCTACAAGGTCCAATTACTCTGCCATGAGTAGTTCATTCTCATTCGAAGAGAAGCTCATGGTTCTCATACTCAGCAAACCGATCTTTATTGGTATCATTGCCTCAGTTCCATAAGTCATGGAAAAAAGGGGTTTCAGTAGTGGATCTCCTGGGAGTAGTTCGGTAGGCCCATAGCACATTAGGTAGCTCTTCTACCTATCTCTCCTTAGCGTTTTCTAACTTCTTTTTTAGCCCGTTGACAATAGTTCTGTTGGTGGCCTCGACTTGCCCATTGCTTTGGGGGTTTACTGGTGTGGAATACCTATTCTTGATCCTGAGGCCACTGCAATATTTTCTAAAGGCCTTACTATCAAACTGCAACCCATTATCCAAGATCAACGTCTTTGGTACTCCAAACTGAGTCACAATGTTCTTCCAAACAAATTTCTTTACGTCAACGTTATGGATGTTTGCTAAAACCTCAACCTCAACCCATTTAGTAAAGTAATCAGTCGCCGTTATTACAAAACTTCTATTCCTAGTGGCCTTTGAGAAAGGGCACACAATATTTAGCCCCCATTATGCGAAAGGCCAAGGGCTGGAAACTAGGTTGAGAACTCCTCTCGGTTAATGGATGTTTGGTGTGTGCCTCTGACATTGATCACATTTTTTAATGTACTCCACTGCATTCATCTGCATATTCGGCCACCAATACCCCTAAGTCATTGACCGATGAGCTAGGGACAGACCTTCCATATAGCTCCCACATACTTCTTCATGAAGCTTAGTGAGAAGTTCGTTCATAGCTTCCAGGTGCACGCACAGAAAATAAGGCCCACCAAATGATTTCTGGTACAACTTCTTCTCAGCCGACAACCAAAATTTGGTAGGTTTCCTCTGTATCTTCTCAACATCCTTTTGTTCGTCAGGGAGAGTTCTGTCTGAGATGAATGAATGATGGGGTCCATTCATCTTAGAGAAACAATTATGGCCGCGACTCGAAAATTCTCCCAATGAGTGATGCTTGGGGACTCCAAAGACTCCACTAAAATGATCAGAGGCATAGAACTCCCGACGGATGAAGCTAGGGTGGCCAGGGAATCTGCATGGTTGTTCTGTCCCCTAGAAATTTGGGTTAGCTTCATTGATCCAAATTGTGTTTGCAGCGAATGGACTAGTTTCAGGTAATCCGCCATTCTCAGATCCTTCACCTTAAATCTCCTCTAACCTGACTAACCAATAAACACGAATCCGAACATATTTCCACCTCTATAGCTCCTACCTTCACGGTTGCTTAGAGCCTGACTACCAATGCTTCATACTTGGCTTCATTATTCGAGGCCTGGAAGCCCAATTTGAGTGAATACTTTACTCTTATACCCTCTGGTGACTCTATCACTATTCCTATCCCAGAGCCTTGAGCATTCGACGCCCCATCCACATACACCTTCCATGGCCGAACTGATTCTTGGCACACCCTATGTCCATCTCCAACCTCCGAAGTGAACTTGGCTATAAAGTCAACCAGCATTTGCCCTTTGATCGCATTCCTTGGCTTATACCTGACTTCAAAAGAACCCAGTCTTGTACCTTATTTAGCTATCCTCCCCATGAAGTCCAACCTTTTCAACAATGATTGCAAAGGATGCTTGATCAAAACGTACACTGTGTGAGCCTAAAAGTAATGCGGGAGTTTCCTTGTGGCGTGCACTAGGGCCAAAGCTATCTTTTCCAAAGGCAAATATCGGGTTTTCGAGTCTACCAGGGTTTTGCTAACATAATATGCTAGCTTTTGCATACCGTTTTGAACTCTAATCAGCACTGCACTCACCGCATGCTCGGACATAGCTAGGTACCTGTACAAGTCTTCGCCAGGCTTAGGACTAGATAAAATTGGTAGGTGAGCAAGGTAGAGCTTCAAGCTCTGGAAAGCACTATCACATTCCTCGGTCCATTGAAATCTCTTCCACTTCCTCAACAGTTGCAAAAAAGGGCAACATTTGCTAGTAGACTTGGATACGAACCAATTTTGAGTTGTTATCATTCTTGTGAACTTCTACATTTCCTTCTGGTTCCTCGGTGGACTAAGCTGTTGGATTACGCTGATCTGGTTAGGGTTAACCTTGATTCCTTAACAAGTTATCATGTAACCAAGGAACTTCCCGAATCCTACCCCGAACACGCACTTAGCCATATTGGGGCACAATCTGTGGTGCCACAATATCTCAAACACCTCAGTTGAATTCAATACGTGATCCTCAAACTTCTTACTCTTGACTACCATTTCGTCAATATACACTTCCACTATTTTACTGATCTGCAGCCTAAACATTCGTGTAATCATTCGCTGGTAAGTTGCCTCGGCATTCTTCAGACTAAAAGGCATGACTGTGTAATGGTAATTATCTTCTGGAGAGATGAAGGACGTCTTCTCTTGGTCTTCAAGAGCCAAGGCAATCTGGTGATATCATTGGAAGACATCTAGAAAACTCATCTTCAGGTGACTGTACGTGGCATCCACCAACTCGTTAATGTTAGGGATAGGGAAAGGGTCCTTGGACACGCTCTGTTCAGATCTATAAAATCGACGTAGACCCTCCACTTACCATTCTTCTTTTCACCACCATCGTGTTGGCCAGCCAATCCGGGAAGAATACTTCTCTTATAGCCCTGGCTTGCTTCAACTTCTTCACTTCCTCCTTTACGACTTCCATGTGAGGTTTGGCCAACCTTCTCAGCTTTTGCTTCTTAGGGGGATACAAGGGGTCCATATTTAGCCTATGAACTATGAACTCCAGGTCTACCTTGGGCACCTCGTATGGGCCCCATGCAAAGACATCTAAAATCTGGACTAGTGACAATAGCAATTTCACCCGATCCTCGGTTGGAAGGCTCTTACCTACCCGAAAGTACCTGTCATCATAGGGTAAAATGCGGACTTCATCCAACTCCTCTGTACTGTCAAACCCATTGGAATATTCGGGGGCTCTATGATTGCTATAAAGGGTTCAACTCTATTTGCTCATTCTGCTTGATCTCATTATTGATCGCAGCCACCAAGCATTGCCGAGCTACACTTTAATCTCCCCTCACTACTACAATCCCTTGTTCGGTAGGGAACTTCACCTTCGAGTACAGCGTGGATGGCACAGCCCCCATGGCATGAATTTATGGTTGTACCAAGATTGCCGTGTACGGCGTGAAAGCATGAACCATTATGAAATTCACCATCACCTCCTTCCTTTCTGTCACTATAGGGAGCTTGATCTGTCCTGCGAGCATCATAATCTTCTTATCAAATCCTACTAATAGGGTGTCATACTTGGTGAGGTCCTCATCTCTCAAACCTAACCCCTTATATAAATCAAGGTACATGGTCTCCACCCCATTCCCTTGGTCAATCATAACTCTTTTCACAAGAAACCCCCAATCTTAAGGGTCACGACTAGCGCGTCGTCATGCGGTTGCATCATTCCCTCAAGGTCGTCATCATCAAAAGCTATCTTTTCCTACTTGACTTGAGCTTCTTCCCAGGGCAGTCAACTGCTCCCGGTTCCCGCTGGGGAGTTATGCTAAGTATCCTTCTTTAATGGCTAGTGCTAACTCCAATCAATGTGGCGTGTATGACTTCGATTATGCCGAGAGGAAGTGGCGTTGCTCCTCCTCGACTTCTTGATGCCTATCCTGTAATACTGCTCCCTTGACTGACCACATACTTTCTCAAATGCCCTGCTTTAACCAATGATTCCAAGTAATCCTTGAACGCTTTGCACTGCTCGGTGGTATGCCCATTTTCTCAATGATATTTGTAGTACAGATTTTGGTTCCTCCTGGCTGGATCTCCACTCATTTTACCAGGCCAACAGAAATAAGGCTATGCTTAATCTTCTCTAAGATTTTATGCATAGGCTCTTTAAAAGCGACATTCACCCTTTATGGGCCCCCCAGCCTCCCTTCTGAGCCTTTGTTGAAAGCCCCCAATCTGGGATTCCTTCTGGCACTGAAACGCAAGAGGGGCCTTCCCTTTATTTTGTAGCCTATCGTCCTCTAGTCTCTTGTGTTCTTTAATGGGCCTCATCATCTAGTGCATGGTCAAGGAGTCTCTTAGCTCAGAATGAAGGGGCAACCCTAGTTTGAAAGTGCTTGCGGCCATATGTTCGTTGTCTCCCCTGATCTCATTATATAGCTCCCAATACCTATCTGAATAGGACTGGAAAGTCTCCCTGCTCACCATGGCCATCGATAACAACGCGTCAAGAGGCTGCGGTTCTTGGCTGCAAGTTACAAATCTGGCTCTAAAGGCTTGGATGACCTCAGCAAAGTTGTGGATGGATCCCTTCTTCAAACTGTTGAACCATTTCATCGCCGTGTGGTTGAGACTAGAAGGAAACACCTTGCATAGTAGCCCGTTGTTTCAAGAATAGAGAGCCATAAGTTGGGTAAAATGGCTACGTGCTCCATCGTGTTCGTCTTGCTGTTGTAACAAGTGAACGGCAGGCGAATGAAGTGTCTCGGCATCTTGGTGCATTTATTTCCTTGAAAAAAGGTGACTGAGCTATCCTCCTTAATGCTCAACTCATGGCGTTCATGGCAGCGTTTGGGCGCCCATCCTTGGACAGCCGAGAATGACTTTGATGTGATGATCTCTCAATATAACCGCTTCCTAAGCCGTGGTCATGGGACGATCCCTCGGGGGACCTTCTTTGACGCCGACTCCGAGCCTCCAACTCTAACTCCTAACTTACTGTCACAGATTTTCCAATTTGCGGTCCCAGTCACTATGGTACGAACCTTTTGGCACATATGAAACTATTCTCTCTCTCCTGGATGACTCTATATGTGAGTCATCCTTAGTCTCTTGTCCATCGCAGCCGCGACGCTCCCTCCTGCGCTCTTGCTCCATTAACCTAAGGGCCTGGGATGAGCCCCTAGATCAATTCCCACCAGACCCCACCGACCCCTCACCTACATGTTGCCCCACCATCGTGTAGCTACCTTCACGACCTTTAGACCTTCAGCATAGTAGGAGTTTCTGACAGACAGTGCCAATTGCGGTGGTCCATTCCCGATAACCTTGGGCTGTTGGCCTAGACCCCCAATTTACATGTACTCTAGGTTAGGCTTATCCCACAATGGGAGGTCCAAAAAGATGAATGGTGGTGTCATTGCTAAACTATCTTAATTTTAGCTCAACCGTGAAGGCTATCACACAATCGAGCCCCCTCTCTGAAGTCCGAACAAGACTTCCTTCTCCCCCAAAATGTGTCTTTCTCACTTCTCTCGTGTTTCTCTCCTCAATTTTTCCAACCCCCTCTTCTTATCCCTCCCCTCTTATTTATACCCTTCTTTTAATGGGGTAGTCATGATGGAGGAATATTTGGCACGTCAGTGGGTCCCTCCGTATCGTATCACCTGTTACTAGGAATCCACCTTTTGTTGTTGACATGACCTCCTAGAAACTTGTGCCAGACGTTGGATCATGATGCTTGGAGGGCGAATTCTCCCAAGGCATTACCTTTTGTTCCCGGTATACCTTGGAGACTTCCTTATTTTCTCAGCTAGTTGCACACATTTTGGCTATGTGGGCCTAAATTGGGCCAAGGTTATTCCAATGGATGTAGGCATGAAAATTCAGGAGTTAGCCTACTATTCTCAGTCCAAACAAGGTTCAATCGAGAAAATTGATAGTTTGGGAGGATACTATAAATGGGATGATGATCTCATGATAGTTAGAGGTGGAAAAGTGTAATTCATATTCTTCAAATATATAAAGTTATGATTTCTCTCTAAGTAGTGATTTTGCTGAAAATAATTTCCACCAAAAGTTATTTTTAGCAACAACACTCATTTGTAGTTTCTAAGCGAGTCATTGTCCATAAATTGCCCTAGAGTGATCAATTTAGTCTTGCAACTATTAGTTGTATTACATGCAACCTTTTGCAAGTTCTCCATAACGAGATTGTATAATTCCATGGGCATAAAGAGAGCTTGAGTTTACTGTGTTTGTGCTCAAATCAAATACTGCAAATTCCATGTTGTAGGATTGATAATAAAAGGCGAAACTATATTGTTAGTTCTTAAAATTTGGTCCTTGAAGTTTTAAGTGAGAACTATTAGTTCCTAAAGTTTAAAAAATGAGCTTTATTGGTCCTTCAGTTAACTTCTATTAATTTGTTTACCTATGTGTCTAACGGAAAATTTATGTGGCAATTGATTTATTATTTAAAACAATTACACATCACATTATATATACACATCATAATAATCCCAAATAATTTATATATATATATATAAAAGAATAATCCCAAATAACCCATTAAAACCGGGCCCTTCTCCAAATGCAAAGTTCTCGGATTGCGTTTTCTTCTCCGTTTTTTCGAAATCTAAGCATGCGTTTGTCTAAGGATTATTAGGTGTTTTGCATTTTTTGGCTAGGTCACATGGCACTATTCATGACCTAGCCAAACTTCAAAAAATGTGCATAAGCAGGTCAGCCATGGGTCCCACGGAATTATTTATAGTTTAAAAATTATTTTGGTACAGTGTTTTCAGCAAATAAGCGGTATCCAAACAGACCCTAAATAGAATCTAGAAATAGATTGGGAGAAATGTACTGGGTGGCTGGGTGTGCTTTTTTCTGCATAGAATCCCTGAATTTGGAGAAACTACTAGCTATTATGGGAAGAGTTGACTGCCGAATTTGGGTTCGAAACCATTGCATTCCTCAAGAGGCTCATCTCCATCTATGAATTCGATCCCTTTTCACTGGCTTGATTTATTTTGACACCAAATCTAATATTGCTTTAAAAATGAAGCTAAGGGCATCAGTTCCTCATATCTAATATAGTTTCTGTAGGCATACCTTATACTCAAGGAGATATGCATGAGTTTGGGAATTTCTTCGTATTTGTAGAACATGATACAACAGATTTATCTATTATTTAATTTTAGAGATGGACCTGGTCTGTAACAATTTCTGATAAACATTGTTCTTATATGTATGCAACAAACATTGTTTGTTCATCCAGATTTATTTCAAGAATTCCAAGAAAGCACGGAGGAAACGAAAAATAAATTTTAGGAATTTTGAATTTGGAGAAGGAACCGGTTTGATGGGTTGATTATTTACATTATTTGGATTTACCTAAAGGTGACAAAATAAGCCTAAACCCATTTGTTCACTCAAACCCACCCACTCAAATTGAACTCAAACCCACCCAATTATTATTTGGGTTAAGTAGGCATCAACCCAATTAGACCCAGTAATTATTGGGTTTTAACTAAAAACCCATTGAGACCCATTTAACCCAAAAACAATTAACCTAAATTCAACCTAGCCCTTCCCATCCAAAATAGAAATAAAAAACTCAGCCCTTCCCCTCTTTTATCCTCTCTAATCATTTCACTAGGTTTTCAAATTTTAAAATTTTCTTTCATTTTCTCAACCTCCAATCATGTATTCAGATTCCTAAACCCACCTAAGCAAGCCAAACCAGAAACACCAAATTCTTGCTTCACTTTCTCAACAATGGCGGAGTCAGTGACTGATAAGAGCCGCCATGGCTCAGCTATGTAGGCGTGATCGAGACTGGGGTACATGGGTTCTTCCAACTCCTGGGCACGGCTGGGGGTGATGAAGTGGAGGTGGAGGAAGGAGAGGTTGGAGGAGAGTTGGGAGTCGGAGCCATCGAAGAAGACGTTTCCATGGGTTCTACTTTCACTTCCACTTCTATTTCTTGGGGAATGTTTGGTTGCTGAGAAAATTAGAGTTTTGTTTTTGCTTATTTATATCCACAGCAGATTCATAGTCACCCAAAACATTTATTTCTTTCACTTTGTTGAGATTTGATGAAATTTTCCAACTTCTCTTTTTGAACCAGAGAAGGATAAGGCTGGGTGGAGCCATGAGATTTGAGTTTTTCACTTAAGGGGCATTTTGGTAATTTTGATAATTGGGTAATTGGGTGTGGGTTGGGGTTTACCCATAATAATTGGGTTGAGTTGGGTTTCTGTTAGAAGAAATTAATTAAATGGATTTTAATGTGTAAATGAGTTTTATATAATCAACTCAATTATGCCCACTCCAAACTCACCCATTTGACACCCTTAGGTTTACCCGGTTAATGTGATGTGTAATTTTTTAATAATAAATAAGTTGTCACATCACTTAAAATATGCCATGTCAATTTTCTGTTAGACACATATGCAAATAAAGTAACTGATTTTATTATTATTATTATTATATATATAGAAAAGTAACTGAAGTTAATGGTGGGACTAATAGTGCTCTTTTTTTTTTTATTTTAATTTTAAGGATCAGTAGCACTCACTTGAAACTTTAGAGACCAAAAGCGTTTAGTAGGAAAATTTAAATTTAAAGGACCAACAATGCAGTTTCTCCATAATAGAAACACCCATCTTATCTTAATAGAGAGACCCTTGAACGCTAGCTTTAGATATACTGTAACTGCATCTAAAAAAAAAAATAATAATAATAAAATAAAATAAAAAAAGGTCTTAAGTTTATTTTTATTTTTATTTTTTATTATGGTAAAATTTTGTCCCCATATCCATTAGAGCAACTTCAACCTTCAACTTTCAGATTTGGATGAAATTCACCTGATCATGGAATTTGTTCTAAGTTCGATTTTGTCTCTACAAATTTAAATAGTTTTAATTTTATCATTAAAATTTTTTAAAGCTATCAATTTCATTAAACCACCTATTTCCATCTATTTGTTGTTAAATTAATTAGATTTCATGTCACATTAATTTAAATCCATGTCCTTTTAGTTTATTTATTTTTTATAATTTCACATTAGAACTCCGTCTTTTACGTATGTAATTTCTTTACTAGGGAGAGAGAAAATGACATTATAATTTTAAAATTTGAATGAAAAATTTGAAATTAACTTTACGAGGGAGAGAGAAGATTAAAGGAAAACAAAAAAATTCAATAAATATAAGATTGGGTAAACCACCACTGCGCACTCTTGGTGCGGTGGTCACTCTATAAGTATAAGTGTTTGTGAGGTGTGGGGGGTAAAGGCCGGGATTCAAGTCTCCAAGAGGGAGCTTTACACACATATATACTTAAATTAGGTTAGAGTAGAATTTCTTTCTTGTTAAAAAAAAAAAAAGGAAAAAAAAAGAAAAGAAGAAAGATTGGGTAAACTATGTATTTGGTTCCTATTTTTCACACCATATTTCAATTAGGTTTATAACTTATCAATTGTGTAAATTTGGCTTCTAACCTTTCAATACTGTGTCAATTTAGTCCTTACAATTTAAGGATGCTAATGGAGTGGGGCGGGGCTGAAGGATGGGGTCTTCACTATGCCCTGCATGGTTTTGTCTTGCCCCATCTCTGCCCAGCCCTACACGATAGAGAAACTTTCCTTGCCCTTCCCCTCCCCTTTGGGCCCCGCGAAACCCCGTCCCACATCGTAAAACTCTACTTTTTGTTAAATTTAGGGTTGGCAAATTCTGACATGACCTACGAACCTGACACGATTAACTTTTTATAAACAGATCATGAGTTAAGGCTAAATAGATTCGGGTCATATTCGAGTTGACACGGCTAACCTATTTAATAAACGGGTCGTGTTTATGTTTAGCATGCGAACCTGCCTGACCCATTTAACTTATAAACTTATTAGTTATTTTGATATTATTACTTAATTTATGGTTATTTTTATATGTTTATTACTATATACACACACACACACACACATATATATATATATATATTTAGAAATACTATATTTATAATTGTAATTGTATTTTAATTTTATATACATGGGAATTGATAAAAATTATATGGGCTAGGTATGACCTATTAATTAAATAGATCATAAAACGGGTTATTTGTATTTACCTTTATATGATTTGTTAATTAAACGAGTTAAACGTGTCGGGTCGGGTTGACCTGTTTAATAAACAGGTTGTGTTCGAGTTGAGAATTCTTGACACGTTTAGTAAACAAGTCAGTTTTGGGTAAACCCATATAGCTAAATACTCATGACTCGACAAGACATAAACCCGAGCCGCGAATAGGAATTGCCACCCCTAGTTAAATTTGACCAACAACAATTACATTTTTTTAAAAAAAAAAACGTCTTTCATTAATAAAAATATACTTGAAATTAAAACTAAATTTATCTCATTAAATCAAACTATTTTTTAGCAAAAACTAAATAGTATTATCCAATTGTTTAACAAGACAATATCACAACAAAAATAAAAATTGCATAATATAACTCATAACAAAATAATCCAAACTACTAATACATAACAAAATTGGTACCTTATTTCCAACCTTGCTAGAGAGAAAATAGAAGCACAAAGCCACGTTGGGCAAAATAAAATAAGCTAATATTGATACGCTTGTTTAAATAGTAGGTTTTAGGGTATAAAAAATGTACAATTATATCCTTTATCAATATGGGGCGGGGTGGGTCTAAAAAGTCTAAATCCATCCTCGCCCTACCTCATGTGGGGCTAAAATCTCATCTCATCCCCGCCCCACCACTTTCGCGGGGTGGACCAAACCTGCGCGGGACTAAGCAAGGAGGGGCAGGGCAAAATTGATGTCCCTATTGCTATCATCTCTTGGATAGAAAGTGCTGACTTGGTAAATGACCAAAATAAAAATTAATTTATTGCCACATCAAAATAAACTAATTTTTTATTTTAGCCATTTGTCACGTCAGCAATTTCCATTCAAGAGAAAATGGCATGGACTAAATTGACATGGTACTAAAAAGTTATTGACCAAATTGACATAATTGAAAATTTAAGGACTAAATATGTAATGCCTATTAGATTAGCTTCAGTTGATCACATGATTTCTCACTTTATTTTCAAGCTCAATTTTAGTCTTTCATATCTACATTAAATGGCTATAATTAAGGGTGTTCACAGTGTGATGCGGTGTAGTTTTGGGCCATTTTTAGCACCATATTTTGCGGTGCGGTTTAACTAAAACCATAACTGCACCGCACTTGTTTTTGCGGTCACATGTGTGGTGTGATGCGGTTTAGAGTTTAACCAAAACCATAACTGCACCGCACCTCATTTTTGCGGTCACATGTGCGATACTATGTATAAGATGCAGTTTAAAGTCAGTTTTTTACTCAACCAAAAATTAATTTTTCCCTTTTTTTGGGCCAAGTTTTAAATTATTGAACTAGTTTTTCTTTATTTTTGGTTGACTTTTCTAATCAACACTTGCTAGGGTTATTAAACTTTTTTTTTTTTTTTTGGAAACTAGGGTTATAAAACTATTAATAATATATTTAATATTAAAAATAAATAAATAAATTAATATATAGAGAGGGTGCGGTGCGGTGCAGTTTATGCGGTTTTCTTATTATAAAACCGCAAATCGCACTGCACCATTTAGTGTTGATGCGAACCTTAATCGACACGCTTTGAGACCCAACAAAAATATTGGAACTTGCCCAAGAAAACTAAAATTCATATTTTTGAAAAAAACCCTGACCCAACGTTTATAATCGAAACGCGAACCAAAGGTATAAGTGTAACACCTTGACCTAATGATTATAATTGAATCACGAACCAAAGGTATAAAGTTTGAAAGCCACACGGAAGAATCTCTGATAAGTTCACAGTTCTTGAAGAACCAAAAAAAGAGCAAGCCTCACCTTTTCTGATTTTTATTCCATAATCTCTATTACAATGAGTGCATGCTATTTATAAGGCATGACTAAAAATAGAAAAATATTAAAAAACGTATTAAATAATAAAATCCTAAATAAAAGTTGATTTGGTCTAAAATTAGCATATCCAAAATAGAAAAATAGCTAAAAAAAGTTCTAAATAATAAAAGCCTAAAATTAAGGTAGATTTGGTCCGAAATTAGAAGCTCCAGAGTAGGAAAAATGTCTATTAACTAATATGGAGATGGAAAATCAATCAGCCATTAATCCATGCCATAAATCATGCCCAATTCAGCCATA